>OZ026626.1:19994271-20161771 GCA_964020975.1 Hermodice carunculata
GTTCTGGAAAGTTCGGCCTACAAAGAAAGTGAATCTGGTGTCGCTATGATAATTTAGCGCACATCGACTTTGCCCAGGCTGGCAACGAAACAGTGAAAGCTTCAATGCGCAGTCTCATTGTAATAGACTTATAATGGGTTCCAGTGAAATGTTACAGCTGCAGTTTTGAAGATATACATGATGAAAAATCGCTGTACGTGTGCTCTTTTTTTTGGTTCACAGTTATGAACACTTAAACATGAACATTTCCATGCAAACATGGTTGATCTCAGGAACTGAGTTGTGTGACAGATTTTGCGAAAAAAGTTTCATTTGTTCAATTTAAAACTTACTGACTATCATGTTCAATATGTTTTCCAGGGATGCCTTTTTAAAGCTCTAATGAAAATTGACTGCAACTCTGATTTGTAAAATTGAGTGCCACTATGTCGGTTGAAAGCTCCAATTACTTTAAAATTGAAACAAGAAGACATTTATAAGGGTGCAAGATGCTTGCGAGGAAAATATGCTTAACTTAATCATATAATATGGGTTTGAAACTTATCAGTCTTTTTTATTTGGGAAAAGGTGTCGTAATGATCAGTAGGTCTGCTTGTGGGAGAATATGTAGACTTATCACTAGATGTGAATAAAATTGCAATAAAATTGTTTTATTCAAATTTAAACATATTATAAATACTATAACAACTCAAAATAAGGATATGTTTGTGCTTTATTTTAAACGGAAGGTACTTAAAGCTTTTTAAGTTAGCAGAAAAGTGTTCCTAATAGAGGTAGAGGACTTTACCGCCACCCCCATTAGCAGATCTTAATTAACACAATTCGGATCAGTGAAATAGTTAACTCTACTGTAGCATCCACACAGCAAGGCATCACAATATTTTTGTACAGCGGGTCAAGGGCACTGCGCGACAAATGTTTATCAGAAATGACCGCGGGACAAAGTTTAAAGCGGAATGGGCTGATTCCCATTGCATTGATTTATTATTATGATTACATTTTGTATTTGAATACTTGTGGCTAAAGTTTTCACTGTATACTTTCTAGCTGTGTTTTAGTACATTGAACTTGAGTTTTATTATATACTTTTCACATGCCGTGATGTGTGTACCATTGGCTATATGCATGTAACATGTATGCAATTTTACTGAGCTGGAACGAAAAACAGCTTAGCTGATTAGGATTCCCAGAATAAATATATATATTTTTGAAAAATTTCTACCAGGTATCGAGGACAACATTGATAGTCAAGTGGAAAATGAGGGACAGAGACAGCTTCATGAGTCACTACTTTCTGTCCGTGATGTCACCTGTTGCCGTCAAGCGTCCTTTTGAGCCAGTCAAAGTGCGTGCGCATTCCATGCTTCCATATATCTTTTATTTACCTCTCTAAAGGTCAATCAATTCCAATGCACGCACGTGGTCTGCTTCATTGCTCAGCAGTTTTTTTTTTTTATTATCATTTTTCTTTTTTGTTTATGATTGTTTCCAGTAATGGCCTCAGAGAGATTCAAAGCGTTTGTGAGATCAAGGAGAATATGCTTTTTCCTCTTAAAGTAGAAAACAAAACTGCTGTTGATCAAGTCAACTGTCGAATAAATTATCTGACCGGATACAATTATTCCTGCAAGTATTATGAACAGTAATGCAGACACATACGTGAATAAGCAGTGTACACGGAAAAAATACATTCACGAAGAATGTGAGCACGTGTTACAATGATAAACCGTACATTTTTCAACCGTTCTGTTATGAACGATAGACACATTACTCCCCGCAAATTCCGTTTTGGCAGTCATGCCATGCAGTTATTGTTTAAAAATACATTTGAACACAATCTTATGTTACATTTCGGACTACTAATTTAGATCCGCGGCGCTGCAGAACACTACGTATTTTCCGGCTTAGACCTGCACGACGGAGAACGTTACTACATTGTGGTGACCGGGTGTAACGCAGGAGGTCTTTGTACCACGTCTGTTACGGATTACGTGACGGTAAGAGTTGATAATTTTTTGAAAGTACAAGCTTGAAATCCAATTTGAATCCGAAAGGTGGAATTATATTGATGTGTAACACCATGAGTTGAGCAGCACTCGCTTAGATATTAAGAGGCTCGTCATATTGCAGTGCGAACTATATATTTCCTAATTTCAAACTTTTCTTTCAGTTTTTAAACTGCATTGTGTTATGAATTCCTGGTCTGCGATAGAGGAAGGCTTTGTATTAAATTATATTGGTGTGTTTTGGAAGATCGAGTCACCTTTTATAGTCTCAGATCTTCATAAGAGTTGTACAATGTTTAATCACTTTTTTTCCTTTAGGTGGACAACACTCCACCAAGGCCTGGGGCGTTTGCTGTTTCTACCACTCATGCAGCTGAGCTTACACGTCACAGGTCTGGGTTGATGACGTATTCTGGCGATACCATCAGGCTGGCGTTTGTGGGCTTTTCAGATCCACACACTGAAATTGCAAAATATTACGCGACCGTAGGGACAGAGTATCACGGTTCTGATTTAATTCATGTAAGGATCAAACTTATTATAATCTAATCTCCATATGGAATGTACATTTTGTACTTTTTGCGTGAAAATTTCGTGGATTACTGGAAATAGAATCGTTTCTGTACATTCTGTGACTAATGTTTTGTTTAAGTATCTTAAAAAGGCCGGAATGAATCACTGCTATCAGTCTGTGTCCGGTTTTATGTTCTGCATTCCCGTGTTTCACTTTAAAATTAGCAAAAAGTATCGCCTGCACCTCCTCAGCATTGGCATCTTTGGTATTCCACCAGGATGACGCATGACTTTCATCGTGAATTTATTTAACAATCAGGGTAAAGGCTATCTATATAGTGTAAATAGGTATGCAAATTCCACATTGGTATTGAATTTGGTCATTGAATAAAGTGAGTGGTAATTAAGGATGGTTCAGCATTTTCATCATTTTCAAGAACGCAGAGTACCCTTTTTATTACCACCCTCCTTCCCTAGGAAAGTAATTTGCAGTTAAAAAAGATCACTTCTCAGTTCTGTTTACAAAAGAAAAAGGAAAGTTATGAAATGCCTTGGCTGGCTAAGTTCCGGTTCTTATATCAAGGGAAAATGTATCAGCAATATCCGCTGGCCTCTGAACCTGAGTGTTCCTGTTGCTTCCATGGTTGTTTATTATGTCCCCCCCCCCACCTCCAACCGTGGGATGGGCATATACATGTAGTAATTGTGTTTTTTCCGTGAGTCCGTGCCTCCGTCCGTCTGCCATTCGTGTCTGGGCTATAATTCGCTTGTCCTTCAATTTAGATTTATGAAACTTTACACACAGATGCATGTACATGTAAGGGTGTCGCATATACCAGAAGAAGGTCAGTAGGTCAAGTTTCAGGGTCTGAGTGAAATATCCTTATAAATTACATCTGGGCTAAAATTCCATTACTATTGCATTTAGTTTCATGAAACTTCACACATATATCTTCACAAAAAGGTGTATCATGAGACAAAACTGAGTTTGGGTCACGGTGATTCAATCATGTAAAACTATATTACATTTATGTCCGGACTGTAATTCTGTTGCCCTTCAAGTTAGATTAATGGAATTTTACACACAGATGCATCTGGACATAAAGGCATGCCAAACACCAGTAGTAGGTCGCTAGGTCAAGTAATTGGGTCACAGGTGATACATTCATTTGTCATATGGCTGGTAGGAATTGGCCAATCATAAGGCTCAAACAGTGTTGATTATATCCCGTAACCATTGATTATGAAAAAGAATGTATTATGAAACTTAATAATGCATCTTTTTTTGGGCTGACCTTCACCCTCAATAATCGCAAAAAGGGCCCGCAAAAACAATGAATTAAGTAAAACCTATAACTCACTCTTTCCGAATTAACCCTTTCAATGTCTAACAATAAAATTTGAAATGATTTACCTGAATTTCCATGATAAAACTTTCCATTCAAGTACCAGCACGCATTATACCATCAGCCACAAAACTTCTCCGGTCAGTAGTCTTGATGCAGTAGGATATCATGAACGCAAAGCAAACTTTGATTGTGAAATTGTAAAAACACTACAAATAAAAACCAACATACCTCCCAGTACTGCCGGTGCCATCATTTCTTTGGGAAAATAATTGCTGAGTTGCAATATTATCAAGTTCAATAAGGGGCACGTCATCTTCCATTTTGCGGCAGCTAGCAGATTCACGAACTACCTGAACGCCTGAGCGAAATCATAAATGAAGTGACTCAGAAGTGAAATGCCACTGTCACACGTGTGTGTAAGAATTTGATTACGTAACTGATAGATAATACGCTTTCAATCATGAAATCACTGATCCGACCTTAACACAAATGACCATTCCTACCAGCCAATGACAAATGTGTTATAACATGAAAGGAGACGATTATGGCTATTAAAACTGTCTGGTGACTTCGCCACTCGACAGTTATAAGCCATAATCGTCTCCTTTCATGTTATAACTCTCACATAAAGCTACAATACACTTCATGTCCGGGCTGTATATCTGTTGTCTTTTGACTTAGAATCATGAAACTGCACACTGTACCAGGACACAAAAGTGTGTCATACATGTCAAGGAGGTCGCTTGGTCAAGTATCTGGGTCACGGTGATACCCTTTTTGTGTTGACTACATTCACTCTAAAATTAGACCTGTGATTAGTAAAGTTATAAATGAGATGAGGGGGGAAATAAATCTAGCAATCTCTGATTGCCTTTTAATTTTAAACATTTTGTTCATATTACATTATCTTCCATATATAGAAGCTATAATATATTAGTTTAAGATTATAGCCTAGTATATGCTTACGCCAGTTAATTATGGTCATTTATATATGGGATTATGCTTCAGATGTTTTTAAAGTGAATGGTGAATAATTTTCATTATAACGTTTAGGGGAACTATGCAGTTACCAGTCATAATTCGAGTGATCAACATCTGGACGAAGGCTATGTGCAGAAACAGGTCGTGAAGTTGACAAGAAATGTACAACCTTCTGAGAAACTTTACGTTGCAATCTGGGCAGAAAACGGGGTAAGTTAAAACTACATTTATTTGCAAATACCGGTGGTTTAGTCGAACGTTTAGCCCGATCTATTCTCTTCAGAAGTGAAGAATACTCCCAATTGTCAGCAATGTATCGCCTGTTTAATGTAAGTCTCCCTGTCTTCATATAGTCACTAATCTCGGCTTGACTTTTTAATGTCATTTTCTTAAGTGAGAATCAGTGTTAGCATTTGAAACGTTCATAAAAGACAGGAACACTGGAACAACCGAAGGAGTAATGCGTTTGGTTAGTATATTTGGCGTATGTTGTATACTTTTGTGTTTTCTTTAGGTAGGTATTGAATACAGTTTTGTAGTAGATGACACTGAAAAATTGAGCGAATGAATTAAGACTCTAAAGGTATTGTTAAATTAATTACATGACCTTGCTCCTTAACAGGTTGGCTTATATAGTAGAAAACTGCATGGGACTCTACTGGCTGTGCCATCAGGTGGTAGTACAGGACTAATAGAGCTGGACAGACGATGCGTTGCACAATCCTGTGACGGACATTGCACGTGCGCATCACAAGACCGGACTTGCACTTCGTCTTCTCAATGCCAAAATGTTGGAGGTATATACTGGAATATTAATGCAATTTCACGATTTAGCAGTGTATTTCTTTTAATGGTTATCAATATTACCGTAAGGCAAATTCAGATACATACCTCAATTTTGATATAATATCACAAGACCCATCCTATTCCCTAAAAGTTATAGTTTCAGAATAAACTTCGTACTATCCCACCATTTAACGTATACCTGGCTTTAAAAAATATTTTTTTTAAAGTCTCAGGCTGACAAAGTCGCACAGCTTTTCTTGTCAAGCGCGTTTATTTGTATATTTTTGAGAAAGCAATATGTAGTACGATACTGTTTATTGTTTAACAGGCAAGAGTGGATACCGTCAAGTTGCTGTATTAGACGTGACATACCTGAGGACTGGCACTGCGGATGTTGACTTCACAGCCTCTCCCTGTTTCCTATCAGCGAGGTGGACTTTGGCGACAGCAGGCGGCCAGGACCCCGTGTTTTATGAATGGAGTGTTGGCATGAAAGGGAAACAGGCAGGAAGTGGAATTCTGGACCTCAGGCGGGAGCCTATCTGGCGGGATGCTTCCAAATATGAGGACTTTGGAGTATTTACACGAGAAAGAAGCAAAGGTATCCCCCCAAAAAAATAAATAGGTTTAAAACATTCGGTTTATTTCCTTGTGTGGTTTTAATTCGAGATTTATCAAAATCTGCTCAGCCAGGCTCCAGAACACAGTTACATTTATCCAGAGCCGTGTTTAATAGTTTCAAATATTGGTCAAATAGTCATATATTATATGAACATAAGTATTTATAGAATGTTTCAGATATAACGAAATTTCCGGGTATGGCTTCAAATAGGTCTATGTCCCTGTTTTAGCTGTTGAAAATACGTGTCTTCATGGCTATACCAGGGATATTTCCACATGTTTTCGGGTTTGTACTTACACAAATTATATATAACCGTAAACTTCTACAAGTATATAGACATAGTTCCAAAGTTGGGCGACAAAAATGTTTAACGAATTGAAGAAAATTTGACTGAAGATATACATGATCAATGATGTTATAATGTGTTTTTCCCAGATAATCTCTTGCCAATGGTAGACTATGTCGTGTACGTTAAAGCCTGGTACAGTCGCGACAAGTATGCAGTGTATGAGTCAGACGGGCTTCGCATTGACTTCACCCCACCTGATACATCCCGTTCTATCAAAGTGAAGGAACTACGGAACCAGTCCACAACTGAAGATATAGATTTTCTGACGTCATCTTCCTCGGTCACGGTATCTTGGGTGAATGTATTTAGAGACAGTCAGACACAGCTCTCCAGGTTCGTTCTGTCAATGGGACGTTGTCGCGGCTGTACAGACGTAGTCTTGAAAGAGTACGGCGACAGTGTCTTCACGACTACGCTGACTGGACTGACTCTGGTGGAGGGACGCAAATATTTCAGCGCAGTCACAGTGTATAATACTGCCAGCCTGCCGAGGACTGCCTACTCCGATGGCTTCCTGGTGAGTCAGCCCCTAGCATTATGGAATAATCCAAGAACAGTTGAATCACGGGAGCACAACAAAAATCAAATAAAATATCCTGACCAATTATATGCGCGAGAATGGATGTTTGGTGATCTGTAGCGCCCTCTAATCATACAGACCTGCTCTGCATTTCCCATTGCATACCCAGAAAGTGGGTCTTTTTCAATTTAATTTTGCACCCAGGAGTCAGCAATATATCTGGTCATTATCCATCGATACAGAGGTATCTCGCTATTGAGGGGACCTAAGGGACCCAAAATATGTGATATTGATAGGAAAGTGATCTTGATTGGGTATATAATTTAATTCAGGAAAACAGAACTGTAACTAGGTGAAGACTTTACAGAGGTGGTCGTATTTGGAGATTGTTATATTTGCTGTTCGGAAAATTATACACGCAGCCTCCCATATACATATATATACATTATGTGTAATATCGTCAAATCTTTTTCTTATATGAATCAAACATTGTAATCAGCGGTGCTTAATTTCTTTTCCCGTAAATTCAATTCATAACACTAGTAGATTTTAACGGCGGCGTTTGGACATTTCGGTTGCGGTGGGCGGTAGATGGCGGCGGTGGGCGGTGGATGGCGGCGACCAGCGGTGGTCGGCGGCGATCGCCGCTGTCCGCCGCTGGTGGCCGCAGACCGCCGCACTCATTCTCACCTGCTGTGGAGTCTCAACAGGAATGGGCGGCGGTGGGCGGCGATACTGCCTATCGGCGCCGACCGCCGCCCTGGGCCGCAGAACGGCGCTCATCGCCGCCTTCTGCCGCAGACAAACTCAAATCAGTCCAGGGAGCATCTGTTTCTTGCAGTTGTAAGCTAAGAGAACAAATATATGCACCTTTTTAACAAATGTGTGCACTTATGGACCCAGGCTGGGTGACAATAAAAGTCAATATGTATATATATACACACACACAGTCAGAAGTCAATATATGTATGTTTAAGATTCAAATTCTGCAATTGTAGTTTGGCATGTGTAATACTGTATTGTGTGTTTTTGGCTGGCAGCACGCTTTTGTTTGCAGTCAGCATGCTGTTGCCATAATTAAAGATATTTATTCTGATAATGATGTCTTGATTAATAATTTATGAAATATCTATACATACATATATATATACACACACACACATATACATATATATACACACACACACATTTATATATATATACACAGTGGTACCTGCCCTAAAGACCACCTCTCGTGAGAGACCACATTAGTTTTTAAGACCCCTCTTTCAAGACATTGGCCTTTTATTTCTTTGTTAATTTACCTGCAATGAAAGACCACCTGTCATATGTGACCACTTTTGTCTGGCATTATGGGTGGTCTTAAATTGCAGGTACCACTGTATATATATATATATATATTCATATACACACCCATACACTGTGTCTGTGTGTGTGTGTGTGTGTGCATATAGTAGATAGCCCTACATTGTGTGTGTGTGTGTATATACATATTGACTTTTATTGTCACCCAGCCTGGGTCCATAAGTGCACACATTTGTTAAAAAGGTGCATATATTTGTTCTCTTAGCTTACAACTGCAAGAAACAGATGCTCCCTGGACTGATTTGAGTTTGTCTGCGGCAGAAGGCGGCGATGAGCGCCGTTCTGCGGCCCAGGGCGGCGGTCGGCGCCGATAGGCAGTATCGCCGCCCACCGCCGCCCATTCCTGTTGAGACTCCACAGCAGGTGAGAATGAGTGCGGCGGTCTGCGGCCACCAGCGGCGGACAGCGGCGATCGCCGCCGACCGCTGCTTGTCGCCGCCGACTGCCGCTGGTCGCCGCAGACCGCCGCTGGTCGCGCCATCCACCGCCCATCGCCGTCGTTAAAATCTACTAGTGTAACATTCAGTATCAGTATGTTTGGTTTGAGTCAGGATTATGTCTGCTCTACTATTCTAATACTTGTACTGCCAGGTCGTATGTATCTTCCCACTTATATTGATGTACTGGGATTTTGTTTGCCCTTGAGGTGTACCCAGTTGGCAAAGTTACAAAAAGACTTGTATAATAATGCCAAGTTAATGCTCACTGCAGGTCGACACGAGTGTGCCACTAACTGGCGTAGTGTGGGATGGCTGTGACCTCCACGACCTGGACTACCAGACAGATACAAATGTGGTGAGAGGCAGTTGGCGTGGATTCTCAGACCCGCACTCTGGTATTCTCTATTACATTTGGGGCGTGGGAACCACACCTGGAGCGACTGATCTTGTACCATTTACCAATGTTGGCATCAGACTTTGCATGCAACACAGGACCACAAAGAGTTTAAAACAAGGTACCAACAAAACATTTGGGAGAGTATAGTTAAATTTCACCAGTCAAAATTAAATCCTTATAGGTTATTCAAGGATTTGGGGCTCACAGGAAGTGGCCGTGTCATAGCCTGCATTTTGTCTCATTATTTGATCCTGTGTACCTCTGTATTTAAGAAGTACGTTTCTTATGTATTGCATCAATGACGATCAGGTTCATGAATAATAATAAAACATTGGAGCCTTAACACTTGCCTATAGGCATTCTACTGGCATTAGAATTCACTTCTTTCACAGAACCAACCAAGCATAGCATTTTATCACCTCCACCTGACTGGAGAGGTCATCACGGGGTGATCACTTGTAAGCTTAGGGAAATTCATGCTAACGGCAAAAGGTTTCCGAGTTAATTTTCGAGAAAAGTTAACCTACATTAGCATAAAAAATATAAAAAGGGACGCTGAAGTATACTACAGCGCACACAATGCTTAGTACCAAGAAAAAATTCCTTGGCAAGAGTTTCAGGAGAATATCTGGGAACACTTTCTTGACACGAATCTCGGATATGTTGTAGCCATGCATATATACTTAGGTTACTATTTCCTAAGCTTAATACTTTAAAAGAATTTGTCCACACAAATGCCTAAGTTTGTCGAGACTAAATGAAATGTCAAGATTTTAGCATGTGATGTGCGCATTCACGGCTCTACCAAGCGTATTATTTGTAGATACAAGGTGGCGTTTTCTCAGCAAGTTCTCATAAACATTTAAATTAGACAGTGTCATTACCATATCCAAACCATAGTCCTAACGAAACAAATCCAAGTCAATTCCGACCAACGGCAATGTTCCTTGGTATGTATAGCTGAAACATATAAATTTTTAGTTCGTATTTACCCAAAAGAGACCAAAACGTAAGTGCAAAGGTCCATAGGGGGAAAAAAACTTATCTAGTTTTCACATGACAGAATGCAAAAAGTTTTGTTTGAAATTATAGGCCTATTTCAGTAATTTGGCTTGAACAGTTGCATCATTCATGCACGTACAGGATCATACAATTTATGAAAAGGGACCAAAATTTGCAGCACATCAGAGAATTTATAAGCGGAGGTTCTTAATTTGTTGAAAATGTCAATAAAATTCAGTATTTAAAAAGGTACTACTTGCAACCACCATCTCAACAATGATCATCATCCATATAAGTCCACAAAGCGACACCAACACCAACATCAATCCATTTAAAATACCCTTGGGAAGTAGTTAATCGTACATCGGGTTTAAAGGCTACCTTCAAGTGACATACCATACTGAAAATTAGGTTTAATTTAATTGAAACATAACTTATTTATTCCTTGGTGGACCACTGTTAAGTTTGTTAGAGTGGTCATGCTCCTGTGGTTTATATTTTTTATGACATTTTTATTTATTCCTTGCAAAAACCTCAAAAGAATCTCCAAAAGCGCTTGGCCATTTGCCTTGAAAGCCATTTGCTTTGTAATTGCATAGGGACATTCCATGTGGCATCAAGTCCCTAATCTGTTTAACAGATGGTGTTGTGTTTTATTTATTTTGTTTGTTTATTTTTTATTTACAAAATTTTGTGTTTAAGCTATTCTCAACTTCTGTAAAGTCGTCTCTCTGATTACGGTGCAGTGCAGTGGAAATGCTCCTTGTAAAGTCATGAAACAAATTTGTTCAATAAATGGCGTTGCCATTTTCTCTGATTTTAATGAATATTTTAATTCGGGCACTAATCAGTTCATACACTCCTGTTGATTCATATTTTTAAGTCAGTGAGATTGTAATGGTAATCCGTACCTGCATTTTGACTTCTACAAAATCGTCGGCCCGATATACTTTAATCTTGGTAGGAATAAACCTCATGAGGATGTCTACCGATATTTTACGAATTATCAAGCAGTTTTTCATATTCTGTAAGTTTTTTTAGTTATAGTTGTTTTGTGACAATCTATAAAACCGTTTGGCCAATTGCTCGGAAATTGCATAGGGATAACTCTATGGACTGTTAAGTTTTTCAATAGGTGACGCTCTCATTTTAAAGGAATTTGTGTGTGTTCCAGCAATTTTTTATCTTTCCTATCAAAGCGTGCCTCAGATTATGCTGAAGCTTGGTAGAAATATTCCTCGTGAAATGTGCAAATAAAACTGTTTACAAGATGATTCTGCGATAGCTACCATATTCTTGATAAATTATGTATTGCATCAATAAATTAGAGCACTTATGGTTAAAACCATACATTCGTTTTGATTACTATATACGTCAGTGAAGATAGAAATGCTAATTTACATTTGTGATTTCTTCTCCGAAACCATCTGGCAAGTAACTTCAAATAGTTGGAATGTACCTTGGATAGGTCTCTACCTTTGATTTTTTTGAGTTTTTGTGAACTAGGATGTAATTTTGGCAAATTCTTTAAAATATATATTTTCTGAAACTGTTTAGAAAATTGCTTTGTAATTGCACTGACACTTCTGGGTTTGAGGACCGGACTTCGGCAGTACAAGGGTGGTCATGACCGCATTCCGAGATCACAGGACCACTTATCGAATTTTAACTTTCCACTTGATAACTTGTAAACTATTTCAGCTGGGAATTTGATGCTCGTGGGCCTCAATGTAGGCCAGATTTACACAATACTTGAATAACCTTGATTTTATTTCCAAGTTCACAGGTCGCTTTCATGCATTTTGCTGTAAACCTGAAAACTAGTTGAAGTAGGATTTGACTATTTAGCCAGCACTTGGATATTTGTGCCTGACTCTCTTCAAGAAAAGTAACTTTGACCTAATTCCAGAAGCCACCATGACTCTCTTCTAGAAAAGTCACTTTGACCTAATTCCAGAAGCCACAGGATCACTTCAATTTCTGCATGCAGGGTCAGCTGAGTGCAGAATTGTCACAGTCTTCTTGTTTATCATATGATGACTGGTGTGGGCTGCTGACAGTGATATCGGCTTATGGCCTTGTGTGTGGAAATATTTCACTGCTCAGTCTGGTGATTCAATGCAACTGATGTATGTGTTAATAATAGGATCCCCAGAATGTAATTTATTTTTCGAGGTTTTTGGGAGTCTAACTCTCTCAGTGCTAAATTGGGGACTGAATGTACCTACAGCGTGCTGACTAAAGCTATTGGCCAAGACTGTTACATTGTATGTAACTTCAGGCATGCTGATACTTGAAGAAAAGGTCATTCTACAAGCAACATGAATCTAGCACCTTATTATAATTCAGGGCGTTTCGTGTTGACTAGCTCGACTTAATTAGTTGGCATCATAAGAGGTAATGGGTTATTATTATTATTATTATTATCATCATCATCATCATCATCATCATCATCATCATCATCATCATCATTATTATTATTATTATTGGGAGGATAAATTGCGTTGTCTTTTATCAGGATATATATATATATATATATATAGTTTTGAAATCTATATTCCCATTGTGGTAGACGCTAATGTTTGTACTGTTTGCAGGTCAGTCATACTACAGCACGGTATATGCAGTGGATGTAGCAGGACTGTCCTCGGCCAAAGTATCCTCAGACGGCATAATTGTGGACACCACACCTCCAAAATCAATACACCGATTTAAGTTGGGTGGAAATCAGCTTGCAGATCCATCTTTTGAAATAGATTCAGGAGCTTCACAAATTGTGTCACCAAGCTGGAAAGTAACGGGTAATGGTGTGAGAAAATCCAAAGGAGTTGCATCTGAAGGCTCACACTATGTCGACCTTCATGGTAGCATCACACAACATTTCCACACAGCCGCATCAGAAAAATATCAACTAACATTTTACGCTAGTCACAGTGACATGGCGTCTGCATCCAATGCGCTAAAACCAGAAGGAGTTATTATGTTACCCGGGGTGCACCGCGTCTTTGTGTTGTCCAGTAGACCTGGGTCCTACAGCCACCAAACTGTCAGAACAACTGAAAGATGGCAGAAGTACACATATTACTTTACTGCTTCAGGTGCCCAAAGTACTGTTACCATTTCCACTGTTGGAAGAATGAGTCAGTTCAAGTTGGATAACATCAGGGCTCAACGTATGGACGAAGGGTCAAGGACGTCATCAATTGACCCAAGGTCACGGAACACACAGCCATTACATGTTGAAGTTATCCCATCGTTGGAAGGAAGTTCAGTCATAGCACGATGGGACATTGTTGATGTAGAATGTCCAATAATTAGGTACTACTGGGCTATTGGAACAGTCAGAGGTAAATGGTAACATTTGGATATTTTTGTTTGAGATTTGCGGGAAAAATAACCAACCTCTAAAGTTAGTTTTATACATGTAAAAGGCCGTAATCATGCACTTTCTTAGCAACAAATAACACAAGCTGTTAACTGCTCAGTAAGTTCACCCAGAACGCCCCAGTAAGAGGGTCAAGAAACAGTGATGCAGTCTTTCCTTGCAATTACACTTGACCGACTCGCGTAGAGTAAATACACCAGTTTCCATCACTTAACTCTTTCGTATCTCATTTAAGGGTGATTTTATGTATCTAGGCATATATAGATTTGTCTTATACTCGCTCCATGGAAAATCCATGTCAGTGGCAGTTATATTACATCCCCTTGCATTAAAAATGGCGCTTGACCGTCACAGGCATGCGTAAACTTCGGAGTATCCGGTCCTGCTATTTCACAATTCAGATATGTGGCACCGTCTCATAGCTATGTCACCTGACGGGTATCTGAGTTATTGTGAAACAACGATCCACCACCTTCTGAGCTTGCGCATGTGTAGAACAGCCAAATGTCATTTTTAATAGAAATGTGACTTTGCCGTGGACACGGATTTAGATTGAAGCGTATATAGAAATTAATCTTTAGTACATAGATGTATAAAGTTACCCATACCTCAGGATAGATATGGAAGACGTAAATAAAGTAAGGGTTTGATTGGAAAGGCTGCTGCATTCGCTTAACATGGGTGGGTCTGTGAAATCACAATGAAAGACTGCATCAGGTCTCGTGACCTCTTACTACGTCGCTCTGGGTGAGACATCCAGCATCAATCAGGGTCGCTCGTCTTCAGCACATTTCCGTCGATTCTTTAAGATCTAATATTGTCTTTAATTTCTCAGAGACAAGTTACCATATTTCAAATCCAAAAGGCATTTAATGTGGAAACGATTTTGTCAGAGCTTACCATCGGTTTGTTGATTTAACAGGGAATTAAATCATCTGATTGAAGCATTTGTCAAGCTCTATCGCCATTTTTATAATTGCATAGAGATCAAGTTAAAAGTTTGACACTCCAGTGGGCTCAAGAAACTAAAGTTGTGTAGAAATGATCTATGTCCAGATTAAATATTTTCACATCAAGAGAATCATTTACAGGGGGTGCGCAGATTCAAGGATTTCACTCGGTGGACAGGCATACTGAGGGACGGGCCAACAATTTGCTACTGATGCAGGGATCCGAGATCTACGTGACTGTGGTGGCGGAGAACGCGGCAGGCCTTCGTAGTGCGTTTTATAGTGACGCCGTCGCCGTGGACCTCACACCTCCTGTGCTGTGTTGTGTCCAGGTATATAATGCATGGATATATTTCCAGTTAACTTCAATACAATGCTGGCTGTCCTTTTCACAGGAATGGCATGTAAGCCATATATACCATGAACTAAAACCAGTATTTGTGATATACTACTAATAATTGATACGTGAAAACTGCCGCACAGTAGAATGAGCCTTTTTGCATGGTACTGGCTGGTTGTAGTGGTTGGTTAGGCAGCGTTGTGCTGCGTGGTGGTCAACACATACAGCACGAGGGTAGAATAAGCACACGACTGTGGAACGTGGGTCTCCATTCGCAGAGTCAAGTCTCTGTTTATCATTACCACATCCTAAACCAATTACAATTGTTTTATGGATGTTTTCCGGATCATTATATCGCTATTGCAGTGGTGTAGGAAGCTTTGAACTATTGGGGGGGGGGGGGGGGGTAGGGGGCCCAAGTGATGAACTGTGCACGGAAGGTGCACCCTGCTTGGGGGTCAAATTATTGCCCCCCGCCCCCCACGCCACTGTATTGCTCTTCATCAACCTGGCTGTTTTTGGAGGCATCAATCATTTCATTATCAAAAGATTATAAGCTCCAAAGTTGAAAATCAAGCGAACTTGTATTTATTTTTCACTGTAGCATTTTTTTTCATGATTTTTAAGAACGTTTATTTAGATCCGAGATGTAACCTTATCCAAAGATATTTATAATTGTAGGGTTGCACCATTGAATAGTTGATATTGACTGAAGAAGTGCTATTTGTGATGCTTCAGCTATACTGAAAAACACGCAATTGATGTCTCCAGGAATCTGGCTAAAATCTTATTTCTTGGCTTTTACAGGACAGCAGCAGCAATACACAATATCAAATGTCAACTGTCCTCAATGCCAGATGGAAAGTATCAGACAAGGAGAGTCACGTGCATTTCTGTGAATGGGCGCTGGGTGAGACTATTTACATATTCATAAATCATTAAATTGCACCCAAATAGTTTTCAGTGCGCCCAAAGAGTGAAATGTTGAAACAAGGCAGGCACGTTGGAGTTTGTAATATTGGTGTGTTCTGTGAGAAATTGACAAATTCTTTTGAGGTTCAGACAAAAAAGGCGTACTTTAAGGCCTAAATAAATGCATTTATGCAGTAAGCGAAAACCTATTTTATTTATACTGAAGTCATTTCATTGTACCACACAAAAGTTGTTGCTTACAGATTCAATACGTTGGTAAAAACGACTTCATCTGAACCTACAATGGAATTCATGATGAACTTGTACAAATATGTTAGTTTAAGTTTTATACTAAATGTGAATCATCACTTTGACGTTTTCTGGTTGTCGTTGCAGGTAATACTCCTGGTGGTTCACAGCTGCAAGACTTCAAGAAGACACCTTCCTTGGCTCAAGCGACCACGGATCTTGCAGGGAGAGTTAAACACGGGGAGGTAGTTTTCGTAACAGTGCGTTGTCATAACTACCAAGGATTACAATCCAGCGCTGTATCTCCGGGCGTTACCGTAGTGACGGAAGCACCAGACGCAAGTTCTGCCACTTTGACTGTCATCTCAAGCTCGCCGTCTACGTATCCTTCCCGTGACTCTCACCAGGTGGCAACACAACAAATTTACATTTGTTGGAAAGGATTCCGAGATCCAGCGGGAATAAAGAAATACGAGGTTAATATAATTGCTGATACCAATAGCCGTCTCTGTATTCAAGATGTGAAGCATTATGCTATATGAACCCCTTGTCAGTTTTGATTGTTGAATGTATTTTGAATGAGCAAAACTATCATTTGTAAAATTATCAGTATCCCGTTGGAACTTAATTGACTCTGATCTAAATGCATTGGAATCATATGTAACTTCTCTCTCATGGGAAAGTTTCGACCATAGAACAATTTTTATATTGATTGGGCCCTGACCTTACGTAATGGGCAAAGTGCATCTAAATAATCTATACCCTTTACCACAGAAAAGTGTGTGCAATTAGCCGCCAGTTATTTCAAGTCCGTCATCGGCTAGTACACCCATTTGTTTCATTGAAAACCCAAGTCTAAGTAATTTGTAATGAATCATAGACAACCAATGGCATGGAACCGTGCCCTCATAAACTCAAAATACCAGTTTACAAGTAAAGTACGAAGTGGTCCACGTGTTTTAATATGGCAAGTCAAATGTTGAGAAAAGACTGTGCGTTTGTAGAATCACCGAAATTCGATGTAGATAATGTTGACCTTGCACCAGTCCGAAAAACATACACTGTTTTTGACTGCAGCAATATATGTTCGTTTCTGTGCAGTTCCAACTTGTCGATCTGGACACAAATGCCGCCATCGTGGGCTGGAGGACCGTGGGTTCACCTTGCCAGACCTGTGCCAGAATACACGGGCTATTCCTCAGGTCTTACAGGACGTATGGATGTCTCGTGAGAGCCATCAATAATGCCGGGCTACAGAGCAGCATTATCAGTAGCAATGTGACCGTGGAGACGGATCCTCCCCGTGTCGTCAGTAAGTTTGCAGCTACGTACAGTCTATCATATGTGTGGATTAGTCAACAATATTATTTTGGAGGCTCAATGTACCTACTTTAAACTTGATACAGCAAAAGTGTGTCAGTAGGCAGCAGAATTGCTGTCGTCTGCTTCGCTGTTTCTTGCCAATACATTTCATTGCGTGTTTAAAAGTCTACCTGCTGCTGTAGTACGTCACTCTGCGGCCAAGTACTGTATACTGAACATCTGACGATAACTTGTGAAGTTGGGGCATAGTTCATGACACCGTTGGTTCCACACCTTAACTGCCTAGAAATTTCCGTTTGCTGCGAAACGTCTCTTTGACAGTTTACTTTAAGCACAGAAAACTACTCCCGAAGAAAGTCATACAAGGGAAACATAAATTATATCTTCCCGGATAGGTAAAAAATTAGGAAGGAACAGGAAAAGTGAATTGTTAAATGTGCAATCATGTATAAATGAACTTATATCTCGCAGCAAAGAGAATTTTTAGGAGAGCAAAACTTGCTTACTCAAAGACGGCTTTTGGCAGAACTTTTTCTCTGCGATATTTTATACATATGTGAATAGCTATAGTCCACATTTGATGATGGTTGTGAACACAAACAGAAACCTCAACGAATCACAATATGATCAGCTTAGCAGTTTGCTTATTGCCCCAACATGCTTTTTAGTCCAATTATCACATCTTCCTGCATTGTCTAACATGAGATCTGTTTATATATATATATATATATATATATATATATATGTGTGTGTGTGTGTGTGTGTGTGTGTGTGTGTGTTACTTAGCTTTCTGATCAAAAGTGCAGGTATATTTATATTTGAGCACAAAGTAGATCTTGTCAACTCCGTGATTGTATACTGTGCTTCAAAATGGTTTCACGCTTGCCTGAAGTGGGCCGGCGATTTGCTGTATTACAGTAATACTTGTTGCGCAAAATTAAAATGTGCGAAAATGGTATGCTGTTTAATATCTCAATTTAAATCACATGTTACTCACCCACCCGAGAATTTGTTGAGTTTCTGCATGATAGTGTTTGCTTTGACAATTTTAGAGCGACAGACGCCCAGCCTTCTTTCCTGCCGATGTCTTGGCTATATAAAAATAAACATGTCTTTAAGTGGCATACCGCTTTTAACCACATCCATATTTTAGTCCTGTGGGTTAAAATATATAAAAATGTCACAAATGCAGTTTAGGTCAATCCATTCAATAGGGCAGCAGGGTCGTTTTAAGACCAACAGAAACTCATGTAAAGTATTCATGTTTGCATGCCTTTAGAATATACACAGTGCGTAATCACTGCAAGTTCTATTAGGTATGGAGTTGTCTATCCTAGAGATCAAGGGTGTGAGCGCGGGAAGTTTCAGTCTGTTCCCTTTGGCACTAGAGTGCAGTGATTTGGCCACAAAGTACAATGTATAATTTACGGAATGCACCGTAGAGCAAATCGTCTTGCTTGTATTGTAGGATTTTATGCTTTTACTATGAATGAGATATCGTTAGAGGACATTATGCTTGTATAATGAATGACACATCAGGGGAGGACGTTATGCTTGCATTATGAATGAAATATCACAGGAGGACGTTACACTTGTATTATTAATGGGATATCAGTGAAGGACGCTTTGCTTGTATTTTGAATGTGATAACCCTTGCTTGTATTATGAATGTGATATCACCTGGGGACGTTTTGCCTGAAAGATTTATGGTATATCATTGGAGGACGTAATGCTTGTATTGTAAATCAGATATCACTGGAACACGTTTTTTCAGCAGTTCCCCACGTACTAAGTGCCTGTCCCAGGCCATATTTATCGCGCCTATCAACATCAAGTTGTGGATAAATTTCATCATCGACCCAACTCATTTCCTGTTAGTCAATTACTTGAACAGCAAACAAAATGACCAAAGTGCAACAGGAGAATTCCCTCTGGTTAAAAGATTCCTTTGCAACTTCTGTTAAACATAGGCAAGCGAGACTCAAAATGTAGGAAGAGAACCTTTTAAAAACCAAAACGACCAAACAACTCGTGCCGCTAACCTTGTCTCATCTCTAAACGCCACCCAACTATATCTGTGGCTTCCATGTGACAAAGTGTGAAAAAAAGTAAACAATGTGGGGGCATCATGGCCAGATGCTCTCATAAGCTGTTTGCCTCCTCGGTAGTTCAACTATTTCGAATATATGTAAGTGCACGGGGAAAGAAATCCGCCTGCTCTACTCAATGTTATGGCAACTAAGTGAATGCGTCTTGAAATGCATACTTAAAAATACGTTCGATGTTAATACATGTAGGTTAAACTTTTGTAGAAGAGATGCGTGTTCAAAATGTCTGTTCGGGTACCATGGAATGTACAGCGTCTCTGATAACATTTTGGAAATGTTCATTGACCACAGGTAACCTGATGAAGAGTACATGGCCTACAACGTGGATGCTGGACCTCGACTGGGTGTCGGTCTTTGATAGTAACTCGTCCATGGTATATCTGATGAGCATAGGTAAGTTTCCTTGATTAACGCTTTCTCATACAAACGGGTCTGCCCTGATGGATAACTTCAAAGGTTGTCTGCTTCCTCCATTTTATTTAATACTGAGCTTCGTCAAAACATTTTTAATGAACATTTCTGGGAAGACTTACGAGGATAACATGCCTATAGTCAACAGCTTTCCTCGACACACATTGCCCAGAGAAAGCCACCGTAAGCTGTTGACACATTCCCATAAAATAGACTTGTAATGGAATTTTGGAAAAATAATAGTTACATCAGATTCAGGGTTAAACAGAGTATGGAAAACTCTAGTACCATTTTTGTGTAATCACAAGTGTATGAGAACAACATGCGCCGCTTTACAGAGTCATACAGGTCTGTTGCAAGACCACTGTTGCGTCTGTAGTATATGACCGCAAGAGGCCGCCACAGGCTTCTTCTCCAGCGAGATAAAAACTCAGATGCGTTTCTTTGTGGGGATAAGACTTTTGAAGCATATACTATCTCAGACAGATCACACCAAAGATGGTGGATAGGTAATTATTACTAGCAACTGTGGAGATTTTAATAAATCTCCCCATTTTGACTTCCCTAAAAGCGTCAGCTGGATCCTGTTCAAAGTTGGTGTGGACTTACCTTGAGCCAGTCTTTACCAAACTGGTTCAAATGGTCATGCTAGACTGACCTTTGTTTTTTTTTTATTTATTTGTGGCTGGAAGTGTAGAATCTTCAAAAAATAAGTCCATGAAAGCGCTTGACCACTTGCTGGGATATTGCATAGGAACACCTATATAGATATCCAAATCTCAGGTGGCGCTGCATTTTTACTAGAAATTTCTTATGAAAAAAAAAGTGCTTTCCTATTGTGGACTTGTTCTCTGAAACCTCCACTCTGATTATTACACTTAAACTTGATGGAAAAAGTACCGTGTGGGAGGATCAAACAAAGTTTTGCATTTGTTCACTAAGTGCTGATGTTGTAGATCCATGAGTTTTAATGACTTTTCAATTCAGGTGCTTATGGGTTAGAGCCTATATTCATTTTGATTGCTATGTTACTCAATAGAGACTGAAGTGTTGACCAAAATTGTGACCTCCAAAGCTGTCATGCAGATTGACTTCAAACGGAGTGCCAGTGCACCTTAGGTGGGCGTAACATTGTTGAACCTACCTGACGTTCTGTTGAAGTAGACCCAACTATGCAACGGAACTAAATTATATATTTATGTTGAAGTAGACCTAACTGTGCAACGGGACTAAATTATATATTTATGTTGTAGGCGTGAAAAAACACTAAGACAGGAACTGTTGTTGCATATATACATATACTGATCTGACACTGACAAATGAGTTCACAGTTTAAAGATGAGGCAGAACAGCCCCCAGGCAGGGGTTGTCTGTCACTCTCTCCATGGGCTCCACTTGGTCTGCCATCGCTCAGTCTGGGCTGCTACTCCAAAATCAAAGAGCAGTGTCGGGACAGAGAAAACTGTCAAAAGCTTTAAACATTCTAATTTATGATTTATTTTGTGAAAATAGATCAACACATTTCTTGCCAAATTGAATTTAGAATTTGTATTCTTATGTCTACCAGCTGCCAAAGTAAAGACGTATTTACTTTTGAGATTTACTGTGAAACCACAAAACAACAGCAAGAACAACAACAACAAAATCACATACATATGTACAACACAATACACATAATTTATGCTTCCATAACACTCAGACATTTACCTATTAATTTGGTCGATTACCGACCTACAAGGGCGGGGGTGTTTTTACAGCTCACAACTTACGATAATTGGGCCGTTTATAGACCTACCATTTAACATGCAAAAAACTACCTTCAACATGGAGCACTACTGGCTACTATATTTACATTTATGACTGACTCTGGAACTACCTGTCCAGAGGAACTTCAAATCTAACGTGCATGAACAAACGCCTTTGCCAATGTATGCACGGATCAGCCCCTCGTGTGAAACGGACAAAGATTTCATTTCTGGCCCTGTATTTATAATAGACAGGGGGATTACTTTCCCCTACACTAAACACTTTTTGCTTTGTGACCCGACTTCACTTAACCAAGCAGATCCAGGTGTTAATATTACCTATTTATGCCATACTCGTGCACGTGCAAATGCGTGTACATTAACTCTATTAACTCTTTAACTTCCTGTTAAGCTAAGAGTTAGGGTGAATCAGGACAGAAAAATGATATCCATGTATTCAAATATTACTAGTTGAACACTTTAACTCATTTCAGTTCATACATTTGTAACCACTACACTTTAATATATATATATACACTGTATATATATATATATATATATATATATATATATATATATATATATATATATATATATATATATATATATATTTATATATATGTATGTATATATATATATATATATATATATATATATATATATAAATATTTTATATACGAACATGAATTTCTACCGTGTTTGTTCATGTGGTCATACTCCAGTGATTTTGGATTTTTTAAATGATTTTCTTGGTTGAATTTTTGGGGAAGATCTAAAATTTCTGAAGGAGCTTGGCCAATTGCTTTGAAATTACACAAATACACATCTGCAGACCACTAGACTTTAATTTGTTAAACAGATGGTGTTCTAGAATGTCTAATTGTTATGGATTGTTGTGTGTTTCTATTATATTTGATTTCACACAAACCGCCCGTTTCGTTTACTTAAGCTTGATGGGGATGTATTTTGACTCGATATGCTTAAAGAAAATTTTTAGCACAGGTGCTGATAGCATTATATGGTATTTAACAATTGATTTGAAATAGAAATTATCAGTCAGTTACATGTTCATGTTAGACTTGTTAGTATTCAGATGTAAGCAAATACGACATATTGCCCTATATCCTCATAATGGTGGATTCCAGGCCCATTTTACCATTAAATGCTGATAAGAAAGTACCTATACGTTTCTTTTTGTGTTGTTAATTTGGACCTGCAGTGGCCTTGAAAGGTGAAACTGGCATGTTGGCTTATGTCTCGCCGGCGGATCCTAGGTCCATGGTTACTGTTAAATACTGATAAGAAAGTACTCATAAATTTTTTGCTGTCGCTTTTGTGTTGTTGTTGTTGTTGTTGTTGTTGTTAATTTGTCACTTGAGTGGTATTGAGAGATCGTGCTAACATTAAGGTTAAAGCTAGGAAATGGTGGATCCTATTATTTTGCATCTAAAAATAATAATAACTGCGACACTGTTAGAGTGAAAACTTCGATATTGCAAACAATGATTATGGTACTCAGAGGATATTATTTCAAAGGTCGCGGGACCATTTCGCTTTGAGCATTCTAGGTTAGCTGAGCGCAGGACTGTCACAATCCTGTAGTGTTATTATTGTAATGTTTAAACCAATTAAAAAAAGGGGAATGAACGTAGTCATACAGTGAAACAGAACCTTTTTCATGATAAAAGTGAAGTAAGTGAAGTAATTTGGAAGTGGGCGTAGTTTCAACACGATTCAAAATAACGTAACTGACTACGGTTGTGGGAAAATAGGAAATGGTACACTGGGTTTTGTCGATTGCCCACTAATCTTTTGTGTTTAATTTATTCTTACTTCAAGGCACACAACCGAGTGGTAGTGACGTGCTGTCATGGGTTGAGACGAAGAAGACCAACATGAGAATCACGGCTATATCAAATTCTAAAAACCATTACATCTCCTTAACAGCCATCAATAAGGCCGGCTTACATGCAACAAAAACTTTCGAAGTGTCATACACTGCTGCTGGTAAAAGATGAACTGTCATATACCAACGGGGAGCAAGGAACTTTTATTATTGATTTTTTTGGATGAAAATCAGTGGTCAAGATTATTCTCCATGACACAGTGTGATACAAGTTGACAAACTATGATTAATTGCTGCCTGACTAGGAATATTTTGTGGTGAAGTGATACTTTTGTAAACTAATGTGTGATATTTATAAACTGTGATATGGACTCCTGTGTGAACGAAGATGAGGCTCAGGTCTAGCAGACGACTTTATATCCAACACCCCTCACCCCTGACCCCAACTTTTAACATTTATGTCTAATGCACCAATGTTTATGAGCTAATGTCTCAAACATCACCTTGGTTTATCCGTGTATCCAAGAAAAGAAAAGTTGTCAATCAATTAAACTCTGTTTGTATTATTATCATCGATTTTATTCCTTTCATACTATAAACATAAAATATTCATTAGTATAAAAATCAAATATCTCCTAATGGTTTCCAATTTAGGAATGATACCACAGTCTGATTTGTTGTGCTCTACGCCTCGTGTACGCGACCAGCAGGCACATGTGGCAACCACGGTTTATATTGGTAGAGTGAAACCTCGTAAGAAGGACAAATATATCCGTCACGATCACTCAATGACTCACGACACAAGAGACTTAAAATTTAATTCCTGTGTCATTGTGACTCATTTATCTCACATATTCAGATAGCTTTCACAAAATTTTGCAGATAACACAGGGTGTTATCGAAAAGAGGTTTCGCAGCATGATGGCTGTTTCCGTATCGCCAGTAAGAAAAACAGATATTTCCCCGACTGAAACTCCTCCCCTTAGCGTCTTCTGTTTTGCCATTTTAGTAAATAAAGTATTTCAAATATGGTGTGTGAACATGGTAGTGTGTACTGATGAAGTCCTTAAGGTCAAAAGTGACACTTTTTAACTTTCAACTTCGTAGTTCAGCTATGGACACACTCGCTCATTTTGACTACATATTTACTACATGTATCCTGTGTTCAGATGTAGCAAACAAATATAAAAACAAATAAAAAATACATGATAGCACTTAGTGCCCAACCCGTCCCAAAGAATGTTGTTGACTCAGTCTTAATTCAAGGGGAAAGGGTTAAATAGGAACAAAGTTCGAGTAAACAATGAAAAAAGCCGCTGGTATCGCTCTCGGCGTAGTCAGTGTGCTCCTATTATTGACATTTAAAAATACGTAAAGAGCACCTGGTTCAGCCACAAAAGGTTAAAAATATATGCTCCTGCCGAAACTATGATCATTTCGAGAAATTCCAGTTTTAAAGCCCTGGTCGACTTTTTGTCACAATCAACAGTGTTACAATGAAAACTATCCAAATGCTACATGATTGACACAAAAACCAACAGATATAAATAAGTGTACAGCTGAAGAATGTTACAGTTGACTGAAACCGACCATCATGCGATCCATATACTGTGAAACCTTGCTAAAACCACCCCGTCTGCTCGATATGAAATGTGTCGAACACGTGTTAGATAAATGAGTCGAATAGCAAAATTAAGGGATTTAACTTAACAGCACATCAAAACTTGTGACCTTAATTAAGTCAATATGTCGGATACTCAGCTGTTTTTACAACGAGTTTTCAGTGTACCAGCGTTGTAAAGTACAAGGAGCAAGTCAAGTATTCTTCACTCACCCGGCCTCATCGCCCGACCTGGTATTCTTGCCGTTATGTATGTGCGTACGTGAATCCGTCCGTTACCCTTGTGGACGTCACAATTTTCAAACAAATTGAACTATCATCATGAAACTTGTGTCATGTCTATATTTTAATATAACATCAGTTAATATCAAGACTTTTTCAATAACGTCCTTGAAATTGAAACTTGTACCAATTACAGAAGTTATTGCATGCTTAACCCGGTCTAGCCCGATAATATCATGGTCCTTTTTTCTGTCTTTTCCTTCGTAGGGGGATTGAATTTATAACAGTTATAACTTGTATGAAAGGCAATGGAAAATAGCCGTAATAGTGTATTAACGAAGGGAACAAAACATCTGGAACCAATCACCCAGTGTCTTCACAATTAGGAACACGTGTCATGATTAAAAATGATCAATATTATTCAAGAAATACAAGTTTAAATGCGGAATAGAAAGGAATAAAAATGTTTAATGTCACGTTTAAAAATAATAAACCATTGCTACATTCCCTCTTTCCAATACATCCTTTCAAGCATTTGCTAATTGGGTGGCAGCTGATGTGTCCATGTGTACGGTAATTTGACCTACACACATAAGAAAGAACCTTTGGATGAAATCTTCTTTCATTAAAGCAAAATGTATGCATACAAGCTGAGAAATTTAAATAGAAGCAGTCGACCAATTAATTGTACATTGTAAGATATGAATCATAATGCTTTCATCCTACAATGTAGCTTATATATGATTATAAGCCAGTAACAGTACAGATGGTCTGCGACAACAGGCCTGACTTGTAGCACAATGCAAATGCAAATGGCCAGTTGGGTGATTTCATACCAGTATCAGGAATTCCGCCAACAGCTTTAAGACATATAGCATGTGCTGGTGAGAAAATGTCTGGTACGTCGCACTGCCATTTCAGCCTGTGGGCGTATTCAAATGAAGATGAATTTCAGTAATTTGTCCTATGCAATGTGATGGGGCAGATGGGGGTGGAAGACTGCAAATCGGAGGGACCCCATAGGCCCATACAACAATGGGGAGGAGGACAAGGGCACACTACATAGCTGAAGGGCCCCAGGGATGGGACCAATAATAACGACAGGCTGCAAAATTAAAAGGCATCAGGGACCCCTAAAGCGATGGTGTGGTTGACAGGGGAGACATCAAAGCTGACATTGCTTTGCGCAGAATAAGACAAGTAATAGGCCAGGTACCACTGTACGCAGACCAACAGAAACAGGGTAGAGGCCAGGTTCCACTGTTTTAACAAAAGTGCACCTACAAATGAGTTTAGGCCAGGTACATTGTACCCGAACCAACAAAACCTGCGTAGAGGTCAGTTATCACTGTTTTAACACAAATGCACCTAGAGATGAGTTTTATGAACTGTTGTTTGTTGTGTGGAATGTGAAGGGTCTTGGCCATAAATTGGAACAAACTAATTTTCAAAACCATTTGTTCAAGCACTACATTGAGGTGTTACTTGAAACCGTGAAGGACCCTACCTATCAAGTCGATATTTCAATCATAATATTTTACATATTCCCCGCCTGTTTAAACACCCCAAAGCATGCATAACATCAGGTGGTATTGGAATAGTTGCAGACAAAATGCTTCAAACAGGGTTAAAAATTACATCCCAAATCACAGCTTGGTTACCACTCAGCAAATATTACTTTGGCTTCGAAAGGAATATTTACACTACATGTACTTATATGCCACCAGATGGGACTACGTACATACCAAAGGATGGCAACTACTTTAGCATTTTAGAGAAACAGATAAGTAACATGAGACTTGATATTATGCTGTGCAGTGATTTTAATGCACTGCACGTGTTAGTCAAACTAGTGATATCCCATGTAATGTCTCGGGCACAGAAGGCATTATTCTTCCTACCCCAGTGTCTGATCATTATAGTCATGACACAATTCGAATCAGTATGGACGAACAAAGACCAAATAAGCATGGTGAATCCTTATCACAGCCGAGGAAATCAACCCATTGGCGAATAGTAAACTGACGTCTTCGTAATAACCAAGGTAAGGGACAGTACACATATTACACAGCACAAGATAGAAGCGTTGTGAATTGCCTCATAACTAGTCCATCACTGTTCTGTATGGTTTAAAACTTGAATGTATGCCATAAGTGTATAAAATATGATCACATCGCATTTACATTTACTGTTGACATTCTGCGTAGACCCGCAAGCGGAGGCGGCATTTCCCCTACAGTTAATGCAAAACCTAGGACATATTATGTATGGAATACTCAGAGAATGCCTGGGTACTGATAGAAGTTTAAAGATGACCAGTCTCCCGAACTGCTTGCCTACCTTCTTTGTGAGATGGGCAGCAAATAAGCAATGTTAGATAATGTATGCGAAGCGTTCTATTCATACTTGAATGGTGCTTTTGCTGGTATATATCGAAAGAAAAAGACGGTTAATCAAAGTAAATTTCCTCTGAATGAGTGCTTTGACAATGATTGTAAAATAGCTAAGAGAACAGTAAATGATTTTGCAAAAGTTAACGATCTCACTAACCAAGATACATGGATGGAATATAACACTTTGCAGGAAGAATATAATAATATGAGTCAACGTAACCGCAGGCAATATTTACTAAACACACAGACGAAACTGGAAGCTATGAGCTCACAAAATCCTAATGAGTACTAGCGTTTTCTTGAGAAGAAAGCCGCCCAAGGCAAAATTCCTGTATTGAACTGAATGATTTCTATGATCAATATAAGGAAGGATGAAATGTTGAGTCTGACATATTTAACGCTGAATTTATGACAGAATTAAAAAAATGGTTACGCAAGATAAAATCTAGAATTTTAGATCCGAAATAATATGCTTAACAATATAATTCTAGAGGACGAACTAGACAAATGTCTTAGAAAACTAAAAAAAAAAAAAAAAATCAAAAAGGTTCCATGTATTTACGGAATCCCATCTTGATTTATAAAATAGGGCACTGAAGCCCTGAAGGATTCTTCAATTATGTGCTGATTAACCTTCACAGTGGGTGGAGGGGATATTGAACCCCTTGCATAGGAAAAGTGATTACATTGACCTGCAGAACTAATGAAGGGTCACAATAGTTTCATCTTTAGGTAAACTCTTTGAATCTGTATTAAAGGAACATCTCGAGTTTAAAAATGATATCATGGACCATGACTACAAATTTCAGTTTTTGGTGCTGGAAATTGTCTCTGAGTATACATAGCTTGGTGTGGTATTTGCCTCCTATAACTCAAACTGCTTTTATGCTGACCTTTCTTATACTCGTGAGCCCAGCGAGCCCTGTGGCAGTAACAGGCTGAAGTATTCTATCAGGGGTAAGCCCACACCAACATTAGCTTTGAAAGAATACCAGGAGCAAATAATGCCAATCCTTGAATATGGTAGTGAAGTATGGTTTCAAATCTCCCTGATTAACTGTTTGGAAACAGGTCAGCTACAGTTCTTAGAGCAAATGCTTGGGGTTTGCAAGCAGACCCCCAACTCTGGGGGTATTTTGTGACACAAGTGGCTTTCCTCTCCAGCCAAGGTACCAAATGCCAGCTATCAAATTCTGGATAATATTATTAAAATTCCCTACAAACAATATAGTTAGAAATGCACATAATACTTTCCTAGAACTAAATAGCCACAGACAGTTTAACTTGTGTTCAGAAATTCAAGACATAGTTACTAACGCTAGTATGTTTGATGCCTGGATGGAACAAAACATTATACATGGGAAAACATTTATCAGTTAGTTAAAAGGGAAAGTATACAAGCTATATACATGTCGACCAGTCTTAATGACCTACAGGGAATAAACAATGATAAAAAACTTAGGGTCTATAAATTATTGAAAACTGATTATTGTATGGAAAGCTACCTACTTAGTGTCCCTAGTACTTACTTCATTAGCGCCATAGCACGCTTTCGTCTTAGCTCTCATAGGTTGCAGGTAAAAGTATGAAGACGTTGTAGGCAAAACAAGCCTACGAGGATCGCATATGTAAAAAGTGTAGTTTAAACATAGTGGAAAATGAAATTCATGCTTTACTTTGTTGCCCCTCCAACTTCATGAGGAGAGAAAGATGCTGACAGTTGCAGTCGCTACAATGAAAACTTAAGTTCAATGCCTGTGGATGATAAATTCATTAGTCTCATGTCTTCCAAAAAAGCGAGTGTTTTGCTTTCTTTGATAAAATTCTCGTCTAAAAGTTTTGCAAATCGGACATACTAAAAGGGCGTTGCACAAACAGATGCATTTACTTGTATAATACCCTACTGATGGCAAACATAGCTGTACTCTGGTAAATACCACCGAATTGGTGCCTTTCACAAGAGTTTTATTACTGTGCATGCAGCTTTGTGCTTTCCTTCATGTGAAGTATCTTGTTGATGCATACTGTATCTGTAGTTCAAATATGTAACTCACATAGTATAGTTTCACTTGAGACTTGTTCTAGAATAATGACCATTATTTACAGCAACTTATTTCCAGATGCTATTGTTCATATTTACTGTTTTGTGTATTGTATTTTGAGTGAAATGACAGTTACCCAAGCAGGAAAACGCTGCTGTGACCAGCCTGGCCCACCCCCTCCCGCCTTCATACACCCCCAACCCACCCACACAGACAGAGCTGTGCAAACATGCATGTCCAGTGTTGAAGGCCCATACATCTGATCCATGGAGCTCAGTCCAGCACTGTGAGACATATTCAGTGCACCCTGTCTAAAACCTAATCTTCAGCCAATCAGCAGTGAACAGACCTAATTTATAGCCACACTGAACCCAAACATGCATTTCCCTTAATAGCATTTGCATTGTAATTATGAGCTTTTTCTATAAAATAACACTGAGTGATGATTGTTCCATTAAATACTTCAATATGTGGATCTGACTTGATATCGTATATAATTCATGATTACAGTCTTAATTATTTTGTATCAATGGAACAAACTTTTTTATAATCAACACAGTGTGCTCCCCTTCCTCCCCTTCCACAAGATTATATTTGTACAATTAACATGGCAAGAAAGTTTCAAATTTACCACGTTTACAGTAGTTGCACTTCTAGAACTTTTGTTTGCCATCCATTGACAGATGTCTCAAACATACATGTGTAAGTTAGAACTTTGTGTCTGTCTGCAATGTTTGGAAGATCTGGAGCTATAAAAATTTCAGTGGCCCTTAATTTGCATAATTTGTAATACATTGACTTTTCCAAACCAGGTGCTCAATTTCGCCAGTAGGTCAGTCAACATGGCACGTTTGCTGATTCTCCGAATAATATTGTCCAATAAAGGTTCCATACAAATTTGGTCGTAAAGAAGGAAAGAAAGAAAGAAACTGGCCGTGGATTGTTTAGATATGAATGTGAATTTGCATAGAGCAATCATGGAAGAAGTACGTGCTTTAATTATGAATTCTGCCAATGTTTTGTTCCTTGCATATCTTATACATTATATATTCTCTTTTTACCATAGTTCCAGGATGATCTGACCGCTAAAAGAGGAGATCCCCGTGAAGAAGTAATTGATCTGGCGCACTTTTTTCAACTACACGGTGATGGCTAGACATGCAAATTCAGCAGATTTATTTGCAGAAAGTTATACAAGTACTACCAGTGGTGACAATGAGTACGGATGTACACAATTCAGATCACATCTAACTCCAGATCAAGGATTACCATCAAGTTATGTATATGCAGTAGATATCAAAACTGTATATGAAGATACATTCAAGAAAACACGTGGGTGCCCAAGAGATGCATTGGAACTGTACTGCAAGATTTGAATATAAGTACTATACAAGAGGAAAGGATCAGATTTTACAAACTGACCCAATCAGAAAGACACAAAGATTTGGAATCAGTGATTCAATGCGGTTTTTAGAAACCTGCCTAGCTTATTGGTGCGTCATACCCCGAGTAATCCTGTTGGGGGGAACGAGCAGTCAAGGTAACAGAACAGTACCACCGCTCATGTCCAGAACTTGGTGTGAAAAATATTTTGCTACTCTTTCGGGGGGGGGGGGGTGTATACTTAAATACGTGTAGACATTGACTGGGTGCTCAAATACACCCGTACTCCCACAAAAGTGTAGAACATGAGTTGTGCCTGTCAGAATCTAGCTCTGCATTCATGTGTGTACAATGGCCGAAATTTCACATGTGAGTAGTTAATTTTTATCTTTTGATGTGTGATACCATACTGTATGAAATATGGCAGAGTGAAATTTGTCTTGAGAGACCCCTCTAATGAAAGACTGCATATCTTCTTAAGACAACTCTCTGAGAACATTGTGCTTTTTTTTCCATGTCACTGTACTTCTATTGGAAGACCACCTCTTATGAGAGATCAAAGTTTAGCTTTACCTTGGGTGGTCTCTCTATTATTTACTTACATGAACATAACATAAAGCTTTCAGAGGTTTCCCCAAAGTGCTTTAAAAAAGGTAGACACACTTCGTTTAGCTGCCAGAATAAAAAAAAAAAGCAAGATCCAGATATTGCTGTGACAAACACTAAGCATATTTTTTATATCATTTTTCCACATCAAATAGTGTATTGCATTATAAATATATTTTCAAGATTGTTCTTTCCTGGTGCTTACAGTTCTATTATTGAGTTAAACTAGAAGTAGATGATGGGCATACGATCCCCAAGGGAAGTTCGTGTGAGCGTGGCAACCTCATATACCTCCACACATGTAAGGTGTGCGGGAAGCAGTATATAGGCCAAACAGGCAGAAGCCTAATGGATAGGATGCAGGAACATTTCTATTGGATCAATAGAAACGACTGCGACCAACCAATTAGGAGACATTTTGCCCTCCCTTACCATGACACACTGGATTTGAGCATTCCAAATTCTGGAGTACATACACACACCACCAAAGCTAAGCAAAACTTAGTTGTCACCCATAAAAGGCAACTGGTGGTTTTAAACTGGTCCTTTCAATCTTTGAAACACTCTTCATCAACCACTGTCTGTAGTATTCCAAAAAAATGTATAGGCCCGAACCACTCAAAACCCAAATTTTATTACTTCAAAATTAAAAAGAGACCTGATAGGTCTATCACTTTTTAGTTATCCTTACTTGTCAGTCAGCCAAGTTTACAGTAAAAGAAGAAAGTATGCCTACATCGATTTTGTGATATCAATGAATCTGGAGCATTATAAACACACTCTACCTCCATAATAACTATGAGTCAAAGAACACAGCCCACAGCACAACATAGCCACTGAAGTATTTATCACATAATACAGAAAAACATGACCCATATTCATAATAGTGCATGTGTACTGTTTAAGTAATAATTAGAGAAAATCTTCATTTTTAGCCTAAATAGCACCCCACAGTAAGTGTGTGATGTGGCCAAAATTTAGACAAAATATAAACTTGTACTATTATTTTTGCCATAAGCACACCAACATTTGGACTTTACATGATTTGTATACTAGTGGCTGAACATAGTATTAATTATGAGCCATTATTAATTGTCTTGATGGAGCAGCCCAAGGACATAATTCAACATCTATACTTTGTACAGCAAATACATGTGTAAAAACCAAATAAGAATTTAAAGCTTCAATTTTAGTCACTGGAGATTACCATGGTATTCTGTCTAATACAATGATAACCTGCTTTTTAGGACCACTCCATCTGCCAACCAAAAGTGGTCACATATACCAGATGGTCATATATTGCAAGTAAATTTACAAAGTATATAGATTTGTGCTGTCAGACATGTGGTCTTTAAAGGCAGTGGTCTCTCACGACAGTGAATAGCGGGTAATACTGGAAATGCAGCAAGTTTATTTTTGCTATCAGTCAATGATTTTATTTTGAAGGATGTGAACATAAATGCTTATGATCCGGACACAAGTTCTGATCAGAGAACAGGGAGATAGAACCCACCCTATACAACTCTATAGTTTTCTCTCATGGGTACTCACAGAGAAGAAAACCCTGTGGAACCCCAGTTACTAATCAATAAACATAACTTTAAGTCATCAAACCATATGCTGATTAGGCACGCCAAGCGTATCTGTTCTTATCGACACTTGCCTAATATTCTTATCACTAAGTACCGTAATTAACTTTCAGTAAAAACCACATGAAAACAAACAGCAATTCTATGATTTAGTCATATTTAAGTCTGAAAGAGCGATGATCAACAAATCATGTCAGATAGCCTCACTGATTAGGTCATTATATAAACTGCTGGGAAAAAGTAGGTATGGGCACATTGTAAAGTTTCTTCTTGCATTCTAAGAAGTAGTCATTGATACAGGCTGTTAAAGGGACAGAGCTGCATGCCATTAATGTTTGTGTGTGTGGGGAGGGGGAGTAAAGGTATTTACTTACTGGCACAATTGGGTAATGCTTTTCCCATACCAGTGAACTGGGGTCCCTCTTTTTTCTCTATTTCTGACCATTATATATATATATATATATATGTTGATACTGGCCATTATTTTGAAAAAGTCTAATTTAATGCACTCTGTTATGGCAAAATTATTTCCTGTGCCAGCTACGTTTGGACGTTCCCCCGTTCCTCCTCCTCTTCCGTACGTACAGTATGTTCAGTATACCTCAGTCCCACTTGTGATTTTATACTACAAGTTAGGCGACTGTGTAAACAGGCCAACCACTGTGAATTGCATGAAGGTCTAAATGGTAAATTGGGTCATTGGTTGTGTTGGTGTAGTGACAGAGTTATAGTCGAACAAAAGCTGCCTCAACTTGCCGATCGGGGAGAGAGGAGCAATACAGCTGGAAGGGGGGGCGGGTACTATGCATGGCAACTAAAGTTAAAACCATGTAGTATGAGGTGTGGATGATGTCACCAATACAGCCCTATGTAATTTACTCTCTCAGTTATCAGCACTTATGTTGTAACTTACTACAATGCACACATGTGTTAAAAACATCCTGGTCAGAGACCTCATTGTTTTCTGCACACGCTGCACATGCATGTATTGTACTTTATCAAACTCTTAATACTGGGCCTAAAAACTTTGTGGCTAGTGCCATACACTTTAAAACATTTTGAACACCTTTTACCCCCCTCCCCCCCCCCCCGTTAACATCAGACCAAGACTGCAGACCTGGCCTCAGAGATACAGTTTGAACCTGCAACTTGAGACCACCGCTCTGAGAGACCACCTGAATATTTTCACCACATATCCAATGGAACAACAGTTTGAAATCTTTGTACATTTACCTGCAAGTTAAGACCACCTGTTGTATGTGACTGGTTTTGGCTGGCAAAAGGGGTGGTCTGAAATAGCAGGCTCTATGCACTGTAAAAGTATTCAGCAGAAAATTTTTCATATGGTTACCTGCTTAGCAGACTCTCAGGCCATTCTTGCGACTGGTGGCCCGTCAGTGGGCCCCAGTCATGCAATCAGACTGGTGAACTGGGCCCCTCACGCACAGGCCACCAGCCAGAAAAAAAAAAAATAGTAGCCTCCAAATCTCCTGCCGAGGAAAAGAAATTTCTGCTTTTTCGTACTTTTTTGCAAAGTCGCCTGCTATCCTGCATTTTATAAAATGCCTTGCTCATTTTGTAAAATAAAAAAGGAGCATTATCCCATCGGTGGCTGTGAAGTTGCACTGTTTTGCCGTGGTGTTGTACTCTATACGCACGGAATATGTCTATGGTAGTGCCTAAAATGGTTAAAAATGCAGGAAATGAAGTTGCAAAATTTCATTTTTTTCCTGGGAGAGCATGCCTCCAGACCTTCCTAGGTATACTTCACATCTTTGGCGCTCGGTTTCTTTTAATATATGGTTTAAGGGGGCCTTTTTTAACTCTCAAGAATTGAACAAAATGAGGTAATATGTCAATTTTGTGCATTTATAACACTGCATTCATGGTCATTAATTCAAAAAATTCAAATTTGTGCGTGTATGAACGATCATCATGTGGGCCCGCATAAACGTATAAGTACCATATTAACACACCTTACCATAATTTGATAAATGTTTCACAAACACCTGGAGCGATTCAGGAAAGACGAAGGAAAAAGCCTGCTGTCTCAGATCAGGTTTCTCTATCCAGATGCTGGCTGAGACAGTTTGTGGATGGGATATCCAGTCCCACACAAGAAGGAGATCCATCTCGCACACAGCTGGACACTGAAGGGCATTTATGAACACTACTGTGTAAAGTGTTTCCATGTTGGGATTGTATGCCAGAGTACACTTTATAACTTGTTCAAAGCAGAGGAGTTCAAAAGAGTCAAATGCCTCCATGTACATATTGCATTATTCAATATATCTCAAAGTCATGCTCCGTGCACCAGCTTAATTGATCTCCATAGTTCATGCATTTTTCACTTCAATCCATCAACCCGGTAAGCTCGGGTTCGATTGTACGGGTTCGGTTATGCTCTAATATATATATATATATATATATATATATATATATATATATATATATATATATATATATATATATATATATATATATATATATATATATGTACTTAAGTCTAGGTATGATAGCCTCCTCAAAGATCACTCTTGAAAAGAAAGAATTTCCACGCATTTGGCGTTCGGACTGTTTCTTTTAAAGACTGATTTCCACGGAGGTTATCTATGACGTAAATCTCACTACGCCAATCATTATTCAGGTTGCCTCAAAATGAATAGGGTATTGAGACAAAAATGTACACACAGTAGATGATATTTTGATTATATACCAAGCAATAATTATATTCAGGAAGACTATATTGCTCTGCAGCATCAGAAACATGTTGCAATACAACAAAATGGGCTGGTATTTTTTAGTTTTTAAAATGTTCGAATTTAATTGGCTAAGTAAGCACATGGGCCATATAAGGTGTTTTACATAAACGCTTGGTTGGAAACAAAAAGGATCTACTAAACAGATGCTTGCTCCGAAATGCCATTCCAAATTCAACTTACACGTTGTGCCCAAGGCTCTCACGATGAACCAGAGAGGAAAGTTGTAGACTGATAGTTAGTTTCAGTCAGGGGCACCTGAAAAGTGTAAATGTTGACTCTCCACAACTCTTGTAGTTAAAAGTGACATTCCAACTTCAATAAAACGTTTGTACTATAGGCACACTCTATAAACCAAAAACGAAAGTTGTAGACTTATAATTTATGCCAATTAGGTCACTTGAAAAATTTAAATCTTGAAGATCTTCAAAACTATTAAAGGGACAGGTACCATTCACACAGCTAAAGTAAATTTCATAGACGCACTTTTGAGACCGCGTGACCTTGTGCATTCCTCTGTCTAAATGTGGGTTAGGGGGCAGATTCTTTCTTTTGCTTCCAATTGGCCGTTTCATGCAAAACTTCCTCTGAAGTTTGGGAATTTTAACTTCCATCTTGTTAAAGTTTTTGAGCTCTTTCTCCAGGAGAGCCAGTCATTCGATCCTTATGACCATGCACGAGTGTGTATATTCCATCCTCTAGTATTATACTTAAATTGTTATCATCGTTTGTACCGAACAAATGTTGACATCTTCACACATTTCTTGAAATCACTGAAAGAACCACTTTTTTACAAGCACTTTTTCAGTCCTTTGCACCACCCATTGTCTAAGAGAGTAGTCTATACTCAATTCCACATATTCCATGATGAGTTTCCCATTGGCATTTTCTTTGAACTTGCTGACAACTTTCTTATTCTCATCGGGCATTCCATTTGTGTTGCTCGCATGAAACTAAACGGGGGCATGTGGTCTTGTTACAATGGAAATTTTACATTTGGATCCAATACGTTAGAGTGTCAATATCCGTGAATGGAACTTTGCCTTGCTCACTTTACTCCATTCTTCATAATGTCCAGAAAGGTCCTTCTTATATACATTGCCCTGATTATTTAAACTACAAGGCATGAATTGTTATAATGTTGTACTATGGGCACATCCAATTGACCAAAGCTGTAGAAATTCAATTTGTGCAAATAAGGAGAATGCACAAATTAAATCTGAACACTTTCAAATCTGTTGCAGATTGAGGTGTCATTTCGTAGAGTGACATAGCTGCATCCGATGAAATATAAACCAAAATTGTAGCATAGAAATTTATGAAAATGCAACACATTCACAATATTTCAATCTTTGAATATTCTACTTTAAAATTGCTATGCATATAGGTGCCATTCTAGCTTCAGTGGATCGGTGTGGGAGATAGCGGCATCCAGTGAACCATGAGTTTACATTGCAGCAGTTTCATTTATCAATTTAGGAAAGTGGCAAAATTTACATCTTGAATACCATGAGAACTATCATAGGTAGAGGTACTGTTCCAAATTTGATTAATAAGATTGTGACCTGGCTAAATGGCTTATGTCTTTGTTGTAAAGTTCAATCTACTCTGTTGCTACAGGAGTTAAATAAATACTGACTAGGGATTTTAAAAGATTTGTCGGCACACAGACTGACTTGCTGACAAGAAAATCAACTTTTTTTAGTTTGTACTTTGCATTAACACCTTTTCGGTCCATTTGGTTTCAGCGTAATTCCAAGGTTCGTCTGCTTCGTCCATTTTGGTAAGTTTGTGTGCTAATACAGACAATTTGTTTTTACGCAAATACTTTACTCTTTCTTTTTCAATTTTCTTATTTAATTGTCCGTTTTTTGTTATCTATTTATTTGTTCATTCCTACGTTTGGTCATTTCTTTCTTTCTTTATTTCTTTCTTTCTTTCTTTCTTTCTTTCTGGCTTGAAATAGTTAACCTGTTGAAATTTATGCTAATTAAGGCCATTGGAAATTTAAATGATTAATATCTTCAAAACTGTTAAAGGCAGAGGTGCCACTCTATCTTTAATTCATAGGGTTTGTGCTGTAGTCACATTAAGTAAACCACGAACGAAAGTGCTAGAATTTATACTTATCAAATTAGGGGTACCTGCGGGGTTTAAATGTTTATTGTGTTCAACGGTGTCAAAGGTAAAAAGCACCATTCTAACTTTAATTCATAGGTTTTTACTTTAGGCTCATCCAATGAGCCATAACACACAAGCTTGAAGGATTTTAAGCCATGCAAATCAGGAAAATACACAAAATTAATTCAAATTTCAAAACTGAAGTAAACATTGGAAATCTATGCGAGGTTCTAGGGGTAATTACAGATGATTTTCTGTTATGTTATTTTGCACCCCTTGTCCCGCAAACGGAGATTATTAATTGTCTAAATTTCATAAGATATGCCAATAGAATCATCAATGTGTCTTAACAGCAAAAGATGAATATGTAATTTTCAGTCGAATAGGTAGCAGTGCCAACATTACAGGTAGTGACTAATTGATTCACTGATTCTTTATTCTTTAACTAGAGTTAGCGGCTCAGCCACGATTCACTGACCTTCCGCCATGTCCTGTGTGCTACATTGGGAGCACAATGACAATATCGCGAGATGAAAGGGATAACGAATAAATACATGTTAAAATAACAGAAAGATAAACATACACATGTAAACACACACAAAGTAAAGGAAGTTATATAGATAAAATTATGTCAACTCAAAATAAATAATGATTCTAATATGAACATTTTCTTACCAGGGAAAAACAACAGACTTCTTATGAAAGGATTGAGTCTCTACTTGAAGTATGGAAAGAAAAAGCATCTGTCTTCAAGTTATTTCAAGGAGACGAGAGTTCCATTTAAATGTCCCTCGGTAACCAATTGTATTTCCACCCTAGTTCAGGTTTGCATGGAACATAATACTTGTTACTTTGGCTGCTCTGGTAGCATGTCAGTGGATGGTATGGGAGTGAGTAAAGTTCCATTTTATTGGTTCTGGTAAGAGACTGTTCGTAGTTTTATACATAAAATGTCCATGTAATATTTTCTTCTGTCACCTTGAATGGGAGGATTACAGAAATTGCACAGCTCTTGGACAGGAGTGTACTTAATACCTATTTTAGTTATTACATGTAAAGCCTTGTTCTGGAAAATTTGAAGTCTGTTTTAAATTGTATTGGGGCAACATCATAATGTCACAGTATTCATAATAATGAGGGATGACTATGGATATATATATAGTGTTGAATGAATATGCTGAGGACGATATCTGCTGGCTCTACTAAGATCTGAATTCTCCCCATTTATCTTTTTGGAATGGTAGTAAATATGTTGAAAGATTAAGCGTGTGGCACCCAGAATGACACTTATCTCACCTGAAAAGAGAAACATGTTCAATTTCTTTGACTTGCGGGACACCGCATGTAATATTTTTGGGTTTGAAGCAATTTCCATTGATCACATTCGGCTGTAACGTACCAGATAAATATCAATTCAGCCAATCATATTCAATACCTGTTGTGCCATGGCTTTGGAGTTTTTAGATACGATAGTGTGGTTCATTGTATTAATGCTGTCTTTAGGTCCAGAACTCCTCGAACTAATGCTCCACAGCAACGTTCATGGCCAATGCCTGTTTGAATAGAATCAACAAGCTGTGTTAGAGTAGTTGGTGTAGAGGTACCCTTTCTGAAACTGGGCTGAAAGGGAGCAAAACAACCTTGTTGTGTCAAAAAAGCGTAGAGTTGGTCATGTACAGCCCATTTAAGTACTTTCATTGTAACGGGGAGTACTGGTACAGGACGGTAGTTATTTGCAAACACCGGGGTCATCTTTGCTATTTTCAACTTTTGGGAGACCTGCCCCGTCATTAGGGTTTTATTGGAAGTATGAGTAAAGAGGGGGGGGGGGGCTGTTAGGACAGTAGTGTCATCTGTAAGAAGACGTGAGCATATCTAGTCCAGTCCAGTGGCCTTTCCATTAGCCATTTGTATTAGCTGGTCAGCAGCAAATTAGTTTGTAATTAGAGCGAGGTGGAAAACAGAATCAGTGCTCTTAGAATCGTGAGATATAGCGTGGTGTGGTATTCTGCTGGACTCTCTCATTCCAGCAAAGAAGGCTTCAGCCATGTCTGATAAATCTGCAAATTCACAATCATCAATGATGAGCTTCCAATGGTTATGTTACCATTGCAGGGAATGAATTTTTTTGTAATAGTTTTCCAAAGTTCTTTATGGTACTATTGTTATTTTCAATTGACTGATTTACATATTCTTTTCTTAAAGTTGGAAACTAAGTTTATTGGTTTCAATCTGGTCTTCCGGATTTTTCAGACATGTTGGCTTCAGATAAAAAAAATCTCGATTGTTACACAAAACCCTGATCTCATCAGTAAACCATGCACGTTCAGTATCACGAACCTTTATGTTTACATAGGCAGCATGATTGTCACACATAGGTAACAAAGTCTCAGCGAATGTGTCCCATGCCTTCAAAGGGTTGGCTTTATTGTAAAAATTGTTGCTTATTTTGTTTGTCATTCTTTTGTTGTTACTATCGTTTTTTCGTTCAACATTCAGTTGGTTAACACAAGAATATATAAAATCAAAAATGAAAGGACTCCTTGCCCTTCATGCAAAGGAATCTTATTTTCCTTCACAGTTGTGCATTAAACCGAAAACACTTCTTCTAGAAACAAATTTCTTGTATAACTAAAAAATTCCTTCGTACGCATTCATGGGTTACGCCATGACGTATGCTTTATGGCGCAATTACAAAATATATCTATGCTTTGTGCAGCCAATGGTTGTTCGTGGCATGTATTAGCACATTTTTCATGTTTGCTGACTATCTATCTATCTATCTATCTATCTATCTATCTATCTATCTATCTATCTATCTATCTATCTATCTATCTATCTGTCTGTCTGTCTGTCTGTCTGTCTGTCTGTCTGTCTGTCTGTCTGTCTATCTATCTATCTATCTATCTATCTATCTATCTGTCTGTCTATCTGTCTGTCTGTCTGTCTTTTAACAAGTGTCGAAATATTTCTTGCAGCTGTGGCTCCTGTTGCGACATTATGAGCTATAAACACATAACAACTGGCTCTTCTCAGGCGGCGAGTATGTGTTAAGGACAGGTAACACACTAAAAACCTTTGCATGGGCGATTTCGAGATGTCAACGGTTTTTACAAGATAAATGTACTTTCTATAAGTTGGCAAAATTTCGAGTTCCTAACTAAAGTAGAAATACCAGAAAAACGAAACACACACACGTGTGGCCCATGGTTATTTGTTTGGTTTGCAGCCGCCTGGTGGATTAATGCCATACGTCTATCATACTTAACAGTCTGCCATGTGCCTACAAGTAGCAAACAGCCCATGGCAAAACGCGAGTGATATCGCGGCGCCGCGAAATCAGGCTGAACGTCAAAATTGTATTCGTAGCCATGGAAATGATGCGAACATGCAAACAACCTCACCAAAGGTTAAGTGGCGATGGTTACACCGTTTAGTACAAAATCAACTCAGCTTGAGCCAACGGTATTATTTCAGAGGCAAATGATCGTCAGAAAATGCATTTGACGCTCGTATTGTCAGAAACGATAATAGGTCGAGTGCCCCATCTAGGTGTGGTTATTCGAGGAAACCGGCTGGACAAAATTAAATGTGGTTAACGGCCTTTGATTTCGTAATGTCTGAACTGCAAAAGCGATGCAGCGATTTTCAAAATTTTGCTGCGGTCTTTTTCTATGAAATGAAGAAAATAAACATCTTGGAAATCAAACGGAAAATTGAAATGTCAAAATATGAGGACGGAGAACAGAAAAACTAAGCCAAACATAAAATATCGCTGCATCTTTTGTGTTACCATATGTCAGGGTTGAGCTGCAAGTGTAATTGTGATTTTATCACAAATAATTAGTGACTTATATCGACATTTAAAGAGTGGATGGTAAGCGGTCAACTGTCAATTATTTATACAACAATTGACATTACGGACACCCAAACATGGGACATATAAATTGTTTTGAGTAGGAAGATTACACACACATATAATTTGTTATCCTAACAAGGTAGGAGCGAGGAAAGTATGATTTCTTTTGTGTGTGTGTTTTAGCTGTACTTAACATTCTTAATTTTTTTACATTATTCTTAAAAATCTTGTATCTGTGCGTAGTTATTTCACTGCAGCGTCACCACACCTGCTGAATGTACCTGTGCCATCATTGTCGGCGACTGAAAGTGTTTGGTACTTTAAAGGTCGTACACACAGTCGTATCACGAAATATCAACCCCGGAAGTTCTGTGGAAATGTTGTGAATATATTGTGATCGCTGTACAGAATACATACAAGTGTTGATAATGTCGCAACACAGAGAACATGCAAGATTATATCGCCCATGAAAAGAACTTTAGCTTTTACGTACATTATTGAATCATAGACATGTGTAATCAAGCCTTTTCAACCGTTCGGTAAAGTAGACTTCAAATTAAATTTTATACCTTGTACGGGAGAGATGCTAACCGCAGAGCTTTAGAAGCATCATTTCTCAGTCGACTAAAGAAATACCTTGCCCAATCTACTTAGCTCCTAGGTGACAATAATAATAATAATAATAATAATAATAATAATAATAATAATAATAATAATAATAATAATAATAATAATAATAATAATAATAATAATAATAATAATAATAATAATAATAATAATAATAATAATAACAAATAGTAGAAACATAGACTTGTTGTCTTGGTACGGACACATAAATCATTGTCCAACGGTAATGTCTGAAGGGCATACACAGTGTAGCAGTCAGTAATCCGCAGCTCCTGGCCCTCCTTTTGTCAGTCGTTCGCTGCTCGAAGGCTCGCCTTGAAGCTCTCCCCGGTGGGAATAACTCATGTTTATATGGATTAACTACGGAAAGACCTTTATAACCTTGTTCTCTGATGTCAACATACCATTGAGTATTTTCCCTGGGAATGTTATCTTGAGCTAACATCAATATTTATTTTTGTGTTGTACATTATCAAAGGAAAGACTGTAGAAAATGTTTACTACATGCATTATCATCACCCTTCTCATATTCAAAATGATAATATTTGATCTACTCCCGAAAACGGGGAAGCTCGATGCATAAAATATGGCACACTAATAGGAAATATTGATGATATAAGAACAAAGCGCAAGATTATACAAATACAACCAGCGTGGTAAATACAGACACCATGAAAACAAAAAGGAAGATCTACAGCTTTAATTGTACAGCCCTGAGTTGAATTCATTTTACGAAAATGTTGACTAGTCAGATTGACACTCCCCATGCTATACATGAGGCATTTCAGCCCGGCAAAATTCCATAGGTGGGTTTTAACTCCTGTGTTAAAACCTGGATATGTAAAACCACGTGGGCTTAACCCAAACATAGCTTGTCTAGCTAATGAAAACGGCCAGACACATGCATGACATATGAATTATCTTTAGTATAGGTAACACTCAGAGAATAAAGGTAATTATCTTTCTTGATACATTTTCTCTGAATCGTCTAACTGGCTTACAAAAGAACGAGTGGTTTCCATTACATATACACTTTGTCTGCCTACTGCCAACTCTCACATGGCTCAAACACGTATCTATAAACTCTTGTGGGCCAGTCACACTTGATGAAAAGATAGCAGTGGCGTCTGCGTAATCAAGCATTATGTTTTGTCTTACCCGAATTTTACACCTTGATAAGCTTCTTGTAACTCCACCAGTGGTTAATTTATATATAAAAAAGAATAATAACTGTAGGGAGAGTACAACACCCTGTCTTGTTCCTCTTGTAACCTGGGATGATGGACTGTAATGGCCTTGCCATATAACTACCGCTTGTGGCTGAGAGAGTACCACATATATGGATATATCCAGCGGGATAAGGCTAAAAACTTCAAGAGTTTATATAACAGGAAATGGTTCCAGGCGGTATTAAAGTATCTTTCCACGTCTAGAGAACATACATGAACAGGCGATTGTTTGCTTGATAAAAATATAACAGGAAATGGTTCCAAGCGGTATTAAAGTATCTTTCCACGTCTAGAGAATATACATGAACAGGCGATTGTTTGCTTGATAAAAATACGTGAATACATCATAGAGAAAAGAAAGCCCGGACAATAGTAGTGCCTCTATGTTTTCTGAGCCCCAACTGCAAAGGGTGCACATTATCAGCGGGGTGCCAAGCAATTAACATATACTGTATTACCATACAAATTTGGTGTGGGATCACTGAGTTATTCGTGTAGAGAGGTTTTCAAAGCGTAACTTTTGCACCATACTGCCCATCTTCGTCCACCAGACAGAAAGCAGCGAGTAACACCGTCTTCAAACTTTTATTCTGAGCTTTTTATCCTGCAGATTTCTGGATATTGATATTTAGGTGGTGAGCGCGGCCATTTACAGAGATTTCCACACAGATCCAGATCCTCAGATATGAAGCTAAGGCTGTACACCTCATTAAGTTAATCTGTGCTTCCTTGTCACTTGAAACATGGATATATTAAGCTAACTACACAACAGCTTTAAGTAACACTTGCCATAAAACATGGTGAAACAGGAACATATCTGAGGTCACAATATTAAACTTGTAGATTAAAAACTTTGATGTGAAACTTTGAAAACACAGCTACTTGTAGACTCGAAAGACACAGTCCTGGGTCGAAGTCCCCAAATTGTGAAAAATTACCATAATATCAAGGTAAATGAACCACGCAAACTTTTGCAATGAAATGGCGTGTAATCTCCTATCCAAAATGGAATAAGAAATTTAGAATATTTATAAATCAATAACTCTTGTTGGCTCAAGAAACACAAACTAGCACAGTCCTATACATTGCTGTTTAACGTATATATTGACGAATTTAATTAGCACCTGGCTGAGTGCGGTGTCGGTTGCAATATAGGAGGAAAGTCTTCAAATAACTTAAGCTATGCAGACGACATGGTGTTGATATTTCCATCAGTTAAGGGGTTAAGAAAACTGCTTCTTGCTTGTGAGCAGTTTGCAACTCAGAATGATATTATATATAATACTAAAAAGAATATGTCTGTATAATATTTACTACGCATACACGGTTCGAAATCAACCCGTCTGTAAAACTCAACAATGTAAAGTTACACTTTGTCGAAAGGTTCGTGTATCTTGGGTCACATCGTTACTCCATCACTTTCTGATGATGAAGACATTGGTCGGCAATATCGCTCGTTATGCTCCAGGGCAAACATGCTTAAGCGAAAGTTTTCATGTTGCAGCGATGAGGTTAAATGTGCTTGTTTAAATCCTACTGTACGTCGCTGTATACAGCCCAGCTTTGGGTTAACTACAGGCTATCAGTATACCAAATATTTCCAGTGTGCTACAAACTCTCATTTTGATGGCTTATGGGTCTTCAAAAATCATGTTCGGCTAGCAATATGTTTGTGCAGGGAAGCGTTATTCATTCAAAGAGCTGATCCGCAAAATAGTGTACAGTTTTCTTTGCAGGGTGCATAAAATCACAAAGTAGTTACTTTGTAAACTTAAGAACAGCGACATGCAAACCTCCATCTTTGCGCGTAAGCGGAGAGCCATCCTCACCAGAGGTTGATCCCACTACCCTTTATACTATTTTATCAACATGTATATATTTCATGTATGTGATGTGTATATATGGATTTTTAGTATGAAATAAAGCTGTTTATCTTTATCTTTTTACTACATTTTTACTACATGTTAAGCCAAGACAAAGGACCACAAGTAACTTAATACTTGGGGACACTATCTCCGACTCCGCTATCTCTTAAAAACAAAGAAAAATCATCACTTGCGCTCTGTGACCAATGTAGATATAAGTAAATTATTCTAATGATTCAAAATAAGTTGTAGAAATACTTGTATGAAATTATGAAACTTGATAAAGAAATAAAATATTTTAGAAATACAAAACTAACAATAATGTCTTGAAGTTTGTCTTCGTATGGCATCACGATGCCACGTGGTTATAGCAGACGTCACAGGGGAGTTTATCCACAGCAGTAGTTCCTCCGTTTTAAAATAAAGCCATATAATAGTTGGTCGGTCTCATGAAGCAAACGCTCCGCGTTTGAGACTGCTAAGTCCATGAAGCCATAAAGTACAAACAGAGGGACCAGTGCCACATCTTTCATGTAGTTCTGAAAAAAAAAACAACGAACATGCCAAATAAATAAATAAATAAATAAATAAATAATAAATAAATAAATAAAGATAGATAGATAGACAGACAGACAGAAAAACAAACACACGAACAAACGAACAAATAAATTAATTAGATAACCAACTAAATACATAAATAAATAAATAAACAAATAAATAAATAAATAAATAAATAAATAAATAAATAAATAAATAAATAAATAAATAAATAAATAAATAAATAAATAAATAAATTGCACAGTCCAATATTTGGATGCTCTATGGCCAATACGATAATGTAGCAAACACAAAACAGAATACCCTGCATGAATAAATTGGAATATTCTCATTGAATCGACATGACGATCTGTCCACGAGTTCTGTGATTATTAACATGAGACCATTGATTTTTATCGTCTCTGAGAAAAAATACTGTTACCTTAGACGATGTACACGACCAATCACATTTGCAGGATACATTACTTCCTGGATAATCAACAGGCTTAAAGTGACGTGTGCCAAAAATATTGCAAAGCATATTTGGACTTTTCCTTCAAGTTGATAAGTTGATCGACTTTCACTGGTAAAAGGTATCAAACAGATATCGACGATTTAAAAGTTTCTAGATCGCTAAATAGTCATATGCATGTTAATGTGGATATGGAACAATCAGTTATTCGTCTTTCTTTGCTGTTGGTTGCTCTGTGTGTAACTCTGACGGATGGATGGTGGTGGAATCGGCGCAGACGATGTGGAGCGGTGCATTGTCGTTGGCAAGCCTGGGGTGACTGGAGTGGCTGCAGTCACCTGTGTGGCCACTCGGGCACGAAGCATCGCATTCGTGCCGTGGCGCAGAGTGCCAAGTGCGGTGGAAATGGTTGCAGCGGTCCTTCCAGCGAAACGCAGGGGTGCAATCGCTTCTGTTACAATGGAGGACATACAGATTGGAACAGTTGCAGGTGCCTCAACCCCTTCTGGGGGCAGTGTTGCGGACACCGCAAGTACTTCATTCCCTCCATAGTGTCAGAATATTTAATTAAATACAAGCTCTTTATGCAAGGGTGAGATAAACTCCGGGTAGCGGATTGATATCGCAATAACCACCTCGTGCAGAGCCGAAGAGATTGTCAAGTTAATACCTAAGGTGCAAATTAGCTAGTACCGTCGGTAGCCGCTAAAGCGCCAGGGTCATTTCCCGGTGCACCTTGCGGCAGGTTAGGTCGTTTCAATATAGCTCCCGCTGGTGTAACATACCGGGGGCTGGACACTAAAGTCAAAACTTTTTCATGGAACCGAGTCGGCATACCCAGTTTAACATATGGTTCAAAATGTGTAAATCTTTCCAAGAAAAATCTTGCAGAGCTGGAATTTGCCCAAGGGTCTGTCATTAAGAGTATGCTTGGGATCAATAAGAGAGCCCATCATTCTGCCTTACTCCGCTCACTGGATATTAGTCGTGTTTCTGACATCCTAAAATCTGAAACAGTCTCTTTCGCTCGTAGGATTTTCTGTGTGTCTTCTCCATACAGGAATATTTGTAATCGTTTCTTTGCCCGTTATATTGTTTCTGGGCATGCCCCTGCCGGCACTCTTATTGATCGTTTACTTCATTTTGGAGTCTGTCCTAGTCGTGCTGTGCTGGGACTGCCTGACGGGAGACCGCTGGTTGGTCCCCGCATGGCGCGAGGTCAGGACGGCCTCGTTGATACGTTACGGTACCTTGTTCACTCGCCCGGATACCAGAAGCGGGAATCCATGGAGCACAACCTAGTCGCCATGTTAACCAAAGCTTCTTAATCTATATCCATTGTTTTTATCCCACTTTTTGGGCTGATCCACCATGTGTTCTTAGTTTTTGTATAATCATCAACTATCCAGGGCATTTTTACTGTATTTTGAATTGTGTACGTATGCATTTATTTGTATGTATTTTCTTTTATTTTCTCCGTCGCCGGAGGTTCAATAAAACTATTACTATAGCAGCCATATTGCGCCATAGTTAAAGTACAGGGAAATGACATCAGGGTGTCTGAAGCCAGTAACTCGGGTTGGTCTGCTAGCAGACCGGGTCTACGGCCAGAGGCGAAGCATGGACAGTTGGCATTAGCTGAGCTGGACTGTTCACAGTGGAAGTTATAGGGGGCCTTTTTATTGAAGTCACCACTGTGATAGGGAGTCTGGCCACCTTGTTACCATCCTATGTGGTTCAGATGGTAGAAGACAGTTACATCATGTAAAAATGTGAGGATAACAAGACCCCCTCATTTCATGCGGGGTCATGTTATCCCACACTTTTTTTATGGCATGACTATAGCATAAACATAGGGTACAATATAAAATCCATATATGTGCACCAAGAACTTAAGGGATCCAAGCCAACCTCACTGTATCGGTATGCGGAGGTGTCAGTGACATAAATCGTCAAGGGGAGGGTCTAAAACAGTCATAGCAACATGAACAAACACAAGATAAGATTAAACAGACACATATAAGTAGTAGGGAGCTCTCTTGGGTACCAGAGGATTAGTCAGGGGATTATAAGGTCAGGGGGATTAAAAGGTCAAGGGGGTTAGTCAGGGGTCACCAAGTAGATACAGGTGTTCATTACATAACAGGGATTAATAGTATGGCATCATAAATAGTCATCATACTGATAAGGTGGACAAGTGTTCATTACATAACAAGGATTAAAAGTATAGCATCATATGGATCTATAAATAGTCATAATGATAAGGTCAACAAGTGTTTAAGTGGACACAGGTGTTCATTACATAACAGGGATTAGTCACCCCACTTCTATAGACTGAGTGGAGCCAGAAAATTACATAACAGAGATAAGTCACCCCACTTCTATAGTCTGAAAGTCCAATCTGATAAGGTCAACAGGTGTTCATTACATAATAGGGATTAGGCACTCCATTTATAAATAGAACAGGGGATTTTCATAATCTGATAAGGGTCAACAGGTGTAAGTGGACACAGGTGTTCATTACATAATAGGGATTATAGGCACTCCATTTATAAATAGAACAGGGGATTTTCATAATCTGATAAGGGTCAACAGGTGTAAGTGGACACAGGTGTTCATTACATAATAGGGATTATAGGCACTCCATTTATAAATAGAACAGGGGATTTTCATAATCTGATAAGGGTCAACAGGGTAAGTCAACACAGGTGTGCTGATAGAACAAAATTACATAACAGGATAAGTCAACACAGGTGTGTCAATAGCGCAAAATTGCATAACAGATTAGTCACCCCACTTTTTCTATAAATAGAATAGGGAATGTCCCAAGGTCAACAAGTGTTGAAAACCAGATTGCATCAGAAAATTACATAACGAAATTAGTCACCCTCTATAAATAGATTCGGGAAAGTCCAATCTGATAAGCTCAAAGACTTCTAGGAAAGAAAAAAAAAATCCAATTTGAATTTTGAACCAGATCCCATGCCAGGATCAAAAAAGTATAGAAGTAGCCTGGTGTATATCACTTTTTCACCAGTCACACCAAGACGGACAAGGCAAGAGTACGAAGTGCATCTACCTATTCTAAGTTCTCCAAGAAGCCCAGCATTCAATTTCATGCCAATTTGAAGTAGACGCCACGGGCGGAACTTGTATATTTGCATATGCAACAGTTAGACTACTTCAATGCGGCGATGGGAAATCGAGTGTAACGTTTGAAATACATCACCAAAGTATACCAAACAAATGTAGGCCTATTACTTTCACAGCAAGACTATGTTTCAGATCGTATCACCCAACCTTACACAAATAACTCAGAAAACAATCACCGATACGTCAAAGTTCAGCCTGCGATCGACTAGTACAGTGGAGGCTCCAATTAAGACCACCTCCATAAAAAATATTTCTATGTTCAGATCACCAATTTACAGAACCTTTTTGTTTACCATCAATGAAATTTTATTCTCCATTAAGACCACTCCCTATTAAGACCACCGTTTCCACTCCCTTTGGAGGTCTTAGTAGAGAGATTACACTGTATATGAATTAATGTTATGTAAAGGTAACACCCTGAATATATAAATAATTATGTCTGTGTGGGAATACTACCATTTTGTTTATCCTAGAGTTCTTTCTTTCTTTCTTCTTTACCACCAAATTTTGTAGTCAGTATACAAAAGATGGTCCTAACGTGGCGTGAAAAGTGCTCCAGGAAGAATATTTTGACCTTAAAATTTGACCTCAGGGACATTTTCGAGAATTTTGGGCCATAGAATAGATATTAACCCTTTCTTTAAGTGAATTTATAGCAAAATACTGGGCCTTTGCTAGGCACATTTCGTTGAAAACGGGGCTTTCAGAGCAGCAAATACCCAGAATCGTCACTAATGGAAGTATCCTCCCACTCCGAGAACCAACCCAATAATGTAAGAAACTCTGAACAGAACGTTCTTTATGTTCCACATGAATGGATATGGAACATTCTCATTGAATGGGCATCATACACTGTCCACGGGCTTGGAAAAAACCCTGAAACCATTGGTTGTTGTTAGTTCTGGAGAAATGTTGTTTGCTCAGATGTTGTGTTAAACTCCAGTCACATTTTGCAAACACATTACTTCCTCAATAAGCAATAGGCTGAAAGTGACGTGTGCGCAAAATATTGCCAAAAGTTTTGGGCCTTCGGGCCTCTTCGAAAATTGATGCACTCTTTACTGGTTTAAGGTATCAAAATCATATATCGACTATTTACTGGTTGGCAGATTGCTATGTAGTGATGATGATGCGTATTTATGTGGATATGAAACGATCAGTTATTTGTACCTGGCTGTTGGTTGCTCTGTGTGTCATTCTGACGGACGGGGGACGGTGGAGGCGGCGCAGAAGATGTGGAGCGGTGCATTGTCGCTGGCAAGCATGGAGTAGCTGGACTGGCTGCGATCACCTGTGTGGCCACTCGGGCACGCAGTACCGCACTCGTGGCATTGCGCAACAAGCATCGTGCAACGGAAATGGTTGCAGCGGTCCTTCCAGGGAATCGCGGGGGTGCAATCGCTTCTGTTACAACGGAGGAACTCCAGGCTGGGACAAATGCGAGTGTCCTGAGCCCTTCTGGGGAAAGTGTTGCCCAAACCGTAAGTGATGTGTTTACTCTTTATTGTCAGAATACATAGTTAGATAGATGATCTGTATCCAAGGGTAAGATTAACTTCAGGTAACGGGCAAATATCGTGATAAGCACCTCAGGCAGAGCCGAAGGAGTTGTCAAAATAATTCACCACGCTACCCCAGCAGTATTATTTATTTACTCAAAATCTTGATACTGGGAAGCCCATTCAGCTAAGCTGCTTTTCAATGGGGCCCAGTAACACAAACATAACGTAGAAATATAAAACAAAAAATACAATAAACACAGGGTATCACATAAACTAGATACAAGCAGAAGAAGAACACTCAGGACCCAAACCAACCTCACTGTATCATTCTGTTTGATGCGTTTCCACTGATATATAGATCCTCGACGGCAGGATGCATAAAAGATAAATAACATGAACACACACAAGATAAGATAAAGTTGACACATATACTGCTCATAATGTGGAAAACTATTACACTAGGCCTGTTATGCTGTTGTTGATATAAGATTGTTTATACAACAGATTGGATGAATACAGGTCTTCAGCTGAGCATATTTGGTTCCAGATTGTAACTCATTGCCAGGCAAATGACCGTTTGGAACTTGATTTGTTAGCGCAGCGACGATGACATCTGAAAACTTAGAACTTCGGGTATTTTCATCTACGACTCAATACTGTAGTAACCAGGTCAGAAACATGATCAGGAACAATTCGTTGACACATTCATACACTAAACAAGCTCTATTATATTTACTATGTTACCGCTAAAGCTTGCATGCCCAATAGGAAAGGTTAGAATTAGCTCTAATGTGTGTAATTTGCCCAAATATACAACTGAATACAGAAACATTTGGAGAGATAGAGCTGTGTATTCCCTTTAGTTTTCATATTAAAGCAACCTTGGATAAACTATTCACTTTAATATGTAGCTGTGGTTATATGATTTTTGTGAGGTATTTAGTTATGCATCTAGATTTACTGTCTGAACCTTGGTGTTTTTATGTGCAGTAATTTTCAAGTTATAAAGTTGTACATAACAATGTAAAGTAATGGGAATACACAACCCTCGCCCTCCACTGACTGTAGTGCCCTCCTTTAGGTAGTTTTTTCTTTCCCTTGCCTATTGGCTTACAAAATGTGTTCCCTTACATTATTGAGATATTTTTAAGGATTATTCCAGGGGTATAATTCTGCAAGACCATGTAGTTTTTGTATGTCACGAAATCCACATTCAATCCAAACAGCGCCTGCATATAAAAAGAATAACAAATAATAGAAATACAGACTATTTGTATCGGAACAGACACATAGATCATTGTCTGACAGTTATGTCAGAAGAGGATGCATAGTATAACAGTCAGTAATGCGCAGCTCCCGGGCCCTCAGTTGTTTTGTTGGTCGTTCGCCGGTCGACGGCTCGCCCTGAAGCTCTCCCCGCTGGGAATAAATTCATGTTCATAAGGGTTAACAACGGGTAGACCTTGGTGACCTTGCTCACTGACGTCAACATACCATTGATTGTTTTCCCTGGCAATGTTTTCTTGAGCCAACACCAATATTTATTTTTGTGCCATAACCATTATCAAAGAGGAGACTGCAGAAAGTGTTGACTACATGCATTGTTATTACCTTTTACATATTGAATTTGTTTATTTATCTGTGAATACGTTTAGCCTGGGTAACCCTTTCAGAACATACCTCTGTTCTGACAAGTGGCCTGACACACATCAAGATAATATACACATAAAAGTAAAACATAATTAACAATATATACACAATATATATATATATATATATATATATATATATATATATATATATATATATATTGTATATACACAATACTACACAGTTGCAGGGGTACCAAACTGATTGAAAAGAGCATCCGAATCAGAAACAAAAGCATTTATATAATATAATAAATGTAGGTAGATCGTCTCCCCTTATAAAATGTGGTATCGCATTCCATGTGATAGCACCATTGTAGGCAAATGACGCATAAAAAACGTTACGGTTTACGATAGGTAGTAAAACATTCAATGTACTGGTATTTCTTCTATTGTAAATATTAACCTCGTAGACACCACTTACTTGGTCTGACAGCTAAATCGGTGCTAAACCATAAATACATTCGTACATTAAAAGTGCAGTGCAAAAAGGCCTGGGTTCACTGAGAGTTTGCCAACCTACGGCTTTTACTAACTCTTCACATGTGATTAGATATGTGCTTTATTGCTTCTTTTATCGGGCTCATAGCATACAATTAAAATACATACAGTAAAATTGCTCATCATACATATAATAAGAGCAAATATATACAGTTTACATGTCAGAAGTATAGACAAACTAAAATTAGCAAGAAGTTATCTACATGAAATTTAGGTACTAAAAAAAAAAAAAAACCAAAAAAAAAAAAAAAAAAAAACAAACAAACAAAAAACAAAAAACAAAAACAAAAAAAAAACCAAAACCGCATGTACATGAATAATTGTACAGACTATATATACTCGGCCGTCGGGCTCAGGAGACTTGCTCATTCAGGAGACGCATTCTCCCGAACTGGCATTCTCCTAAACTCGACGGAACGGTATATGTACGATGCTACAGCTCCAACAATGAGAGTATCAGGTTTCATAATAATTTTTGGTCGTCAGAGAAGTCATGAAATTACGGTGGCATTTACTTATTGTATCATATAAAGGAATGCGAAATTTATCATAAAAAGGACAAGAGATTAAAAGATGTTTTTCGTTTTCTATAACGTTTTTATCGCAAAATTGGCAAACTCTTTCATGTTTCTCCTCGCCTACATATCTACCGGTTTCAATTCGCAAACTATGATTGCTCAGCCTTAAACGTGTGAGACTACGTCTGTACTTAAAATTTTTTATTTCGTCCAAATAATTTTCAAATTTATATGTGTCTTTGTATGATCTATAGAAATCCAATTTAGTAGTTTTTCCGTCGACATCATTCCAAATTTTAGAGAAAAATAGTTGCTCACTTTGACATGTGAGAGAGTTTGCCAGTTTTGTGAAAAATTCGCTGCTATCTACATAATCCGTAATTCCCTGTTTGAGCCAAACATAATTAAATCCATTTTTCTGGAGAATCATCCTTGGAGCAGTAACCCAAGTGGTAAAACCTAATCTGTCTAACTCAAACGCTACATTATAGGACTTCCTTAAAATATCATTTTCCGGGAGAGAAATCAGTCTAAACCAGTATTTAATAATTTTCATTTTAATATCTATATCCAAGTGATATTTACCTAGCTCAGCCAAAGAAGCATCATTTGAGGTTGTACGTCCAACGCCTAAAATAAATTTACAATAATCAATTTGAACAGAATCAACTGCATGAATTTGTACAAGATTTTGTGTATGTGGGTCTTTTAAGGCCTTAGTACGATGGCGGTAATTTGCAGGTGACCAGATTTCACTCCCGTATAGTAAGATAGGTTTGACGTATATGTCGAATAAATGTAATTGAGTACTCGGTAACAAATTAGCGTCTTTGTCACCCGTACATTTTTTATTCAACATATGACAGACTTTCCTTGCTTTATCTGCTAAAGACTGTGATGCTAAAGTAAAAGTACCATTGCATGTGAAGATAATACCGAGGTAGCAGTACGAATTTACCACGTCCAACTTTTTACCATCATACTTAAAGGTGTAATTACCGTGTATTTGACTATACCCGTTTCGGTCGAAAATAATAACTTTTGTTTTTTCGATGTTAACAGACAGACCCCAGCATTTGCAATATGCTGCAAGTCTTACAACACGTTGATGTAATTTGTCTGGCGAGTCAGCCAATATAACGACATCGTCGGCGAACATGAGAGATGTGATATTCAGGTCACCAATAAGTAGACCTGATGATGGATCAGAAAGACTCAAAAAATGCTCTAAATCATTTATGAATACATTAAATAACAAAGGACTAAGGGGACAACCTTGTTTCAGTCCGATGGAACTATAGAATTGAGGTGTACATCCCTCATTTAATTTGACGGAAAGTTTTGTAGCAGTATACATATCTTTAATCAGTTGTAAGACATGTATACTGATACCCGCTTCATGTAGTTTGAATAGGAGGAAATCAATGTTAACCGAGTCAAATGCTCTGCGAAAGTCTACAAATACAGAAAATAACTTCTTTTTGTTAAGTAATTTATCGTCAATTAAATTTTTTAAAAGAAAAATATTATCAGCAGTCTGTCGCCCTTCTATGAAGCCACCTTGGCGTTCGTGAAAAAAATTATTATTTGACAGAAATTTATACATACGGCGATGTAATAATTTGGAAAATAACTTACTTACAGAACTTTGGAGTGATATACCTCTGTAGTTGGCAGGGATATCTCGTTTACCTTTCTTTTGTATCGGAATGATATGACTTATTTTCCAAGCACAAGGAAACTGACGTGCTCTAAGGACTTTATTACACAGCATTAGTAAAGAATTTCCAATGAGATGTCTCCCGGATTTTAACATAGCATTTCTAATTCCGTCAGGACCTGGTTGTTTGTTTGTTTTGAGTTTATCAAATATTATGTCCAGCTCCTCCACACTAAAGTTATCATTAAGCGGGTGGTCCCCTTCCACATTGTAACTATCAAGCCTTGTTAAAAAATCTAATATATCATGGTGTAATGGTTGTGGCTGCAGTGGAATAGAGTTAGGTTTTGTATTCAAATTCTTAAAGTATTCATACCATGTGTCAGGCTCTATTACATCAGTAGAATCTATTTTTGTATCTAGAAACTTTTTAATGTTTTTCCAGAATTCTTGTTGATTACCACCCTGTTGTTTACATACTTCAATATTATCGATTATTTTTTGTTTGTACTCGCGGCGTTTAGCTCGAACACAACATTTTAAATTTTTTTGTGGACGCAAAGTATTGTCCTTTTATATACGGGTCCTTATGATATTTATTGAAAAGACATTTAAAATCTTTTACTTTTTCTTTTAGATTCTGACATTCGTTATCAAAATTTACGGCTCGTTTTTTTCTTTTTGGAACGCTTCTTTTTAGCAGTGATAATTTTTAGACTGCGTTGCGCAGCTTCAAAAAGTATACTGTTCAGTTCCGCGGCAGCCCCATCCACTGACATGTTGGCTATGTTCGTCTCTAGCGTATGCAAACGGTTTTGAATGTAAGGTGTACTCAAAGCATTTGTAAATAGATTAGGAGACTTTTTGTCCCACAGGATATACGGTGTAACAGACCCAGGTATTGTTTTAAAAGATTTCAAATACTCGGGTGAGCTTCCGCACCCACAACATTTAAAATCTATTTCAATCGGGCAATGGTCACTGATAAACTGGTTACAATCTGCAACGTTCAAGTGTGTTACCAGGTCACCGGGAAACTTATTGCATAACACATAATCGACAAGGCTCCAGCCATTAGGGCGATGACAGGTAAATTTACCCAATTTGTCGCCCTTAATTCTGCCATTCAGAATTCTTATTCCCGACTGTTTACACAAACGCAGGAGATGCTTACCATAAAGATTAATACAATTATCTTGTAAAGATCTTTCACTTATTGTGCTACAATGACTAACATAGGCGTCAGGCAAAGGTAAATGATCTGAATCATCGTCTACAATGAAGTCAGGTTCATTTGCTGTACGAGCATTTAAATCACCTACGATGATAATTTGGCCTCTATCACTGTTAGTCATAATTTGTTTTTCCATAATAGTCCAGTGATCTATCTCCAACTTTTTAACAACACAGGATGACTCTGGGGGAATATAGAGTACCGCTAAATATAGGATGCTGTCACCATCTTGAAGACCCAGCCATAAGATGCCGTCTGTAGATTTGTCAATCACACTTAATACATTTTTGATTTTTTTACGGAATAATACTAAGATGCCTCCAGAACCTCGCATAGCTTTACTATTAACATAACTTCTGTTGTGAACAATACAGTCATATTCTTTTAAAAAAGGAGCAATTTTCTCTTCGATACATATTTTTTCTGTTAACCAAGTCTCCTGGAGACATATAATATCAAATGAATGTAACCACGTGATAGTATCGGTAGGACAGTCATGATATTCATTGTGTTCACCAGACAGTTTACTACTGAGACCATTTATGTTTAAAAAACTTACAAGTTTGACCTCTCTTAACTCTTTGGTCTCACTGTCAGAGCTATAGTCCTCACCTCAGTGACCTTGGTCATGTATAGGCCTATCTCTAAGAGCAACTGTGTAGTTTCCTGTTAACCGTATTTTACCCTTTTTGTTCAAGTGCAGTTTGTCTGGGGCCAGCATATCAGGGCCAATGTTAGAGTTATCAATGTAGGTCCATTTATGCCTTTCACACATGACCTGTAAGGCGGCATTGATCAACCTGATTTTGTTACCATAGGCACCGTCCATTCTTTGGACAATACCAGAGATAGCAATGTGTTTGGCGGGGATAAAATCAACCAAGCTCTCTTCTAGTGCTCTGTATTTACGTATCGTATCTGTAGCTGATTCATTTGGTAAGTGGTTTGTACCACAATGTATTATCAAAGACTCTATGTGTTCTGTCCCCATCACCCACAGGGCACCCTAGACCGTCACAAGAGTACCAAGACCTGATTTTACTTCAACATTTCGTTTCGTATATTTGACAAACTGCTTGCGATCCATCTCTTTAGGTGTAGAGTCGCTAAGTATTACTACTTGTTGTCCAGCGTCGTCACTATGAACACACTCACGGTCCGGACCAGTCTCAACCTGCTGCGTTTGAGCCTGAACGGACACATTGTTCCCCGGTGAATAAGTCACGGTGACTGCACCATTGTCTCTACTTGACGCACGCCCTCCTTTACTGTTTCCGTTGCTACCTGCGACGGGGGTGAGGGACTAGAGTTTTCTGAAGGTTGTGTACGACCATTTTCACCTGCCAACACTGGCTCACTAGGTACACGTGCACTGGGGGTAAACACACTATGGTTATGGTCGATATGCATGCTATCACCATTTTCAGCTATAAGTGCTAGCCTCACATTTTCTGATCTCAGTTTATCGCACTCATAAACTTTAAGACTCAGTTGTCTAACAAGGTCCATATTTGTTGCCTGCAATGCCTTTAACTCTTGTTGTATAGAACACAATAAATTTGGTATCTCCTTGCAAAGTTTGCATGTCCATATACCTGTAACGACCTCCCCCTCGCAACAAGCCGTATGAAACCACTGCATACAAATGATGCAGCGGATCATTTCCCCTTCGCTTCTGTGGGAAACTTTACATTTACTGTAGCACTTTATGGTGGGCTCCACTTTTTTTGACATTTTCTTTTTCATTTTAGTTGCTTTTTTTTCTTCTTGGTTTTTCTCACAAGTGTAGTGTGTCTTTTTTGCGGTGGGGGGGTGGATTTTTCCCCTTATTTTTACTTCTTGTTACCCTTTCTGACTCTTTTTCAGCAGGGACTCCGGGTTTCTCTTTTAACCCCTTCCGTCTCTGCTTAAGGTTTTTGTTTCACCTTAGTCATAGAGTCTGGACTCATGTTTGCGTTTTCACAAACAGATTTGTTTACAGAATTTTCAGGCGTACTACTAACTTGGCTCTGGCCCAGGATAGGTAGACTATTCTCCAACTCCTGTGCAGGGCTGGGGGCCTCTTCCACGTTGAACTCTAAGACCAATTGTTTACCGGGCGATATAATAACACTTTGATTTAGGGGTAGCTTATCATTTTGACCAAAATTCACAGAATCTTCCTGACTAAACTCAATGTTACTGTCTCTATCAGCTTTGCGGCTTTTTCCACTTGACGTTACTTCCTTTAGCGTCTTTAAGGCAGAGTTTGCTAAAGATCCAAGAAAGTTTTTAGGGGTAGCAAACACCTCGTTCAGCTTTTTGGCCGCCATGTTTCTCGTACAAACCGTACAATACACACTACAATCTACATTGATGAGGAAGGGCATATGGATATTGGAAGTGACCATAATTGGATAGTTGTGAATCTTAGGCGTGTGAAGAAAGTGAAGAAACAAGGGGGCGTCAAATGGGTTTGGTGTGTTGGTAAGGATACTGACTGGGAGGCATACAGACAAAGACTACATGATGAGCTGAGGGGGTGGGAGGAACGGTGGGTGGAGAGTGAATCAGTTGATATTCAGGGAATGGCAGATGACATGAGGAGAGTAATATTCGAGGTTGCAAAGGACGTAATAGGAAGGAAAAGAGTACCAGTAGAGAAGAAAGGGTATAGCATAGACGCATAGATAAAGATTGCAATTAAAAATAGGAAGGTTAAGAATAAAGCTTGGAGGTTTGCTAGGAAATACAGACAGCAGAATGACATAGCTAAGGCTGAGGAGTACAAGGAGGCAAGAATGATCGTACAGGAGATGAAGACACAGAGAAGGATAAAGAGGAATGATGAGATGACAAAAAGGGTTCTGTCAAGTGGAGGTGACTCATCGGCAGTTTTTTGGAAACAGGTGTTAAGAAGGAAGAGAGTAGGAATGACAAGCTTAAACATAAAGGAAAAGTAGTAGAGGAGGAGAAGGATATAGAAGCGGCATTGCAGGAACACTGGGATGAAATTAATGACCCACAGTGGGGGGCGGGGGAGCCACCTAGTGGTAGAGTAGAAGCAGGACCTGACAGGTGGGAACAAGAACTATGCAAGAGAATTGAGAGAATAGAAATTGAAATAGCAGTGGACAGATTGAAAGTAGGAAAATCCCCAGGGCCAGATGGGGTACTAAATGAGTTTGTAAAGAAAGGTCCGGAAAAATTGTGGGAGAGTATGAAATTTCTGTTTAATTTGGTTATTGAAAGAAAGGAAGCCCCAAGAGAATGGAGGGAGCTGAAGATAGCATACATCCCAAAGAAAGGATCAGTGGATAGTCTAGATCAGTGCAGAGGGACAGCATTAGCCTCAAATATAGGAAAGATTTTTGCACGTGTAATGTACATGAGACTGGGGAGAGTTGTGGAGAGGGAGGGTTTCTTAGGAGAGATTCAGAATGGTTTCAGACCAGGCAGGAGGGTTGTCGATCATGTGTTTACATTATCACAGGTGCTAGAGATAGCAAGGAAATTGTGCTGAAGCAACCAAGGCTACTACCTAGGTCAAATTTTTGAAACCAATAAAAATAGGCTAGAGGCTACAAATAGGAACCCGTCATGTTTTGGATTTTGATGTTTCAAACATTATCTTAAACAATTACACAACCTCAGCTCTCTTTCCTTTGGTTTTTGTAAGGAAACAAATCAATCATGATGTCAATATGATATACTCCTCCCAGAAGTCCTCTCAGCTTAAATTTAACCCTTTCTTTAAATACATTTCTTATTTTAAGGAATCACCTTTGCGTTCTCTGAAAATGTCTTTTCAATAGGCTTTATTATGAGTTTTAATATTTATAATTGCCCTTATCTTCACTTATAAATAATGCTTGTAACTAGATATACCTCTTGCAGCAGCTAAATGAAGCTGAATATGCCATTTTGCATTCTCTTTGGTGATTTGGGATTCACCACCCATTATATCTATGAGCTTGATTGTATGGCAGTCGAATTTGCTCCTGGGGGGATCTTTCAGGTTGACCTCAATTGTTTCAATCACCTGAACGAATAGTTGAGATCTGTCAACTATTCTTATCATTTACAATTGTAAGAGTACTTTTTAACATTACTTATGTACTGAACTGTCACCAGTCATCGCAACGATGGGTATACCTCACCTGGGAGGCCAGTCAGGCTAAATTCAACTCTTTTTTCGTCCATTCCATGTAATATATCCAGACTGGAGTCCTTTAAGTTGTTATTACAACTAGTTTCAGTATTACTTCCGTTGTTTATCAATCATATCGTTCGAACCTATTGCAAAGATTCATCAGAACTGGATATAGTACAGACCCATATCTTTTATATGGATTACGAAGCAGGCCAAGAGTATATTAATCACTCTCCATGGCACAGATCGTGGCGTATACTTCCTACCTGCATGTTTGGTAGAGGAAACCGAAGGACTCGGAGAAAACCACCGTATACAGGCAGAGTGGTAGGAACTCTTTCCACATGCTTCCCCGGCCGTGAATCGAACCCGGGCAGCAGAGGTGAAAGGCGAGCGTGTTGCAGCTCGGCCAACCGTGCACCCTGATATAACTCTTACGGAAGGCCTGTCAGACAAGATTGAACATATTCTTCAGCCTCTTCAAATTTCTGAGAGTAACTAACAGCACATATCAGTGCTATTCTGGTTGTTCTAGCCTGAGACCAATTGATTTTGTTTTGGACCTTTACGATTCACAAATCATCTTATACGATCAGACACATCTCACCTGTGAGCCCTCTCATGCTAAATTCAACGGTTGTAGCCACCATCGACCATTATCATGTAAACCCCTGTCCACCATTGACCACGATGGATTAGTTTCGTATTTTCTATTCTTGCTAATTGTTCTGTGTAAAGTGGATTTATAATTTTATATTTATAATTCCTCTTATATTGGTTTAAAAATAAATAATGCTCAGAACTAGATACATCTCTTTAGGCAGCAATAGCAAGCTAGATTTGACATTTCACCATTTCCTTAGCTATCTGGGATCCATCATGTCAGTAACTCAGTGGGCTTGATTTTTTGCTAGTCAAATAGCTCCTGGGTAATCTCTTGGGTAAAACCAAATTGTTTTTCCACCATGGTGTTTCAAAACATGTTGTTAACTCTTTCAGTGCCAATCACGACTAAAGTCGGTCTACTTAAGTCAGACTAGTCTGAATTATCATGAGGATCCCACATTCGTATTCTTCGTAAAAAGGCCTTTCATTAAAAAAACCAGTATGCCTATGATTCCAGAAAAAAATATCCCAGGTCAACAGCTTTTCTCGGCGCGCATTGTGCACAATGCGCCTAATGCGCGCCGAGAAAACCTGTTGACTCAGAAATTTGGCACTGAAGGTTAAAGAATCAGACACATCTCACGTGGGAGCCACTTCCGGCTAAATTCAAAAGTTATAGAATCCATGTAATCTCCTGTCCACCCTTGAGCACGATTTTTTTTTTTTTGTAATTTGGACTAATCATCAACCATGAATAACACAATTTATTTTAAAAACAGAAAATCCATTTTTCTGTTTTTTGGCTTAATTTACGGAAATTGGGAACCTGTTGCTGCGAATTCGGGATCCTGATACCTGTTAATTCTACAAATCTACATTTTGTATGAGTGGAACCACTCATTCTGTACAAAACCTTGGAAAAAAGGTCCCAACTGAGTGGAACCACTCACTTTGGACCTGCTGCACAATGCCATCGATGAGTGGGACCACTCATTCGGTACAAAATATCCAAAATGAGGCCCAAATGAGGGGAACCACTCACTGAGACTAGCTACATCAAGGCTTTGGTGAGTGGAAACACTCGGCCACCTGGCACAAGAAATTCGAAGCGGGGCCCACACGAGGGAAAACACTCATCTGGGCCTTGTGTGGCTGCATGAAAGCTTAAGGTGACCGGTGAGTGGAGACACTCAGCTGATCCCGAATCATGTCAAAAGGAGGGAAATCACTCCCTTGAAAGACCAGAGCTGTTTGTTTAAATCCTACTTGAGTAAAAGCCACTCACCCTTTTCAACATACCATGCAAAATTGAAATGAATAAAATGATATTTTATTTATTTTTTTTTTTTTTAATGTTGAACATTTGACTGGTACGCTCGTATACAAAAAAAGAGTTTGTATTTTGAGGTTTTAGGGGCGTTTGATGTAAGTAGCGTATCAGTTGAGGAGTTTGGAGTCTGGGGTTAGGTAAAAACTTTATAAATATTCATGCCAAAAGATTGCCAGTTCATCAAATCATGGCGCTGGAAGGGAGGAGGGTGACCTATTTGGCCCTTAGTCATCTTTCCGTGTCCTGTTAGCGTTCATTCATTAGAACCCATGACAAAATGCGTAAACATTTTTGCCAAAGCTGTACACTTTCATGAGTGAAGTTTTACTTGCTGACATGGACCGACACAGGGATAACTACATGCCAAATATTTCTTCCGTGCGATACACCCAACCTTGTTTCGGGAACCTCAACACAGGGCAAACTATGGACTTTTGATCTTACAGAAGTGTCCTTTTTTTCCTGGTATTTAAAGTATGCTTTTCAGTAAAATTGCCCTAAATTGGCTAAAACCCATCAGATTCTTTCCATTCGAAAACTGTTGGAAAGCCCTTGTTAGAAGACGAGAATACATGAAAGCATTTACTTAACTACGCATAGTCTGTGGTCTACGAAAGTGCCATTAAAAACTTCGGAAAGTGCATGTATGTAGTGGTCTCTGTCAAATACGATTGTACAGGACCAGCATTACTGTATTTTCCATTCAAGACAACAGTCCACTTTGGTTCCAATTTGGCACCCCTACTTAGGTTTTTATACAGATTATTATGTATGATACATGAAGTCATTATCGCTGCACACTTCATGAGGTTTCTTTCACCCATGCCCCATAATAATAATAATAATAATAATAATAATAATAATAATAATAATAATAATAATAATAATAACAATAACAATAACAATAACAATAACAATAACAATAATAATAATAATAATAATCAAATGACTATCTGTCATTTCGATCATTATTTTTTTTCACGAAAACTACATAACAGATATTGCAGTGGGATTCAGGAAAACCGGCAAGACATATTGGAATATTTTGGACGCGTTTTTCAGGTCCACAGATATAAATGAGCACAAAGGCGAGGAAATACTGACCAGATGGATGTAGCTGAATTTTTAGATCTTCACCCAGGATAAACAATTGCATGAGAACAAGCCAGCAAAAATATTTGGCTGTAAAATATGGTCCTCATCAGGGAGTCTTATAAGACGGATCAAATGTGAAGCGTGACAGTCTTGTATGCATGTTTGCTATGCTACCATGTGATCAAATCAGCGGCCACACAACCTTCACCATGGGGGGGGGGGGGGGGAAGGGGAAGCGGGGATTTGCCGTGAGATATTAATTCCTGCTGCAGATTTCTTGAACCCATTCCCCAGCCCCAGCCCATACAATTAATCCTTCTGTTGTCAGGATCACAAAAGTATGTGGTCGCACTGTCATGGCTTACTAATCCATAACTTCAAGAATTTTACTTGTACTTTGCACACAACTGACCAAGAATTATGATTAAAAAAGCCACTGGTGTCTGGATGGACACTTTATGTGATAAACAAAAACACAAGTGGCCATCCCCCTCCCCAGCTAGCTTTTCTCAATATTTGATTATGAAACGTTAACTTAAATATATATCAACCGGTATACATATCACTTTTAAGATGCGTAGAAAGGATAATGAAATACTTGTGGTTCCCCTAAGCCTGGCATTCCCCTCCCCCCCCCCCCGCCCCCATACACACACACACACACAACACACACACACTTCTTGCCCGTGTGAGCCCGAGAGGATTGATAATGAGAGCAACCACTGGTCAAAAGTTACTAAGGCGGCTGTAGCCCTATTTCGCTTTATAACAAGTGCCTTGTCAGGCCAACCTGGGCAAAGAAGTGGGTTAAGAGGGGAGGGGATGGGGCAGATGGAGGAGCATTTGTACAGCAATCCTTTGATAAAACAGCCTGGGTCACTGATTCTGTATATTCTGCTGGTGGCTTTCGCTGGTTCCAGCATCCCATTTGGCTACCCATTCTGTGCAAGACTGACCCTAATCACCCTACCAATTTATGAGGGGCCTGTGAATTCATTTTATTCCAGCTGGATGGATGGGGGGGGGGGGGGGCACTTGTATTTGTGTGTTTGTTTTCAAGCCATAAAGAAATTCTTACCACGTGTAAGCGGTGTCTTGATGTCTGTGCATACGACTAGCCGGGCATCCATACTCACATTGAGTATGGAGACCTGACACCCTCCACACCCTCCTGGGACCACGGCTTATTACCTTATCACAAGACAGTATCACACTGCCGATAAATGGACAGCTGGAGATTGTTATGACTGACTAAGTATCCAACTTCTACAAATCTGAGATGCTGGTTATGCATGTAAACTTTTCTGCATACAACATACAACTGGACAGTGTTCTGTGGTCACCCAGTAAAGTAGCTTATGTGTGCCCCCGACCTAGGAACTAAATGTTACGCATCTATATGTAATATGTCAGGGAGCCGGGTATGTTTGTGTTACCGCTAACATGTGTGCTGTTTTATTGCCATGATAGGACTACATTTTCAATTAGCAGTAGGCTCTTGTTTCAATGATAGAATTTTGCAGAAGAAGGGGAAAATTCAGGGCTGGTCGTGGTGTGATACTGACTGATTGCAATGAGGGCGGGTGTCACTTTCACCTGGCTTGATCAAATTGCCATTATGTGATGCCCATATGTGTGCGCGCAAGCGTGCACACACACACATACACACACACACACACACACGTGTATCAAGGTTCCATGCCAATAACATGACACCCTATTGGGAACCACTGGCTGACACCAACTCCAGAGCAAGAATGCATAAACAAGCGGATAGCAAGGGGGTACTCACAGAACAAAACCCTGCCAGAAAGAGCATCTTCCTAAAAAATCATAGTTTGTCCAGTCCACTGTTTCGATCACTACAAATGACGATGTGAACCCCTGGCAAAAGTCATATTGCGATGAATCTTAAGACTTGTAGGCCTATGTACCCAATGAGAGTGCATGGGTTCAACTTGACACCCTGCTTGTGAGTATGTGAACTGGATGGGGTTGGGTGGGGTGGGATGGCGGGGGGGGGGGGGGTAGGGGGATCCCACGAAATTAGAAGAGGATATGTGCTGCATCATGAAAGTAAGTTTTATCTATCTGTCAAGGAAAATTTTCACAAATACTGACGTACATGCATGTATGTGTGTTCTGTGCCATTTGAAATGAATTGTAACAAGAATAATAATGCTACCAAAGCAAATAGCCTAATTTAGCTGATGCACTTAGAGTTTTTGTTGTTCGGATGCTGTTCATGCATGACGATTGAGTATATGTGGGTAAGGTAGGTGGGGTCCCATTGTGCTGGTAGAGTAAATTTTTCCCCCCAAAAAGAGTACAGAAAATAAGAATATTCCGAAATACTGGCCAGCAGGGAAAATTAGAGGCCTCCAGTATGATGTTGGTACTCAAAAAAGAATATGCCCCAGTGCCGCAGTGCAGAAATACACTGTACCCTTACCCTCAACCCCCCAACCCCCAATATATTGCTGTTGTTTATTCTTGAATTCACATAGTGATAAAAACACCAATAAATTCAAAGTGGGATCTTCATCAGATTGAAATTACTTTGTACCATTAAGTATGTTTTATCATTTGCGTGCAAACTAAACATCAAATTTTCAATGTATCAAATGGAAATTTTCATTGATCTTCATTCGTTCATTTTGCCACTTACAATTCTATACTCACTGGTTGGGCCTCTTCACACTCATATAACATGGTGGGCTACTTTTTAGACCAAGCACGCATTCAGAGGAGTATTTACACACGTTGCGATGTGTTGTCTGAGATTTTTTGGTTTATGTCAGCCTGGTCAAATTTTGTGCTGTAGATAAAGCTACATTTTCTTTATTTTTGACAATATCAAAACATTTATATCAACAATTTCGATATCAACGCCTCAATCTTCAGCCATAAACAATGAATTGTCAAAATTTTAAGCCAGTGATGGCAACTTTTGTCTGATACTGACTAGCCGGCCGCTCATATACTTTACGAATTGCACATATTTTAGATTTTGTCACCGCATATATGCAAACATGTATGTTTCATTCTTTTATCTTTCATGCGATGTTGACTGTTGTCAATTAAAATACATGTAGTGCTTTCGCTGAGAAAATACAAATCTTAGATTTCAATTAACATTTGGACAAAATGACAATCAAAATGTATTCCTATCATTGCCCATTCAGACAGTCTGTAACCAAGGAGGGTAGAGAGAGAAACTGAAGTGTTGAATCAGTTGTACATTTTGTAATGGGTATAAAGATTTTAATGTATTTGATTAAATAAAAATGCATTCGTTAAATTATCAGTTCTGATCTTTTGCATTGAGCGTTGTCTTAAAATTAAAATAGAACCAACACTTTTACCATTAACATTGAGATCTCCCCCCCCCCCCAAAAAAAAAGTCATACAAACTACTAGCTGTATCCAGGGAAATGCCTCTCTGGCACTTCCCTGCCGCAACTATGTGATTTACCTTTTCCAAAAAGCCCCCTCCCCATTTGTGTGTGTGTGTGCGTGTGTGTGTATGTGTGTGTGTGTGTGTGTGTGTGTGTGTGTGTGGCTTACGGGCTACATGACCAAAATTTGATAATAGGAGGGAGCCTGAAAAGTCAGAGATAATGTAGACTGCAAAGAATGTTCGTTTGGTTTGGCGCTGTCAGTTATGTAATTTGGATAAATTATAAACGTTGTATTCTAAAGCTTGTGTTTAAAAGGAAGAAACAGCTAAAAGCTGCTTATACCTGGGAAAAGGGTAAATTAACGAGATATTAAATGACTTATCTATGGGTCTATGTGCTTATTTTGAAAAAAAGGAAGAAAAAAATCACAATTTTTGTAATTGAAAAAAAATGATGTGGCTTTGTATACAGAAAGAAGGCTATCATTAAAAGCTTGGTTTGTGTAAGTCATCTTGAACGGCATCCAACTGGTAACTTTTTATGATGTCCATGCAAGTAATATGAAATTACTGGTGTGAGAAGGGGATATTTGGCCTCTACTACATTCAACCCTGACATCTCTTAGCTTGAATTGTGCCAAATGATAAACAATAAATATGTAACACTGACAAGTTAACATGTTGTTTCTACTGTAAATGAGCTCCTCTTTTGAATAATTTTGTCAATTTCCAAATATTTTCTAGTTTTGGTGACTTACTCTGTATGAATTTAAAACGGGTGCAAAATGCAAACCAATAAATTATATCTTGTATACATTTGTTCCCCAAAGGATTGTTATTTAGCATGTATAAAAATGTACATACCAATTATACAGTAGAATATTCATTTAAAATCCCCAATAAAGAGACCACTCCCCTATTGCAACCAACTTTTTATAATCACACTTCTGTTTACATTTGCAGTCTGTCTGATCTAGCGTGACCTCTAAAATGAAACCTTTTTGTCATTCACAATAACTTCAATGTGAGTTGCTCCTGCTATTGGCTTTGACCAAACCCCCTATGACTTTTTGTTGGACCAAGAAAAAAATTTCCTTCATAAAAACTGCTAAAAATACTCCAATAGGAGAAATTTTGATTTAAATAATAAAATCTTTAATTTCTAGCATACTTCAAAATAAACCTAATGGTAGTGAATCGTAAACTGACATCAACTCCTGTGAGGTTAGTGGTTCATCACTGCACAATTATAAGGTCTTTAGAAAAATAAAGTTTCGTTAAATAACCAGTATTTTAAGTGGTCATGAGGAAGAAAATTTTGTGACGGTCAAAGAAAATCTACCCACGTCTATGTGGAAGTTTGTATGGTCCTGTGGAATAACATAAAATGTAATATTGAAATTGTTGTACATTAAGGGATATCTAGTGTCATGGGTCTCTTTAAGAGTTAAGACAGACTGTAGATCAGTTTTCCACATTAAAACCACTCCCAGTTAAATGTTTATTTGATGCGTTGTAACATGTATCCTTACACCATCATGAATATGAGGAACATTTTACCTCGGATACTCTAATTTAACACAAAATCTAGTAAAAGTCCTACTGATAATGTTGATTTTCCAAGTTGAGTTGTTAATATTTCAGTTTCACAAAAATGAAGCTGGTTGCTCTTCAAAATTGAAACGGCAAACTTCATTCTAATCCATTGTACCATTTCTTTATGAGATTATAAATATGTACATGTACAGTCACGAAATACTAAATCCATTCAATTAAAACCTTCCAATGCATAAGACAATACACCATTTCGCAATCCTCTCTTTTTATACTTAGTTTTTATTCATAAGTGTGTTTTGACAGGAGAGTTAGCAAACAACAATTGAATCTATGCTGTTACTACCAAATTATGTTTACAATACTGCGAGCCCATGTCATCATATATTTTATGTTCGGAACGAGTGGGACTCGAACCTGCAACCTTTGGCACCAGTCGCCTAGCTGAAATGGGAAACGCACATATCCACTCGACCAAATCCCCATTCTTTATTCTCATATAAATTCAAGTTGCACGTCATTCACGGCCCTGCAGAATGTTTTTTTTTTTTAGTATTTTTTGTTTTGTTTTTGATTTAATTCCATATTCTTGTGCATGAAATGTAAAGTTTATGATTGAAATATACCAATATGCAATACAACACATATGCATGGAGATGAAGGATGTGATTCATAGTCCAGTCTGTGCAATACACCTGATAAGCCGGAGGGGGGGGGGGAGGCAGGTAAAACTGCTGCAATATCTTTTATTTCTTTTTTAATCTATAATCCTACAACCGAAGGCTACGTCTGAAGTTTAAAGTTTTTTTGCAGAAGTCCGAGTTCTAATTTCATGAGTCTATCATTTAAATCTTTAGTTGATTATTTTGCTCAGGATTATCAACTTTAGTGAATAGGTTATGTGCAAACCAGCAGAACATCGTATATAAATATAATTAAAAGGCAACCAGGGATTGCTAGACCCATGCCCCCTCGCTTCCTTTATAACCTTGTTAATTACAGGTCTCGTTTTAGAATGACTGTAGTTAATAAATAGGCTATCACTGTGACCCAGATACTTGACATACTGACCTACTTTTATGTATGACATACACTTGTGTCCAGATACACATGTGTATAAAGTTTCATGATTCTCAGTCAAAGGACAACTGAATTATGACCCTGGAAGTGAATGTAGTTTTACATAATGTATCGCCATGACCCAGATACTTGACCTACTGACCTACAATTGTTTCATGACACACTTTCAGATCAAGAAACATTTATGTGTGAAGTTTCATGAAATTAAGTTAAATAGTAAAGGATTTATAGCCCTGATACGAGTTTACAAAAATGTCATTGTGATCCAGACACTTGACCTATTGACCTACTTTTGGTACATCACACAACCTTATATTCAGATGCAGTGTGTGTAAAGTTTCATTATTATAAGTTGAAGGACAAGCGAATTGTAGCCCTGACACACATAGATGATACCCAGATACTTGACCTAGTGACCTAATTTTGCTTCATGACACACTTTTTTGTCAAGATACATGTGTGTGTGTGTGTGTTTGTGAAGTTTCATGAAACTTAGTTAAATAATAAAAGAATAATAGCTTTGGCACGATTTTAGAAGGATATGACACCGCGATCCAGATACTTGATCTAGTGACCTACTTTTGGTTCACGACACACCCTTTTGCGTAGTTGCACCTGTGTGTAAAGGTTTAGCAATCTGACTATAAGAGCAGAATTACAGCTCCGCCATGAAGTGTTATGTAGTTTTACATGATTTTGTCACCGTGTTCCAGATACTTTATCTGGTGACCTACTTTCGGTACATGACACACCTTTACGTGTAGATACATCTGTGTAAAGTTTCATTAATCTAAGTCACATAAAGTAAAGGAGTTATATATAATCTGGACACGATTTTACAAGAATCTGTCACTGTGACCCAGATACTTGACCTAGCGACATAATTTTGGTACACGATGCACCCTTATGTCAGGATTCACCTATGTTTAAAGTTTCATCAATTGAAGTTGAGGTATAAGCGAATTATACACCGGACACAATTGCGGATGGATGGACGGACAGGGACGTATGGACATGCGGATGGATGAAATAAGCGATTTCTGTATGCCCCTCCTCCATTAGGAAAGGGGCATAACGAAGGAAAAATAATAAAATGGAGTCCATTTTAAAACTAATGCAATAGGATAATTTGGGATTTTCCAAAGATTCAAAAGACCAGCCGTGAATTTCAGACTTCAAAGTTCTTTTTTTTTTCATGGAACTTCCAAGTGTTTCTAGACAGTGTATGAACCAAGTCCACTGCATTATGCATCCAAGGTCTGTTATCTGTTTTATTTATGTCTGTGTGCCAACACAGACATATTGTTTTTCTTTCTTTTTCTTTCTTTCTTTCTTTCTTTCTTTCTTTCTTTCTTTCTTTCTTTCTTTCTTTCTTTCTTTCTTTCTTTCTTTCTGCACATTTTTGTAATTTACATGCAACCTGTAAAGGTAAAATATCAAGGTCATTTGAACCTTTAAAATTTTCAACTAGCCATAACTCTGTCAATTTTCAACCAATTTTAACCATGTTGGACCCCAATTGTAGGTATTGCAACACTGCATATTATTGTAATTTACAAATAAACTCCAAAAGTCAAAAGTCAATGTCATTTGGACCTTTCAAATTTTCATGTAGCCATAACTCAGTCCATGTATATCCGATTTTGATCATGTTGGGCTCAAACTGTAGCTAATGTAGCACTACACATTTTTGTGACTTACAAGTGACCTATATAGTTGAAACATCAAGATCATTTGGACCTTTGAAATTCTCATGTAGCCATAACTCAATTTTTATCCAAATTAAATCATGTTGGACTCAAATTGTAGCTATTGTAACACTGCAAATTTTAGTTGTTGTGACCTCCAAGGATCAAAGTCAAGGTTAGCTGGCCCTTTGAAAATTTCTTCCAGCCATGACTTGGTCAATTTTCATCCAATTTTCATCATGTTGCACTCAACTTGTAGATATTACAAAACTGCATGTTTTTGTGATAACAGGTAACCTGTAAAGGTCAAAGGTCAATGTCATTTGGACCTTTGAAAGTTTCATCTTGCCGTGCTAAACTTGGTCAACTTCTCTATGATTTGGTTGATGTTGGGCTTAAATTGTAGGCATTGTAACACTGTATATTTTTGTAATTTACATATGACCTTTAAATGTCAAGGTCATTTGTACCTTGAATTTTCATCCAGCCATCAGCTTAATGAAATTTGAAGTACCACAGGACAAAAGTTGTAGGAATTATTATTTACAGCTTTTGAAGGCACACAGACAGGTTTGCTTTGAAGCAAATCTTCTTTTCTAGTTGGCTCCTGCATCTTGTTCCTGTCATAGTGGTATCACTCCACAATTGAGATACTAAATGAATACCCTGGGATATAAACTGTATATTAGGTACTACGCATGTTTGTTTTTAACTTATTCTTTCGCACATGCAAAAACATGTACTTCTGTTGAAGTTATGTGTTTTTGTTTCAGATTTGGTGGGTACCTGTGGTTTTTTAGTCCTTTGAGCAGGATCACAGAGAAATGTCCTCTTCTGTGTCACTGTGACATAAATATAGCCAGTGGTTTTGGTGCATTCCTTCACTGGGTCCGGTTGCATCTTAGTGAGTCACAATATATTCCAGCTGTCCATGTAAGCAGTGTTATACTGTTTAGTGATAAAGTGATAAGCAGTGGTCCCAGGAGGGTGTGTAGGGTGTCTGATCTCCATACTCAATGTGAGGATGGAGTGACCCGGGAGGTCGTATGCACATGTCGGCATCCAGAAAGCGCTCCTGTTAATTCATTGCATGTAAGAATTCCTTTATGGTTCGAAAATGTTCTGCCCGTGTCCAGTTTACACTAGCCCCTGTCAAAAGACCTCTGTCTGATGTGTGGGACCACCCTCTCATAAGAGACCTGTCTTAAAAATTTCGAAGTCTTTTGCTTTCCATGCTAATTGACCTGTCACGATGGACCATATGTCCCTTTTTTGTTGAAGTGGTAGGTAATCATTTCTGTCTGGCTATAGCTATAGAGGGACTATTGTATAACAATGCCAGATAGAGTTGAATTGGAAATAACTTAAAATTGACCTGATAACTGCTTATTTCTTCTATCTGACACATATCACAAAGCGAATACACACTTTTGTGATTTATAGTATGCGCTGGAGGTGGGGAATGAATTCAAGAAATCTGCATCAGGAATTATTATCTCACGGGGGGGGGGGTCCTTTGGTCATTAACCCCCACCCCAGCAGTGGAGGTTGCGTTGCCAGCTGATTTGATCACATGGTGGCAAACATTTTATAAACTGTCATGCTTCACATTTTGACCCAGCTTATAACACTCCCTGATGAGCGCCATACCTCATAGCCAAAACGTTTTGCTGGTTTGTTCTCAATTGTTTATCCTGGGTAAATGTTTAAAAATTTGGCTACAGCCATATAGTCAGTATTTCTCATTTATATCTGTGGACTGGATGAAAATGTCCAAAACTAGAAAAGATGATTTGCTGCATAGCAAATCAGTGTGTGTGTGTGTCTTCAAAGCATATTGGTATGGCATTGTACAACTATTCCATAACACAGGAGTAGAAGTTGGAATGGCATCTGTATCAATTATAGCTTTGAAGTTATTCCCGATTGAAAATTTCTAATGGTGCTACTTAGCATAATTTAAATTGCCACAACTTTTGTTTTTAATTAATTACATGCGCAATGCTCAGCAACCCCCTAATAGAAGTTGAAATGACATCTCTATCTATAAAAGTTCTGAAGATATTTAAGTTTGAAAATTTAAAATGCTGCTGATTAGCATAATTTATATTGCTACAATTTTTGTTTTACATTCAAGATATGCGCAATGGTAAAGAAGTTGGAATGACATCGCTATCTATCATACTTTTGAAGATATTCAAGATTTAAAATTTCAAATGCCCCTTATTTGCATAATTTTAAACATCTTCATTCCTGTGAATAAAAAGGTCAAACTCCTTGTATGAAAGTACAATCCTGCCAAGTTTGGAGTTTCTATGTAAAATAGAAATAGTGTCAGAGAAAAGTGATGGACAAATTCACTGGTAAAGAAGAAAGAGAGAGAGAGAGAGAGAGAGAGAGAGAGAGAGAGAGAGAGAGAGAAATAGAGAGAGAAAGAAAGAAATAAAGAAAGAAAGAAGAAGGAAGGAAAGAAGGAAAGAAAGAAAGAAAGAAAGAAAGAAAGAAAGAAAGAAAGAAAGAAAGAAAGAAAGAAAGAAAGAAAGAAAGAAAGAAAGAAAGAAAGAAAGAAAGAAAGAAAGAAAGAAAGAAAGAGTGTGTTGACACACACACTTTAAATATCAGATATGTCTTGGGTGTTTTCCTGCATCCCACTGCGGAACCTGTTAAGTAGTTTTTATGAAAAAAAAACAAAAACAAAAAAAACAAAAACAAAAAATAAAAATAAATAAACAAACAAACAAAAACAAACAAAAACCCCAGATCATTTGGAATTTTTTTATTGCGGGATATGGGTGAAAGAAACCTCATGAAGGGTGCAGAGATAATGACTTTACGTATCACACATAATAAGCTGAACACAAACCTGAGTAGGGGGGCCAATTGGAGCCCAAATGGACTGTAGTCTTGAATGGAAAATATGGGAATGCTGGTCCTGTGCAGTCGTATTTGACAGAGGTTAAATACATGCACTTTGCTACGTTTTTAATGACACTTTTGTACACCACAGACTTTGCGTAGTAAAGAAAGGGCTTTCATGTGTTCTCGTCTTCTGACAAGGGCTTTCCAACAGTTTTTGAATGGAAAGAACATGATGAGTTTGACCCAATTCAGGGCAATTTTGCTGAAAAGCATATTTTAAACACCAGGAGACAAATGCAATCATGTAAGAATTTTTGGCGATCAAAAGTCTATAGCAGGGGCAAATTTAGAGGGGAGTCAGACGGGTCCTGGACACCCCCACCCCACCCCAAAGGGGGGGTCAAAAAAAAAAAAAGAGAAAAGGGAGACAGAGACGATAAACGACGTGGGACTCATTAACAATACCAGAAAGAAGTACATAGGCTTATATATTCAGTTTTGGTTGCAAACTGAGATCAGGAAATCGTACAACCCAGCAATACAACCACTTTGAAAGTGCTGCAGAGGTAACCCAGAGAGGCAGTTACATGTGAAACTACTTCCAGATGTGGAGATGGATGCAGCACTTGACTTCCAGGCCAGTGTCCTGGGCTTGGTCAAATTTTAAATGCAAGTGTCAGTTAGTGTCATTCGGCCCAGATACTCCCTGCGGCCACCGGTGCTTGCTCTTGTGAATGATGCATGTGAATGGAGTCATGACCTAACTTTGACACGTAATGATCTAATCCACACAGTGACATGTTTGCTTACTTTAATGTTGGGCTTAATATAATTGGTATTTGCAATAAATATGGATCGTTTTCTTATAAAGAAGCCAAAACTTGAACAGATAAGGTCCCAAAAAACTATGGATGGACAAAAGGTAAGAACTATTATTGTTACGTATAACAAATGCCATGAAGTGAAATGTGTATGCTTATCCACCCCTCCCAGCAGCAGGGAGGCCAAATGTAGTGAATTTTGTGTCTCAGAGAAATCAAATTATCCCATTAAAATACAGTCTCAAATGCCAGGAAAATGCATCTCAGAGCATCTATTTTTTTTTAATTCCCCCCCCCTCCACCCCGCTGTGGCCTTTGTCACTTTCATACTCGCGTTTTGTGTTTTGTTTAAGTCACTGATCCCCCTTTCCGGAAATCCTGCATCCGCCCCTGTATAGTTTGCCCTGTGTCGAGGATTCCCAAACAAACTTGGGTGTATCACACGGAAGAAAGATTTGGCGTGTACTGTAGTTATCCATGTGTCGGGCCATGTAAGAAAGTAAACATTCACTCATGAAAGTATACAACTTTGGCTTTAATGATCAGGCATTTTTTCAAGGGTTCTAATGGACCCTACCATGACGCAGAAGATGACTATGCCTGCATAGACTACGGGCCAAAGTAGGTCACAGGACGATGCATGCGTCTCACTATCAGCATTGAATGTGTGTATTGAACATCACAGGGCTAGCGAGGCATGAAAATCCAATCTGAATCAGTGGCGGTGATTTTGATGTAACTCGAGAATTGTCCCAAGTTGTCCCTCTATCCTTTTCCAGCGCCATGATTTGATGAACTTGCAATATACCGGAATGGGTATTTTAAAGTTTTGCATTACCGGGACCCCATTGTCCAGACCCACCAACTGATGATATGCTTACGACGAACGCTTCTAAAACTCAAAATCCAGGGCTGAAAATACGAACTCTGTTTTTGTATGAGAGGTATCAGTCACACGTTCAACATAAAAAAAAAAAAAAAAAATCTTTTAGAATATCACTTTATTCATTTCCTCAATTATTCACGGCATCTTGAAAAGTATGAGTGGTTTCACTCAAGTAGGATTTAAACAAACAGCTCTGGTCTTTCAAGTGAGTGTTTTCCCTCCTTTTGACATGATTCGGGATCAACTGAGTGTCTCCACTCACCGGTCACCTTAAGCTTTCATGCAGCCACACAAGGCCCAGATGAGTGTTTTCCCTCGTGTGGGCCCCGCTTCGAATTTCTTGTGCCAGGTAGCCGAGTGTTTCCACTCACCAAAGCCTTGATGTAGCTTGTCTCAGTGAGTGGTTCCCCTCATTTGGGCCTCATTTTGGATATTTTGTACCGAATGAGTGGTCCCACTCATCGATGGCATTGTGCAGCAGGTCCAAAGTGAGTGGTTCCACTCAGTTGGGACCTTTTTTCCAAGGTTTTGTACAGAATGAGTGGTTCCACTCATACAAAATGTAGATTTGTAGAATTAACAGGTATCAGGATCCTGAATTCGCAGCAACAGGTTCCCAATTTCCGTAAATTAAGCCAAAAAACAGAAAAATGGATTTTCTGTTTTTAAAATAAATTGTGTTGAATGTACTTGTACATAACTCTCCTTGGAAGTCGGCCAGGCTAAATTTGATACTCTCTATTCTTTCTCCATTTTCTCCAATATCAAGAATCAACAGTTCTCCCAGGCTAAATTTGGTACTTTCAATCCCTTTAACATTTACTGTGTTGTTTTTTCAATATGTAGGATTAACAAGCACGACAATGTCAATGTTGTTGACATTGTTTTAGCATCATATCAATTTTGCTTGTTTTTGAAATCGATGTATAAAGTTGTTTTTTGGACTAAAGAGACCTGGATATTAGGGACGAAGCACACTATTTTGTTGCAGGCTGGTGGGTGATAATAAAAGCGAGTACCCCCCTCCCCCACAGAACACGTGAAGGATAATCATCATCATCATCATCATCATCATCATCATCATCATCATCATCATCATCATCATCATCATCATCATCATCATCATCATCATCATCATCATCATCATCATCATCATCATCATCATCATCATCATTTGCAATTAAGCTGTATGCAACAAGCGTCTGTATATAAATACATGCCCACTGTGCAACTAGTACTCGTTGTGGAGTCAAAATAAAATTCAGTCAGTTTTCTGATAACTTGAACATAAAAATGCCCGTTAATATTGACATATATACAGTTTTTCTTATTCGTTGAATATTCATCGCTTTATGGAATGTACACATTTTAAACATTTGCATTGAAACATACAATAGAGGTCACAAAATATCTTGATTTTGTTTCGTGTCCAATACCACATGTTAGGCATGCCCCTGTACAGTATTAACCCCTGCTGTGGGTAAACCACAACTTCGAGAAGTCATTAAAAGTTGATTCCATGTTTGCGTGGAAGTCATAGAGACTTGTGAGCATCAATGGATCAGTGGCTGTGGGATTTATTTGATATCCCGTTTATGTAGGCCTATTTTTAGTGGTCCAGCTATGGAATCGCGTTAGGCTACATTATATGGTTTCACTAAGCCTCAAGCTGTAAAAAAACGTACATTTATGAGAAAGAATTCGAAATATTGCTGATGTGTTTTTTTTTTTTTTTTTTGCTTAATCATACATATCATTGGTGTCCTTGTGCATCTCTGAAGATGGCCATCATGGAAGTAATCCCAAGCAAGAGGGAAATAATTTTACATAGATTTTTTATCAGGTAATAGAAACATACATAAAATAGAATGCGTCCAAATTAGTCTTAATCTCTCTCAGAGTGAACACTTATGTATTTCGGAATCGGTTTTTGCCTGTAACGAAGCTTACCCTGAAGTTAAATCAGAATACAGCCTGTTTGTGTAACTCAAAAAGGAAAAGAAGACTTCTGGAGGGGGAGGGGGATTCATTTCTATTTATTTTAGTTTAAGGAAAGTATGATATCCCACGTTATCTTTGTATTGTCTTTGAATTGTGAGAATTGACTATGGTATACAATTTGCCTAAGTTCCGTAATATTTATATGAAGAATTTTTATCATATGCGTAGTGTAGGCTAATATTTCATTTCGACGAAAGACCAAACCTGCTGATAAAAGGCATATTTGGGAACATGATGGATCATGTTATAATTCGTTTAGATTGTTTCTATTTACGTCACGAAAATTTTGTAAAATATTGTTTAGAGATAAGTGTGAGATCATAATTTAGAAAGAGGGAAGTCAAACTTTTATGTCGGTTAGATCGATTATGATCACTCAGATGATGGTAGTTAGATTCCATGTGATATACAAATATGCTAAATGTATTTGAACAGAAGGAATAATTATACAGCTGACCATACTGCATTGAACATGAAAATGGTGGCAAGCAAGAAAACAATCATAAAAGCTTAGTATATGTGTCGTGTATACAAAGGATGACGACGACGACGATGATAATGATGATGAGCAGTAGCGTATGGTTGGTATATAAGCCTAAGCCATACTAAACCTTGCTGAAGTTATTGGTAAAGTACGGCCCCAAGCCGGAAAGCAGATCTCTTGTATCGCAACAATAATGTGTAATTGCCAACCAGTAGTACTAAAAGTATCAGGATTGCTGGAAAATATTTTGTGGAAGTAACCCCACTCCATTGATAACCCAGTAGTAATGTTAGCTTTCCTTACAAAATTACATCATTCTCCCATTGGTAACTTTTATATATGTACTGTCCGGGTGAACATTGCATTTCGCGTTTTCATTTGTCTTTCCGATGTGAATAAAACCAACACAAATTGATATCTTCATAATAGTATCAGATTATCTATATGTCATATTTGATAATTGGGCCCATATAAGAGCGAGCCAGGCCGCATAGTGGACTAGAGAAGTCTTTATGTCTTCAACAGAAGAGTAAAATAATGTACCGAACTTCGCCGGAGGTGGATCTTTAGCCTGGAAGCCTGGAAGGGCTTGTGCCTGCGAGGGCTCTTCCACGCTTGATACCCTTCTCGTTCAGGTTTGTCGTTGATGAGGTCAACGATGACTTGGTGAGTGTTTTCATCCCTTTTCTCCAGTAAACCTGAACAACTCGAGTTTAAACGGCGATCAAACTGCTCAAGATCATCTGGCTGAAACTCCAATTCGTTTATTGTATTGAGTAAGGAGTAAGGTTTTTTTCTTGGCTTAACACTCGAGCCTGTAATGATTTAACCCCGGTCATCACTCTGCTGAACGAAGGGCCCAGATTGAATCATATCTCCGAGACGTAACTCTTGCTCACCGACACCGTTCTCCAGTGACGCAACATTTTCTGTCGTTGCTTTGTGTTGCTCCAAGAGGTCCCCAGCAGCGACATTTCACGAATCAAGTCAAGGATTGAATGCTTCGGTCACACTTTCAAAACGACTATTGACAAGATTTTAGTGTCTAGTTACAATAGCTTAGGGTCTATCAATGTGTTGGGTGAAGCCCAGCCAAACTCATTAACAAGTTCCCCTGCAGACCCAGGAGACCTGCCACTGTCACCGGCCGTATTGTGTCACATTCTTTCTCTATTCTTGGAAAGCCCTTCCAGGACTTCCTCAGATTTGATTGACTCAGGAATACAACCTTTCTTAGAAATTGAAGTTAATGTACACCTGCCAGTACCAGCGATCGCATCACCAGTTAGTAGGCCACATCATGTCTCCAATGATAATTTGATTAGTACAATATCCATTTCTCCATTACCCTCTTCAACGCCGGCCATTTTAATATCACGCAACACCAAAGTCAGTGCAAATATCGATAACGACGTGTCATAAAAAGCAATAACCACAGAAAAAGTTGTTTTTTAAGTCCTAATACTTCAGTGTATCAATCCAACACGTTACCCAGGCGTCAACGTGGCCCTTATTTCCTACTTTTTCTAAATCCTTTGTTTGAAGGCAAGGAGACCTGAAGTGCGTGACACTACAATCTATTGAAGCATACAAAAGATAAAAACAAAACAAAACAAAACAGAAAACTATAAATTCTCGGATGAAGCAGGAAAATGAGGACATGGCGCAGTACTGCGGTAGGTTGGAAATCATCTCTATTTCATTTAACCACTTGTATTTCCATTACTTTGTGACATTCTTCTTGTATAAAATACGAATATTATGGAATGACCATATCTCATCAAGGACTAAATTCCCCTTATATATATATATAACCGGACTACTTCTGATGATAATAATAAAATAAGTCCAGCATGTAGCAGTGTGCGTTAGCAGATACGACGGGTTCTTGACTTTATTTTGGTCTCAGATGAGCATGGTAATTGACATGTTACATAATAGTGGTCAGCAAGATAACTGTGTGGCTTTCCAGATGCATGGATATCACTGAGCTGGACAAATGAAAACAAAACTAAACAAAAGCATGCTTGAGAGTAACAGTCACAAGACACGGATAGATAGAAGGGCTCAAACTCTTGCGTCTGCATCATTATAGTGTCATTTGCTACATTGATGTACATGTATGGGCGATGTCAATTACGAAGCCTAAATATAATAAACCCATTTAGCCAATGCCTGATGGTTTGAAACGACCAATTAAAATGTATTCATGGATTGCTGAAAAAAGGCGTTCATGATCTAGCAGAGAGCGTTCAAAAGAACCAGACAATACTGTTTGCAGAGTGAATGGGTAAGAGAAGTGATAGAAGTAAGTAATTTTGAACGCAGTATAGTATATAGAGGGCGTGTAAAAAATAATGGAGAAAGATTTTATGTAAGTGAAAATTCCGTTGGCTAGCACCCAGACGTAAGAGTGTGTGCTGAACCGATATAAACCTATCGCCAAAGTTGTTCAGCTCTGGAAAGTTCACACTTCGAGGAACTGGATGGCATAATTTTGACTTGAAGACTAGAAGTGATTTGGACTGTCGAGCATTGACAGGTAATTCGTTCCATAATCGACGTAGAAGGGAAAAAAGATTTATCAAAAAGTTCAGTACGAGCCCTTAAGTGAGGTAGGTCACAATGTTGGCGTGTAGTATACATGTACCTGGGAGCGTCCGGGACAGTAGGAAGTATAGTTTGTGCGGAGCGTGTGTGTTTACTAACCTGTACATTAAGGTCAACTTTGAAAGATCAATCCTTTTGGCGAATGTATGCCATCCAAGTTCTTCGTATAATTGTGCATTACTGGTACCAAGCATTGTCCCAGTAACAGTGCGAGCAGCATTTAATTGAATACTTTCTAAAATTTGCTTCGTCAACTGCCGTACATCCACTCCAAATAGGGCTGTCATATTCAAGAATTGGTCTAATAAAGGAGACATGTATTGTTTTCAAGTTTAGCCTATCAAGGGTACATGTTAGTCCCTTCATAATATTGACCAACTTACTGGTTTTAGCAACAATTTCATTAACATGATCAGTCCACCTTAGATCAGAGGGCATAGTGACGCCGAGATGTTTATGCTGGTTAACCTTTCTAAGAACATGGTCTTGAAATATAATTGGAGGATGATTGGATGAGTTAGTTTTTCAAGAGCTAAGCATGGAGTTTGATTTTTTTAGGCTTTGAAAGTAATTACCCAATCGGCCCATTGACTGATATCAGAGAAATCAGAATTAATAGATGCAGCCACCGCTTCAGGATCATTAATTTGTAGGTAGAAGCTAGTGTCATCAGCAAACATCTTAATATTTGAACGTACAGGATCAACAATATCATTGATATAGATTGGAAACATGAGAGGACTAAGAACCGACCCTTGCTGCACACGTAAACCAATTGAACCCAAACCAGAAGCTTGACCTTGGATAACAACACATTGTTGACGATTATGAAGGTAATATGTAAACCACTCCAGTAAGTTACCATAAATACAATTTTTCTCAATTTGTGCAGCAGACCTGTACATCATATTTTATCAAATGCTTTGCTTATGTCCAAGAAAATAATGCGGAATTCTTTTGTTGGTCGACTGCCAACAGAGTTCATGATAAATGAGCAAAATATGATTAACAATACTGTCTCCCGAAGTGAATCCAGATTGGTGAGTACAGATAACAACGTTGTCCCGAAAATAATTAAATACATTTTTAAACACAATCTTTTCCAACACTTTACCAACTCAGCTAAGTGAAAACACTGGTAATTATTACATGAATTCTCGGGCCCACTCTTGTGAAGGGGACAAACGTTAGCTTTTTTCCACACTGCAGGGATTTTTTCTCTAAAGGGTAGTTAGGTAGAAATAGCTGGAGCATGTCGGGCTTTCCGTTTCAGTTTCGCGTTGCTTATCTTCTTGGGGATGGACGTATTCTGGCATGCACACTCGCTATTTAAATGGAATAGTTGTTGTCCCGTTAACAGGTTGGTTACCAGAAAGATTTTCACTATGAGACTGGACCATGAAAATAGGAATCGGAAGAAAAGAAGTATTCATGAAAGGGCGAAATTTAAACTCGAAACAAGCAGAATGAGTTTGACCATCATTCTGATTTTCTGTTCGCTGGCGGTGACAGCCGGGGACACTTCCTCTTTGTGCGGTTCCCGAAGTTGCCCTTGGGGAAGCTGGGCGGCGTGGAGCTCTTGCTCTGAGCAGTGTGGAAGTACGGGCATAAAGAATTGTACACGCAACCCCGCAAGGGGTTCGTTCTGCAGCGGAGCCTCGTGCCCGTCGCGACAGACACAAGTGTGTAACCGATATTGTCAGAACACGGGGACACCGCGGGCCGGATATTGCGACTGCCCAGATGGATACTGGGGAACATGTTGTCCACACAGTGAGTATAAGCATTTAGCCTGGTTGAAACTTGATACTTGATAGTGTCACCCGTCTTGTTCTGTATCGGGAATCTCACAATTCTTAAACAATAAACCATAGTTATAACAAGAAAAGAAGATTTGCTGAAGCAAATCAAATCTGTCTGTGTGAAGTAAAAACTTAGATAAATTTAAATGCTACAACATTTGTTTGTAGTTTATTAGGTATGCCTTCAAAACACACACACACACACACACACACACACACACACACACACACACACATATATATATAGATATATATATATAGATATATATATATATATATATATATATATATATATATATATATATATATATATATATATATATATATATATGAAATAAATCGGGAATGGAACCACTACCTACACTAGCTTTTAACATTTAATTTTTTCATGTGTACCCAACTAGCAAAAATCCGTTTTACTTTCATTTTCGTTTTTGGTTCATTGTATGCGTGTACAGCACAAACCTATGAATTGCAGTTGAAATGGCAAATGTACCTTCAATAGCTTTGACGATATTCGACCTTTAAACTTTTGATGCATCTTTAATTAGCATAAATTTAGATTTTATAACTTTTGTTTGTAGTCCATTTGATGTGCATATAGCACAAACCTATAAATTATCATTCCATGACCAAATCTTGTTTTTTTTCCTTTTTGCCGCTTGACATTCTATTTTATCCAGATTGCTTTTTCTTCCTTCTTTCATTCCTTCCTTCCTTCCCTTCTTTCTCTCTTTCCTTCTTTCTTTTTTTCGTTCTTTCCTCCTTTCTTTCTTTCTTTCTTTCTTTCTTTCTTTCTTTCTTTCTTTCTTTCTTTCCTCCTTCCTTTCCGGTATTTCATTTTTACCAGCAGATTTTTTCATGCCAAGATACTTATTTTCCTAGATTTTTTCCTGTAATTTTATGCTTTCTTTCATATAGCTTTTCAAATTTCAACTTTAATGTATAATGTTTTCTTGCCAAAAACCGTTTGCACTTTATCGATGAGGGTAAGGTTTAGTATATTTTGTGTATGAGGATCTGTGAATATTTTGGATTTTGTAGAATTTCTATGAGTGGCAACTGACCAAATGTGAGAACCGTAACAATGGGTCTGATATAAGTGACTGTGATTTTAGAAAATCTCATGTTGTCTTTATCGGCAATCACAGCACTTTACAATAAATAGCGCGACTTCCTTGCTTTGTCGGTACATTTTTCAACACATTCGTCGGAGCTGGTACGCACAAGTGTTTCGTTTTTATTTTTAAATTGTATATCCTGGACGAATTTTCCCGGGGTGTTGAAAATGATTACTTGAGATTTCCTGAGTATCCAATAAATCCACAGCGATGTCGATCTACTAAAGTCAAACTCGTCCTAATCATTATCTGGATCTCCGATTCGTATTCCTCGTAAAGACACTTCATTTAAGCACCAGCATGCCTACATTTCCAGAGAAAATATCCCAAGTCAACAGCTTTTATCGGCGCGCAATGGGCTGTTGACTCAGTCCAAAATTTGGCATTTAAAGAGTGAGTGACTCTTATTTGCATTTTATGTATTATATTGGCCATTACATACATGTGTCATTGTCTCTAATTTGACAGGGTTTGATGAATTACCATTGGCTGCCGCCTTTTGACCTATTTCAGCGTCTGTTTTGCTGTACAGGATCTCGGTAGTAAAGTCACATGTAGATACATGTCCATCAGACTGTAGTTCCTTGACATTTTTTCACCAGTTTCCATGGATGTAGCTACCTGACATACTTGGTCAAATATCAATTCTGGCATGTCAATTAGTTTTGTGATAATGCACTCATGTCTCAGACCACACACAAACCTGTCTCGTAGGGCACATTTCAGGAACTCGGTAATAATTACAGTAGGTTGACAACCTTTTTTATTCCACTATATAGTCAGTGATCGTTTCCCTGTCTTTATGATGTCTTGTACCAAAATTGTAGCTTTCAGCTATCTCAAAGGGCTTTAGATTGAAGTGCTGCTCTATCACTAATACGATGATTTCCATTTGGGCCTCTTTGGGTTTTTGTGGCGCTAGCAAGTTACTCAGATTTCAGTATGCTTCTGGTCCAATTTCGGTTTAAATTATTGCTTTCTGTCTTTCTTTCGTAGCCTCTTTTTGTGGATCTTTGTCGGTTTCGTTTATCATTATTTGGTTGGCAGCAAAAACCATTTACGTTCTCCATATAAAGTCTCTTTTTCATGGTCAAACTCGCCCCATCTTCCAAGATATGATCATAAAACCCCGATTCTGTTGATTACCATGGTAACACAGGACAGCCACGTGAAAATGGCGGATTCTGGGTTGATGCAAGGCCTAAAAATTATGATTGCCAATAGAGTCCAGACAATAGTTGCTGCAGTATTGCGCAAATGAGAAAGTGTTCTCAAGGCCATTATCTTCACTTTGCAGTCCGTTACTCGGACAAAACTTGTTGCCAAATTGTTGTATTTCTGGGTCCCAAACCCAAACCAAAAATTGCGTATGCTCAATATGACACTCATTATACAAGGCCTAAGGCCTAAACCTTACGTCCATTCACTATACGCTATAAATATACTACAGAAGCTAGTCAATCTAAGAATACTGTTTGATTGTTTTTTTCTTAGTGCAGGCACGCGGTGAGGTCGATGTGCGTGCGTTCTGGGTTTCAAGGCAGTTATTCTGTGCCAGCATCTTTGTGTTTGGTCTGTTTGGTTTCTTTGCAGGAAAGGGATATGAATATCTATGGATTCTTTTTCTTCGAGTAAGTTTAAGTTTGAATTTTACTATTTAACGTATATTCATTCATAAACCAGTATATAAAAATTCTTCAAGCATTGCCATTATAAGCAAGAACCTGTTTTACAGTATGTATTTGTATATTAATAATATTTCATGTTTATGTGTTCTCTATATTTAATTGGGTTGTCTTTACCATATGCAAGGTAAAAGCTGGCACCCGCCATGATATTAAAGGCATATGCGGGAGTTAAAGGCTGCAAAATGCTTCATGGCTTCCCGCTGATTACCTGTCCATAAAGTCATTTGGCAGTTGAAGCCTACCACTTTCTAAATTTTGAACCGAGCGTGATAATATATCAATTAATTTTTGGGTTACAACTCAGACAGTGACTGGTACGGCTTTGGAACGTAGAGAGATTACATTGCGGCATTATTTTGTGTTTAGCACTGCACGGTAGATGTCGCACTGTTGCTCTTGTTTGTATAAACCTGAGATTATCGAGTGCATATTGTTAACATGCAAATCTCCAATCGTTCTACGGGGATAATCAAAATCCAAAGCTGTAGGGTTCTGAACAGACGACATCAATATCCGTTTTATTGAAGAAATGAATTGAATATGCTAGGTTGAGTTGCACTGTCGGATATACGCTTGCCTTCGTGAAGTAGGGATAGTATAGTCTGACGAAAGGTCGGATTTACGGATGGCTGGACAGTCTCTCACCATATCTTATGTTTCTTTTAAAATTTTTTTGAGAGAATTGTTCTCTTGTAATACTCCTCAGCCAATCGTGAATGCTCCTGGCATTGGCCACGGAATTACTTAAAATTTGTACCTACATAGCATCAATAGTGAGAACATTGGTACAGTGCGAAGCTTTAGAATATGATCGCATCATCTTTCGCTTTTCTTGACGTAAGACTGATGTGTAAAAAGGTAAATCGTGTTGGAAAACAGCAATGTCTACATCAAGGATGCACTCTTTAGCTGTTTGTGTAGCCATGGGAAAGGATTTTATATTGCGAAGAAGCTCCCGTGTATTAGTGTAACATACTATAATATTGAAGTGCACAGGAATCCAGTCTATATGTGACTGATTGAAAGTTGGGTGCAGTATACTCCAGCGTTTGACGATGAGATTCCTTCTTTTTCTTGAGGGGGTTGGGGGGGCGGCAAGAGGAGCAACCCCAGACCCCCTCCGTCCAAACATTCATTGATTTAAAATCACTCAAATAATGGTTCAGACTCCGTGTTCAGTTATGGTGCATCGTGCAAAAAATTGCAGTTCATCCACTTCACATAACAATTTGGTTGGGTCTATGTTCATCTAAATCCATGCGGACCTACAGTATTGGCTATCGCGCTTGTGCAGACTCAGAAAATTATGTTTGGGGTCTACAATAAAATATTATAGCCAAATGTATTACTTCCCAGTTATATCGTCATTATCAAGGTTGTTGGGCTGGCAACATAAGGCTTTCAATCTACTCAAGCATATATATCTTAATTTCGTATGCTATGGGTACATATTAAACACAGAATACAAAATAGCTTGCATTCGAGCCATGAGAAAATGCTGCTGAAAAAAGTAATAAAACGAAATATATGTGAATATCAAAGAAATAAATTCCCTATCTGAAGATAAATCATCCCATGTGTATGCTTTTATATTACCACAAAAGCTAGCCAGTACACAGTATATTGACAGCATGTGCGATTTCTTCCATCGTAAGGATAGTGTGTAACCTGCCCTCACGAGCCAGACAAACTTCATGCTCAAACCTGACAATTACTTCGGTTTCACTCTCCTCTAATCCAGGGGCATATAACTGTTGAATGTATTGACCATAAGTTAAGCCAGGAAAATTATACTTGTCCAAATTGTAATTCCGCGCAATCACATCAAGGAAGGTGCCGGCACTCAAGCTACTTTCATTAAGAGCTGATTGCCACAGGTATTAATTACGGAATAACCACTGTTTCAAACTTTATGGATAAACTTAATGAACCTTCTGTGAAATTGAACTTCTACATGGAAATCTTGATATATAAGACACTAACTTATGGCCTTATACCAGGCTGTATGAAAAATATTTATCCTTGTTTCTAGGAGAAATCCCCGAGCTGGTGCCAAGACAAAGGCATGCAGTCAGTTTTAAAAAGCTGATACCTATTATCAGGAAATCTTTTGTTAAAATTGTGGGCTAAGTACATTGATCTCCATTTACATCTGGGAAATAATTTTTTCAATGTTTTCGTTACTTACTATAGATAGAGATGTTGATAGCTGTTAAAATAAAGTTCGCTCACTTGGCGCATCTATGGAACTAAACAAAAATTGCTGTGCGTTTTCGCTTCACGAGATAATCATCCTTTACCTCCGAGCCTCATTTATGTTTTTCTGCATTTCTCGCAAAAACAGTGTTACAATCTTACAAGAATTTTGGCCGTATGTGTCCATCACGCACATGGAGATGAATCCCCTGTTTAAAGGCGGGGGACCTGAAGTGCGTGACACTAAAATATGTTGCGCCACACAAAAGACAAAGAAACGGAAAACTGTAAATAACCGGATGAATTAGGAACACAAGGACACGGCTCGCTACTGCGATTGGTCGGTAACGGTCTCTATTACATTGAACTACTTGTACTTACGTTACTTTATGACTTTCTTTTTGAAAAAAAAAATGAACACTATAGAATAACCTTATTCTTACGAACAAATTCCGTTTGTATATATAACCGGGCTTCTGCTGTCATGACAATAAAATAAGTCCAGGATGTAGTGTGAGTTAGCAGATACGATGGGTTCTTGACTTTATTTCGGTCTCAGATGAACATGGCGATTGATACGTAATAATTGCCAGCCATATAACATTTGGCTTCCCAGATGCATGAATATCACTGAGCCAGACTTATTTGTATCTGGCCCTACCGTGAACCTTATTGAAGGTCCATGGTTTGGTCAAATGAGCGTACCATGAAACTGCTATAAAAAGCCCCGTAGCGTTACCACATATTATACATAAACATATCACACAAAACGCACAGTGAAATATCCATCCATTCATTTTACGGTAAATTACAAATTCTACAGAAACTAATTTGCCAAAAACTAATTAAAATATTACAAATAAAGTGTTTATTTTCTCTCATTAACTTAAGTTTATGGAACTTTGTTACAAGAATTAAAGATATTTTAGATCGAAACTTTTCCTTTACAAATAAAGAATGTGATAGGGCACGTCTTCAGCAAAGTTTAGAAAACTATAACCCTTCTGCAAAGCCTTTTCATATTCTGTAAAAACCTACTTAGCTTTATGAACTTAAAACACACTGAAATTTAAGTCCCAGAAAACTACCTGCTGGACATGGAAAACTACCTGCTGGACGGCGACACAGTCGTCTCTGATGCAAATTCAAAGGATGGAGTGTTCTTTCGGAAACAAAACATTGTTGATGATTCTAATTTTCTTCTGCCCACTGCTCAACCAGTGCACGGCAACTCACTAAATACCATAAGTGTCTCCGAAGATGAAGTATTTTCTATTTTAGCATCACTTGATGTGACCAAGGCCACTGAGCCAGATGGTATAAACCCAACCTTACTAAAAGAGAGTGCCTCTGCAATCGCTCCTTCCTTGACCAGAATATTTAACATTTCATTAGAGAAGGCAATTTTCCCTTCTGAATTGAGAACAGCTCATGTCAGACCAAGCTTTAAATGTGGTGATACTAGTATCTGTAGCAATTATCGGCCAATTTCACTTTTAAGTTGTGTTGCAAAAGAATTCGAACGTGTTGTGTTCATGCACGTCTTTAACTTTCTTAGGGATGACTTCCTTTTGTCAGACAAACAGTCGGGCTTCATGCCGGGTGATGGCACAATTAATCAGCTTCTGTATTTGTATCATGAATTTGTGAAAGCTGTAGATCTGCAAAAGGAGGTCAGGGTGGTATACTGTGATATTACTAAAGCTTTTGAGAAAGTTTACCATCCTGCACTAGTCCACAAACTTTGTAATTCAGGGATTTCCGGGCCTTTATTAGGTTGGTTCCCAAGTTACCTAACGAATCGAACCCAGAGAGTTGTTTTGCAAGGCGGGTTATCTAGCTGGGGCAGTATCGAAGCAGGGGTTCCACAAGGATCAGTACTCGGACATCTTCTATTTCTGATCTACATGTATATCAGTGACATTGTTGACATTGTATGATCTCATTAAATTATACGCAGATGATGTTACATTATTCATACAGTCGACGATCCCACTGACTCTGATTGTCCTGCTGGAATTTTAAACGACGATCTAAGTGCAATCCAAAAACAGGCAAAACAGTGGTTGGTTACATTTAATAGCACTAACCAAAACTATGCTTGTTAGTAGAGAGCGAAATCCTTCATATTCTCCAGTCCACTTTCAAGATAATACTCTTGAGAACGTCACTCAACAGAAATATCTTGGTCTGGTGATAAGTTCAGATTTATCGGGGTCTAATTTTATTAATTATATAGCTTCTAAAGCTAAACGGCTAATTGGTGTGATGAAAATGCTGCAATATAAACTTAGCAGGCGCTCTTTGGAAATAGTTTACTTCATGTATATCAGACCTATATTAGAATATGGAGATGTGGTCAGGGGAGGATGCACGGAGTCAGACGCCGCACTATTGGAGAGTATTCAACTGGCTGCAACCCGTGCTGTTACGCAAGCCACATGTTGCACTAGCCATTCCAAAATTTACAGTGAAACTGGATGGGAAACTCTTTCGAAACGCAGGGAAAAACACAGATTAAGATTATTCTACTTAATGATCCATGGTCGGGCACCTTCATACCTGTGTAATTTAATTCCTGCAAATGTATCATCCAGGAACCAATACAACATTAGATCCAAAAATAACTTAACTGAACCCAAATGCAGACTCACTCTGTTCAAAAATTCCTTTCTACCCTCCACTATTCGACAATGGAACATGCTTCCACGTGCTGTCCGCAATTTAGAAGACGTAGATTATTTCAACGTAAACTTAACAGTGACATCCAAAAAACCAACGAATTATTTTACATAGGAAAGAGGAGATTAAACATTTTACATGCTCGAATCAGGATAGGTTGCAGCCAGTTGAAGCACGACATGCACAAAATTGGTTTAATTAGTTCCCCTGCATGTACATGTGGTGCTCCTTCCGAAACTTCTTTCCACTTTTTCTTTGAATGTTCGAATATCACCGTACATAGGAATTCTCTATAGACGGTGGTAATACCCCTGGCTCCTTTCATTTTAAATACCTTACTATATGGAGGCAAAAGTTGTTCAAAAGCAAACAACAAAATTATCTTTGAATCGGTACAAAGTTTTATCCTTCTGTCAGGCAGATTTAAACCTCCGTAAATTGAATAACATTAAATTCATAAAAGACATTATCTTAATCTTTGTTTGCATGTGTATCTGTGTACATATGCACATGTTTATACCTACATACAGATGTACATGTATCTATCTGTATTAGGGTATATGTGCGCAAACCTGCTCACTTATATATATTTTTTCACCTAAGATTAGCTGGAAGTCCCCTATCTGTCCCGTAAATATCTTGGGTGTGTACCTTCTAAGTGTTGTGTCTGCGTCATGGTACCGTCCTGTGTCTAGTAGTCTTTGTTTTTCCTTTTTTTCTTTTTTATATATATATTTTCACTTATCTACATATCTAGCATGTTAACATATTTTTTATTTTTATAACACGAGAGGGATTAATATAGGCACTGCCTTTTTCCCAATTGTATTTTTTGAAATAAAACATGTTTAAACTAAGTCCTAGAAAACTTAACAAGTGCTTCTGTCACTTATCTCCGTCAAGCCGTCCAGAATCCAGAGGGAAAAAACCGAAAGCACACTAGCAAGCGACAGTTTAAACCACGGAGGAGCGTTCCACACATTAATGCGCTAACAACAAAAATGCAGCCTCTTCCTGTTTTACTACCAAAAAAAAAAAAAAAAGTATCAAAACAATATATCAACCTACAATAAGAGTATGTATTAAACTGATCGCGTTACATATATAAATAGATTTACCAGAGAATAAATGTTATCAAAATATTGCAGGCTCAGCACATCAGTCTACCCGAACTTATTGAGGCTCTTCATCTCGGTTTCGCTTTGCTTATCCTCTTCGGCATGGGTATATGCCGGCAAGCACATTCGTACTCCTACGAATAGTTGTCGACCAGTTTATAGCTTGGTTCCCAAAGAGATTTTCATCGTGAGACTCGAACATGAAGATGGAAGTTGGAAGAAAAGAATGTATTTATGAAAGGGCAAGATTCAAACTCGAAATAATCAAAATGAGTTTGACCATCATTCTGATTTTCTGTTCGCTGCCTGTCGGGGACACTTGCAACAGATGCCGTGCCCGAAACTGCCTTTGGGCAAGCTGGTCGGGATGGAGCTCCTGCTCTCATCCGTGTGGAAGTGCGGGCACACAGTATCGCACACGCGGCGTTTTAAGGCATGCATCCTGCGGCGGTGCTTCGTGCAGGGGCTCGCACCAACAGATACGATCGTGCAACCTATTTTGTCGTAATGGAGGCACACCAAGGGCCGGATTTTGCAACTGCCTAGATGCATACTGGGAAACATGTTGTTCAAACCGTGAGTAGCGGCACATAGCTTGGTTGTGACTTGTTTTTGATAGTTTCGCCCGTCTTGCCCTGTATCCGGACTGTCACAATGCTTTTGAAGGCAATAATTATTATAACTACACTTATACCTGGAAAAGAAGATTTGCTTCAAAGCAAATCTATGTGCCTTCAAAACTTGCATAAATTTAAATGCAATAACTTTTGTTTGTGGTTTCCTGTATGTGCTCTCAGCACAAGAATATGAATTACATTGGAAGTGGTGCCTCCACCTGCAATAACTTTGAAGATATTCAACATTTAAACTTTTCATGGGCCTCTAATTAGCAAAAATGAAAATTTGGGGGTTTTTTGGTTCATTGGATGCGTCTTCAGGTAAAACGTAGGGATTAAAGTTGGGAGTGGCATCTCTTTCTACAATACCTTTGAAGATATTAAACCTGTAAACTTTTCAAGCATCCTTAATTATCATAATTAAAATTCCACGAGTTTGGTTTCTGGCTCATTGGATACGCAAACAGCAGAAAACCTGTAAATTAAAGGTGGAATGGTAGCTCTACCTTTTACAGTGTTGAAGATATTCAACATTTAAACTTTTCAAGTGCCCCCCAATTAACATATATTAAAACTAGAAAAGAAGATTTGCTTCAAAGCAAATCTGTCTGTGTGCCTTGGAAAGTTATAAATAATAAATACTACAACTTTTATCCTTTGGTATTTCAAATTCCATTTAGCTTGTGGCTGGATACAAATTTCAAAGTCCAAATGACCTCGACCTTTACAGGTCACATATAATTGCCAAATTGCACAGTGTTACAATACGCACAATTTAAGTCGGACATGAACCAAATCAGATGGAAATTGACCAAGTTATGGCAAGATGAAACTTTCATAGGGCCAAATGACCTTGGCTTTTGCCCTGTAGAGGTAATGACCTTGACCTTTGACCTTTACAGATCACATGTAAATTGCGCAGTTTTACAATACCCGCAATTTAAGCCCAACATGAACAAAATCGGATGAAAACTTTCAAAGGGCCCAATGACCTTGACCTTTCCCATTTTGAGGTTACATATTCTTACAAAAAAGTGCAGTTTTGCAATACTTACAATTTGAGTTCAACATGATTAGAAATGGATGGAAATTGGCCGGGCTTTGGCTGGATGAAACTTACAAAGGTCCAAATGACGTTGACCTTTGACCTCTAGATGTCACATGTACGTTTCAAAAATCTGCCGTGTTACAATAGCTACAATATGAGTCCAACATGATCAAAATTGGATAGAAATTGACCAAGTTCTGGCTAGAAGAAAGCCACCATCGAAAGTGGCCTTTGACCTTGAAGTGGCCTTTGACTTTGAAATGACTTTTGACTTTGAGATGACCTCTACGTGAAGTGAACCTTGGCCTTTAAAATGACATTTTGACCTAAAATTGACCTTGGACCTTGACATGACCTTTGACCTTGACATTTGAGATGACCTTTGCCTTGTTATGGTCGAACTCCAATACACACGGAACCACATCTACTATAGTCTATAAGATATTGAAGATTTAAATTTTAATTAGCCCTCACTTGCATAATTTTAAAAAGCATGACGTCTCATTATAAAAAGGCAAGACTTCATCTACAGAAGTATAATTGTGCCAAGTTTTGAGTTTCCACGTATGATACTTTTAAAATGAAATGTCGGGCAAATTTGCCTGTAAAGAAAGAAACAGGAAGAAAGAAAGATAGAAAAAAAGAGTTCGTAGAAAAAATTGTTCTGTGTTGGCACACAGACATAGTTATACAATCTTTATTTGTTGTGCATTGGATTGCTTCATCACAAACATGTATAAATAGAAACAAACCAAAGTTGTAGAATATGGAAAGGGGGGGGGGGGGGCGAGGGGGCGATCTTGAAAGATTTAAGAGTTGAATATCGACCGGCAAAATTATTATCAATCTAAAGAGAATTGGCATTTGACTTCACATCCTGGTTCTGTCCATCATTAATTTTGTCCAGAGCTAAGCATTCGTATGCCAGTAAAGCTAGAATCGCATAAAGGCGCGTGGCCTTATCACTAAGGTTGAAATGAGGCAAATGAAGAGAAACAATACATAATTTATGTATACACTGTATTTATGATAGACCAGGAGTACAACAAAACATGATCTGTCATCAGTAGTGAATGACTTGTATATATGCACATCACAGGATTTGTTGTTTACATTCATGTTAGACATAGATTCCTAAGCTACCATATGGTGAGCCTTTTGTTCAGTTCATGTGGTAATGTCACCATTGAACCATTAATGAATCAAAGTTTTTATAAAAAGTACAACGTGCTAGAATTACATAGAGTTCCTTATTACATGACCAAATCTTGTTTGTTTGCTGACACTTGACATTCTGTTTTATCTTTCTTTCTTTCTTTCTTTCTTTCTTTCTTTCTTTCTTTCTTTCTGTCTGTCTATCTGTCTGTACAGCATTTCCTTTTTACCAGCAGATTTTTTTTCATGCCAAGAGACCATTTTGTTTGTGTGTTTTTTTTTAATTTTAATGTGTTCTGTCACGTAGCTATTCAAATTTCAACTTACAATGTCTAGTTGCAAAAATCTGTATGTACTTTATGGATGAGGGTAATGTTAAATACATTCTGTGCATGGGGATCTATAAATACTTTGGGTTTTGAATTTCTGTAAGTAACAACCGACCAAGTGTGGGAACCGTAAGAATGGGTCTGATATAAGCGACTGCTACTTCAGGAGATATCATGTTGGTTTTATCGACAGTCACAGCACTTTGCAATAAATAGCGCGACTTCCTTGCTTTGCCGGTAAATTTTTCCAATATATTCCACGGAGCTGGTACTTACATGTGTTTCGTTTTTATTTTTAAATTGTATATTCTGTAAGAATTTTGCCTGGGTGTTGAAAATGATTACTTGAGATTTCCTAAGTATCGAAAAAATCCAGTGCGATTTTAGGAGATATGTTGTCTTTTTTGGCAATCAGTGCACTTTACGATAAACAGTAAGACTCCCCTGCTTTGTCGGGTCATTTTTCTTCTGCACGGGAAAAACACCACTGGACATTATAATGATTCTAAGATATTCCGCGGAGCTGGTTCTTACTAGGATTTTGTTTTTAATTGAAAAATTTACATCCTGGAACAGTTTTCCCTAGGAGTTAAAAGAATTACTCGAGATTCCCTTCTATTTATTTCCACCCCCCCCCCCCCCATTTATCACTGTACTCTGGTAACCACTTCACTTTCTGGCATGGCTATGACATCATCTGCCAAAAGTAAACTGCTGACATTCTTTTAGTCTCTCAAGATTCTTTCCGTTTCCTTAGAATTAAGTTAGGTTTCAAGACATTTTCTTTCTTTCTTTCTTTCTTTCTTTCTTTCTTTCTTATTTTCTTTCTTTTTTTCTTTCTTTCTTATTTTCTTTCTTTCTTTTTTTCTTTCTTTCTTTCTTATTTTCTTTCTTTCTTTTTTTTCTTTCTTTCTTTCTTTCTTTCTTTCTTTCTTTTCACTTGGTCCATTTTGTATCCAATTTTGATCATACTGGGCTCAAATTGTAGATATTGCGACACTGCACATTTTTGTAATTTACATGTTACCCATAAAGGTCAAAAGTCCAGGTCATTTGGACATGTGAAATTTTCATCGAGGCATAACTCTGTCAATTATTTTTCTCAGAAGACACATAATCAGACACATTTCAGCCAGGCTATTGTGCAAGCAGAGATGATTGAACTGTGAAAGCCCGGCCTCCATACCTATCAGTGCACAGGCAGTGGTACCAGTGCCCAGTGCTGTGGGCTTACCCTTCAATCCCTAGGGAGACTCTCTGTGTTGGACAGTAAACTTGTCTGCATTGTGTTACAAAGCCCCCTTTCCGAAGCAGGCTACAGAGTCTGAAGCCTCCTTTGTGTGACTTCCCATCACTATAAGCTAGTACTGACTGAGAGGCGCCACACAGCAGGGTATCTTTATACATCATCATCATTGAGAGGTGTCATTTCAATTACAATGGGTAGGCTAGTGACATAACGGCATCCAATGAAATATGAACCAAAGTTTAGCATGACTTTGTAACGGCAGAATCAGATGAACTCCAAGAAATCACTCAAACACAGATCCAAACTGCTTGTAATGACCAACTGTGTTCAGTGACATTTGCTCATCAGTGAAATATCTATAACATTGTTTCATAACATTTGTAATCACTGCACACTTCCAAAAAAATTTCATCTTATTTCATCCCTCTTCAGCCTATGCAAACTTGCAACTTAAGTTTGTCCAGACCTTTAGTAGGTTGATGAACCTCGGCAGTCAAACATGTACATGTACCATGGTAAAGATTTTTGTTAGCAGCTATGTTAAGTTGGATGTTGCCTGTGCAAACTTACAACTTCAGTGACACTCATTAAACAAATAGATCTCTGTAAGAGCTATGTGAAGTGAATGTTATATATGACAGTGGATTAGGTGAGCCTAACAGTTGATATTAGTAGAGATTTTCACATAAATGTTTTTATGTTCCTGTAAATACTGAAACTTAAATACATGCATATCAATGTATATATGTTTCACTTGTTGCAGTCATATTATGCCTCGGATTTGCAAAGCATGGCAATCTGGTGTTGATGAAGTAAATTTTACTCCATAGTATAAATGGGTTTATCGTCATATTAAAATGTCACGTTAAAAATTATGCCTATGTACAAAATTGAATTCTTGAATAACTTTCGAACTTAAACAGATAGAGGTGTTATTCCAATTCAGTTTGTAGGTTTGTGACATAACCGCCTCCAATGAAACATTAACAAAGTTGTAGCATTTCAATTTATGCAATTAAGGTGCATGCACACAATTTAAATCTCAAATACGTCAAAACTGCTATAGACTGAGGTGTTATTCGAACTTCGGTTGATTGATTCGTAGGATAGTTGCATGCAATGAACCACGAATCAAAGTTGTGGCAGTTTGATTTATGCAAATTAAGCAAATATTCAAAATTTAAATCTTCAATAGTTTCAAAAATATAATAGATTGAGGTGCTTTTCCGCCTTCAATTTATAGGTTTTTGTCTTAGCCGCATGAAAAAAAATGTTGCAGGAGTTAAATAAATACTGATTAGGCAATCTTTAAAAGTTTTCTAGGCACACAGACTGATTTTCCAACAAGCAAATCAATTTTTCTAGTTTCACCTTTGATCAGATCAGGTCCAGTCCATTTACCAGCCCGAATATCAATATTAAACAGCATTCAGTATTTCATCATGAGTAAAATGCAAATTTTCCCAAACCATGACGAAGGTCTTATTTTATGTATAAAACTGTTGAAATAACTATCGAATACATTACTCTGGTTTTTGACATCGTACACATTTGATGATTGTACCTGTCAATAGAAGATATGTTATTATCAATTTGAACTGTTTTTGTTATTGAATAGATCATTTAAATTATTCCGAAACGATTTGTGTCTGTGTGTTTTAAGTAACCATATGCAACCTCTCTAATGGCTTGAGCTCAGTATAAGTGCTTGTACTTATTTTTCATTTGAAACATATTTATTTCAACTGGATGGCCCTATAGTACATCGAGATGTCACTAATCGGTAGGTACTCCAGAACATGGAGTGACACACAACATGTATATTACAAAACACACAGAACAAAACAAGAACAAAGTTACCAAATTACCAGAGAAGCTGGTCACATGTTTCCGATATGTACCCCATACACAAAAATCAAAATAATTAAACTCACCAAAATGCAAAAACACAACAAAATAGCTCAATGAAGCAAAATAGCTGACTGAAGCAAAATTGCTACCTCCTTAAAATTCGTTATAAATCTGTAACTTTCCTTGAAATACAACCCTCTTGAATAGTTGTTTGTAGGATCTGCAAGAAACTGTTTCCGTAGACATTTCACACGTGATTTGATCATTTTGCTTTCAGCGTTAAAACATCATTTTTTTTACAATCATGTTTTTATTATGGCTCACACTAACATATTTAAGACTTATTTTTGTTACGTCCACCAGCATAAAATTTGGTTCCACATCAATATCGTTTAATAGCGATATGCAAGTACACAATTTAGCTTGTTCATTCAGGTTACGCAATCTCTGCTGGTGCAAAATCTTTCTCCAGTGCAGCTTTGAATTTATCCAAGGAGCCCTTGTTCAAATGGAAAAAGGAGGGGCTGTTTCCGAACAAATCATTTCTTTCATTACCCATAATATTACATGCTAAAAAAAATATCGAGGGTACGTAATCACTAAAATATTCTCGAAAAACAAGTGCCTTAAAATTCAGAACTTTATAGTACAATGGATTTTGCATTATAATAATGATGATGATGATGATGATGATGATGATGATGATGTTAATAATAATAATGATGGAGAAAGGTTTCCATCCATACATCAAGACAAACTGATACAGTCATTCAGTAAAACATCGATTAAAAAGGGCATTACACACATATCAGTATGAATATGGGCACTTATGGTATGTGTGTGGTCCCATATTGGACCGGGCGCGTCCGAAGGGAAAAAATTCATATTTCGACATATTCATATATCAGCCGCAATTAATTATTATGCTTTTAGCCATCCATTATGCATCAGTCTTAATTCCAAAAGGTGAATTTTGCACGACTTTTCCCATCCATGTCTGCGTGTTATGGTTAAGCTTCGCAGATTGAAGTGTCATGCAACTAAGCCCCGCCCCCAGAAGTCGGCATTCCCAGTGGTTTACTTACTGCAACCTTCCGCATTGATCCACCGTAATTCCCCGTAGTTAATGCACACATTTAGTGCCAAATTTATTTTCATAGTGTCCTTGTGCACGCTATTTTCAGGCACAGAGGTGTAGAGCATTTTTCCAGCCTCATGTTTGCCGGTTTTCAACCGTCATAGTTTGCGGTGAGTGGGCGATAATGATGCGTTCATCGAAACAGTCCTCACAGTACGATCGTTTCTTTGTGTTTAAACTTAAAAGTCGGTTGTCTACAAGTGACTGAGCCGCCATTTTTGCATTCTGCACACCAGAAGACGATACCGTATTACCGACACATCGAAAACAAGAAATTCACGCAAACTTTTTGTTTGGTCCGGTCGCACTTTGACTGTGTTTTTGTTTGTTCGTTTGTTTGTTTTTGCATAAATCGACGGATTTACAGTAGCTGTAAATGAAAGTGGATGTGTTGTAGATGCGTGTTGTGTGACTGTGAAAGTGCCAATTACGATCTCCACTCGCTAAGCACTGTTCATTTTTCCAGGCTTTTCCATTGCACAAGTTTGTTGTAGACCGTAATAAAGAGTTGGTATTTGGGGGGGGGGGACGCTAATTATGTTCATGACTTTTATTGACTAAACGTCCATATCTTCAAATGCCATTCACAGTACTTGAGGAAAGTTGAAATCTTTTGATGTGTACATGGAGTGTCATCACTTCAACTTCAGACCTTCTACAGCTCATGAATGACGCGAAACATGGGAAAATCAAAACACAAAAATCAGAATAGCTATCACATGATTATTTTTTCAAATATATTTTTTATGCAGTACCATAACTGATCAAGTTGAATCAACATTATCGAAAAAAAGGGAATGCTATCTTTGCATAATTGCAGCATAAACACATGACAAAGTAGGTAATTGACAATTGTGACATTTGATTTCTCGGCAACTGAAATGTATACATTGTGGAGGTAAATATGAGCTATTATTTGTTTATTCAAGATTTTGTAGAAGATGTACCTAACCCTGAGCTTATCCTTAAAAGTGTGGCCAGCATAGGCCTATGCTCATCAGAATACAGCTTGATAAAATTTTCATGCATGACTAAAAATCTAATACTGTCTACTCATTATTTGATTGGTTTAAATATGTTTCATTTGTGAATACAACTGGCAGACAGGCTCACCAGCCTATATTAGGCCCTCTTGTATCATTATTTGATTAGTCCGATCATTTGGGAGGCCGGAAAATTTTACCAAGTCCCGACAAAAGCTGATTATTCTCCTTGTTAATATGAACTCTATCATTTACACCAAAGCATTTTTGGGTACGGATAGATAGGTGATCACTGACATTCATATCGTCGAACGGTTAATCACACGAGGCAACACTACAGGCGTCGTGACGAAGGCATTAAACATTGTCAATCCAACTAAAAGTGCCAAAAAAGCGGAGTTGACTAATTGTGAAAAACGCATGTCAAGTTCCAAGCTACTTGACATTATAAAATCATGAGAAAATCATATAAGATCATGTTATTTTCATTAAACTAAATTAAGTGTACCATTCCTTACTCGATTTTGTTCTTACTGGTAATCCAGCATTAAAATCCCCCATTATTATTATTATTATTATTATTATTATTATTATTATTATTATTATTATTATTATTATTATTATTATTATTATTATTATTATTATTATTATAATTATTATTATTATTATTATTATTATTACTATTATTATTATTATTATTATTATTATTATTATTATCATTATTATCATTATCATTATTATCCAATTGTTTCTTTCACGCACATACTCAAGGGTTGTATTAACACGTCTGGCTTTGTTGTTCAGATGAGAGTTTCCAGATGCAATATCTTAGATATTACAATTCTGTTTGTCTCTAGTCTTTGTAGTTCAGACTGCAGGGCCATTAAATGCAAAAAAGCCACAACCATTGTTCGTTGTTCAATTTTGTTAGTGTCAGTATCGGCAGGAAGACCGAGCTGCAACTGGGGACTTATTTATTTAGAATCTGGGTTAACAAAAAAATTTTTTACATACACATATCTTTTAATTTCTATTAAAGCTGAAGAGTAGTTTCAGGAACAAATGTTGAAGGGAGTGTTAGGAGGTCCCAGTACGCTGCTACGGGTAATAACTTTGCCCCAGAACAAGATACGGTGCAGCAAGAATATTGAGAAATAATGGCTGATGCAAAGTATGGACAACAAATAGTTCTCCAGGGCTGAAGTACTATGAAAAACCCGCCCAAAACACCACCATGAAAAACCCTTATATTCTTTCTTTTTCTGCTGTTTATTTTTGGGTGCGAACCCAGGAATCGGGGATCAGGAATCAGGATAATTTTATTAGATCAAAACACATACATCAGCAAAAATTGTAACTAGAAAAGAAGATTTGCTTCACAGCAAATCTGTCTGGGTGCCTTCAAAATGAGAACAGTCTGAAATGATACGCTTTGCCATTGTTCAATATAATCTAAATTTTGTGTATTATCCTAATTTTTATAAATCAAAATGCTCAACTTTGGTTCTTGGTTCAAGAGATGTGGGCATGTCCCAAACTTATAAAGTGATGTTTGAATGAAACTACTATCTATAATAGTTTTGAAGCTATTCAACATTTTAATTTTGTGTATTTGCCTAATTTGCATGAATTATAAGCCCAGAAGAACTTTGGTTTATTGGTCATTGGATGGGGCTATGCCACAAACCCATAAATTGAAGTAGGAATGGTACCTCTATAATAGTTTTGAAGCTATTAAAGATTTGGTTTTTGCACATTCACCTAATTTGCATAAATTAAAATCCTACAACTTTGGTTCATGGTTCACTGGATGCGGCTTTGCCACAAACCTACAAATTGAAGTTGGAATGGCATCTCTATGTACAATAGTTTTGGGGATATTAAACTTTTACATTTTTCAATGCCCTTTATTAGCATAATTTGGAATTCTACAACTATACTGTCCATTATAGTGGCAAGTGTCACAAAGATATATATGCACATTGAAATTTTTAGTCCATCTGCATTAGTTTGGAGGATATGGCGCTTTTAAAATGTTTGTTGCCTCTAAAAATTTGCATAATTTTAAACATCATGACTGTTCCAAATGAGATGCACAATTTCACTGGTTATGTCAGTCACCATGGCAAGTTTGGTGATTTTCGGAAAAATAGTGTCTGAAAAAAAACCTCTGGACCAACTTGGTTATAAAGAAAGAAAGAAAGAAATTGGTCTTTTATTTCTTTGTTAATTTATCTGAGATGAAAGACCACCTGTCCTATGTGACCACTTTTGTCTGGCATACATTGATTAGGGGTGGTCTTAAATTGTAAGTGAGCCATGAGATCCCTTGGGACTGAGCTCAGCAGACTGACATTGCCTCAGGCAAAAACAGGCCAGCTAGGACACCAGTGGAAGCAAAAGCCTGCCTGGTACATATGGCACCATGGAGTCAATCTGTTCCTGCATGAACAGAAAGAGACTTTATTTTATTGAGAGCCTCATTACACAGTTGCTGGGAGTCCCCCCACCCCACAATTTGCTACAAGACCCAAACTTTCCAAAGCGTTCACTCAGCATGCATGGACAGAAAGCTGTGAGACAGGTTCAAGCTAATTAATTATAAATGCAAAATGGTTGCCTGGCACCATAGAGGTCAAGCAATAGGTCATACAACAGGCAGTTGAAAGATTGCATGTGGATTGGGGAGAAATTTGGTGAATTTAGCATGAATTACAATTCCCCAAGTTTTGTTTGTGTGCTATTGGATTTGCCAGTTGTCTCAAACCTATGTGTAAGTTAGAACTTTGTGTCTATCTGCAATACTTTAGAAGATATGAAGCTTTTAAAATTTTAAGCGCCCCTAATTTGCATAATGTTAAACATCATGACTATTCCAAGTCAGGTGCCTAATTTCACAGATGGGTCAGTCACCAGGGCAAGTTTGGTGGTTTTCGGAATATTAGGGTCCGAGAAAAACTCCGGACAAATCTGGTCGTAAAGAAGAAAGAAAGAAGGAATGAAAAAAAAGAATTCTTGGGAAAACAAAATGTTTGGGTTGGCACCTTATGTGTCATTAAATAAATAAAAAGCGTAAAGTATATTGATCGAGGCGACCCTCATTAAGACAAATTTATGTGGCTATCATGAGAGCCACCTCGAAGCAAATGGTGACAATTACTCTGATATGGCTAAATCTTGAAATAAAATATACTTTCTATTAATTTTTAGCTCAGCTGACTTGTCAGTCAGCTGAGCTTATCTTATGGTCCTCCGTCCGTCGTCCTCCGTCCGTCCGTCCGTTGTCCGTCCGTCGTCCGTCAACAATTTACATTTTCGACTTCTCCTCCGAAACCGTCCGCCAGCTCCACTTCAAACTTGGTGGGGATGTGCCTTGGGTAGGTGTCTACCAAGTTTGTTCAAATGGTCACGGTCCATTGATTTTTGGATTTTTAATGAATTTTTTTGTTCTTTTTTGGGCAAATCTTAAAAAATCTTCTTCTCTGAAACCGCTCATCTGATTACTTTGATATCATACAGAAACACTCCCTGGGACACTTAGTTCTTAATTTGTTCACCAGGTGGCGCTGCAATTTTTTTCTAATTTTTTATGAATTTTTGTGTGTTCTAGCTATTTTCGACTTCTTATCCAGAACCGTCACTCAGATTAAGCTGAAACATTGTGGATATGTTCCTTGTAGAAGGGTCAAACAAAGGTGTTTACTAGGTGGGAATGCTGCAGATTCCTGATTTTTTAACGATTTTTTCCATTCGGGTACTTATTGGGCAATGCAGCTTTCCTATTGATTACTATGGAAGTCAATGAGCATTCTAATGCCAATTCACATTTTCGACTTCTTCTCCAAAACCGTCATCCAGATTAACTTCAAACTTGGTGGGGATGTACCTTGGGTGGGTGTCTACCAGTTTTGTTCAAATGGTCATGCTCCGGTGATTTTTGGATTTTTAATGATAATTTTTTTTTTTTGGACAAATCTTAAAAAATCTTTTTCTCCAAAAGCGCTTACTCAATCGCTCTGATATCACACAGAAAGACACCTAGAGACTCCGTGTTCTTAATTTGTACACCAGGTGGCGCTGCAATTTTTTTACTAATTTTTTATGAATTTCTCTGTGTTCTAGCTATTTTCGACTTCTTATCCAGAACCGTCATTCAGATTAAGCTGAAACGTGGTGGATATGTTCCTTGTAGAAGGGTCAAACAAAGGTGTTTACTAGGTGGGAATGCTGCAGATTCCTGATTTTTAACGATTTTTTCCATTCGGGTACTTATCGGTCAATGCAGCTTTCCCATTGATTACTATGGAAGTCAATGAGCATTCTAATGCTAATTCACATTTTCGACTTCTTCTCCAAAACCGTCATGCAGATTAACTTCAAACTTGGTGGGGATGTACCTTGGGTGGGTGTCTACCAGGTTTGTTCCACTAGTCATGTTCCAATGAACTTGATGGGGATGTGCCTTGGGTAGATCTCCACCAAGTTTGTTCAAATGGTCACGCTCTATTGATTTTTGGAATTTTTATGAATTTTTTGGGGTTTTTTGGGCGCACACCTTAAAAACTCTTCACCTCTGAAACTGCTCACCCAGTTGTTTTGATATCGTTCATAGACACTCCCAGGGACACATAGTTCCCAATTTGTTCACCAGGTGGCACTGCAATTTTTTCTTTTCTTTTTTTTTGTATGAATTTTTTATATGGTTTTGTTATTTTTCACTTGTTCTCAGAACTGTCACTCAGTTTTAAAGTGAAATGTGATGGATATGTTCTTGTGGAAGGGTCAAAGTTGTTTACTAGGTGGCACTGCTGTAGATTCCTGATTTTTAAGTATTTTCAACTCGGGTACTTATCCATCAATGCAGCTTTCCTATTGATTACTATGTAAGTCAATGGGCATTCTAGTGCTAATTCACAGGACAACTGACACAAAAATCACTGTTTACTTGATAACTTGAGATCTGTTTTGAGTTAGTACTGTGATGTTGCACATGTTAATGTTTTTTGTATGAAGGTCATGCTCAGACAGTACATGAATGACTTAGACCTCGTTTTTGGGGTCACAGTGCAACATACATGAATTTTACTCTTCTTTATAACCTGAGAACTACTTGAACCTTGATGTTGCATATGTTAGTGTTCTTTTATAATGGTCAGACTTACTCAGAACATGGGTGATCCTTTCCCAAGTTCATAGATCTGCAAGTGTGATGAATGTCAAGATCAGCTGAGTATGGGCTGTTCACACAGCCCTCTTGTTATGTTTTTATGTCTAGATTACAAATATAATTTAAACATTGAAGAACCCAGACATTTTGTTTTTCTTTCTTTCTTTCTTTCTTTCTTTCTTTCTTTCTTTCTTTCTTTCTTTCTTTCTTAGTTAGTATTGACATCCAATGAAACAAGAACCGAAGTTGTAGCATTTCTATTGATACAAATTAGGATGATACACAAAATTTAGATTATGTTGAACAATGGCAAAGTGTCGCATTTCAATCTGTTTTCATTTTAAAGGCACCCAAACAGAGTTGCTGTGAAGCAAATTTTTTCTAGTTTCTCTTGCTGTCACAAGAGAAGATGCATCGGTCACAAATTAAGAGCAGGGAATTGCCTGTAAGTGTTATTGTAGTTAGAGTTCAATTTTTAAATTAGTTTCGTCCATGAATATAACCGATTCACTTTTGGAGAGACATGGGGGAGTGGGAAGGGGAGAGCTGGCTTTGTGCCCTATTTTCGCAAAAAAGAGAAACCAAGACACACTGCATGGCTCACACAGGTTAGAAACGATCGTACGCGTTTCCTTTATATTATGCAATCAAGAACACAGTGCGACTTGAGGCGGTCCATCATTTATACCTCGGACGTGACATCTAAAGAAACTTTCCAAAAGTAGTCGCTCTAACCTTCAGCGTGTGCGTACCTGCGCACATTGCTTTTCTGCCTATAACTATTTAACCTCAGAATTTCACATAACACTGTACTTCTGGATTATTGCCAGCAATATTTGCCGATGAACTCCAACGATGTCGAGATCGCGTGGGGGATGTGATAGGGCACGTGCGTCTGAGCGATATCTGTACACACACACAGACACAGACACACACGCACGCACATGTTTCATTAAGTAAAAAAAGCTCATATTTATTCCCGATTTGTTCTCTGAGAAATTCGATGTTCAACTACGATGGCGTGTCTGGCATATGGAATTGACAAATTGCAGTATAGCCAGGCCATCAGGCCCAAAATGCTATTCAAATTGTAATGTAATGCAAAGGAGAATTAAAAATAAAGAAGTCACTAGGCTCAAATGATATTCAGACCGCCATTATTTGTAAGCTAAGCACGGATTGGCTGTTGTTCCGTCAAATCTCATTTATCCGAGAACTTCCTGGTTAGAGTGTGTTTTATTTCACAAGGAGGTACGGCTTATCGTAACCTTCAGCATAGCATGTAGGGTTGACTGACAACTTATCATTACGGATGTAAATATGTTCTATAGTTTTTTATTATTAAACTCATCCGGCAGTTATGGGTTATGTCTGTGGGCATACCAATTAGATTAACCCTTTCCCCCTTAACCCGGCCAAAACCGACTGGTGGTCAAATGTCTGCTTCAGTGTTTTCAACTAATTTCAACAGCACTGAATAACAATTTTGACTGAAATTGCAGATGAGCCTTATCAAGATCATATGCCCCAGGTTAACAACTTTCCTTGGTATGAGTTGGGCACTTAGTGCCCAACTCATGCCAAGGAAAGTTGATGACTCAAGTGTCAATTCAAGGGGGAAAGGTTAATTGTAGACGGGGCACATATGTCCATGCGCAGACTTGGAAATGTGTTCCTATACAGAAAAAAAGAAAAAAAGAAGACTGGCAGAAAAGTAAATGCAAAGTGATTCAGAAATGACAACTTCATCTAGAATGGGATCAAAGACGCACCAAATGTCACATGTGACTAATGGTGCCGGTGATCCCTGCAAAGTTTGGGCTCATAATAAATTTGTTGCATAAATTATGATCCCTTTCCATACCAAATCTCCAAAACAAAGCGTCTGGATGTAAAGTGTCATCTGCTTTTATGATATTACTGAAATATATGAATATCAAAGAAATAAAGTCCCGGTCCGAAGATAAATCAGTCCATGTGTATGCTTTCACATTACCACGAGAGTTAACCAGTACACAGTATATTGACAGCACACGAGATATTCTCCCCTGTGAGATTAGTCTGTAGCTGCCCTGATGGGCCAGACAAAGATCGCGCACAAAACTGACCATTACTTCAGTTTCTCTGTCCACTAACTCAGGGATGTATAACTGTCGAATGCATTGACCATAAGTGAAGCCAGGAAAATTAATATTCCATATTAAATCTGTGAAATGATTTTTTTAAGTGTTCGTAATTTGCTGTAAATAGGTATGTTGATTTCTATAAAAAGTAAAGTCCTCTCACTTAAGTGCAACTGTGAGGCAAAACAAAAATTACTGTGCGTTTATCATCCCAAGATATAAATTCTTTACCCCCCAAGCCTCATTTAAATATTTTTTTGCATTTCTCTTAAAACAGTGTTACCAAATTACAAGATTATGGGCCGTATATGGAGATGACTCCCTTGTTTGATGAAGGGGGGGGGGCTGAAGTGCGTGATACTGCAATATGTTACGACACACCAAAGACAAAAAAACAGAAAACTGTAAATACTCGGAAGAAGCAGGAAAACCAGGACACAGTGCGGTGCTGAGATTAGTCGGAGCTCATCTTTATTACATTTAACCACTTGTATTTGTATTACTTTATGACTTTCTTTCTTGAAAAATTATAATGCATACTATAAAATAACCGTATACCAAGGCCTAAATTCCCTTTGTATATATAACCGTGCTACTTCTAATGACAATATAAAAGTCCAGCATATATCAGTGTGAGTTAGCAGATATAACAGGTTCTTGACTATATTTCGGTCTCAGATGAACATGGTAATTGGTATATTACATAATAGTGGCTAGCCAGATAAGTGTGTGGATTCCCAGATGCATGTATATCACTGAGCTAGACTTATTTGTGTCTAGCCCTACCATGAACTTTCTTGTTAAAGTGTGTGTGTCAACACACACTTTTCTGTTTTTTCCTACAATTCTTTATTTCTTTCTTCTTTACCAGTGAATTTGTCCGTCACTTTTCTCTGACACTATTATACGCAGAAACCGAACTTGGCATGGCAGTACCTCCATGCAAGGATTTTTGCCTTTTTAGGCACAGTAACGAAAATGTTCAAAATTATGCAAATGAGGGGCATTTGAAATTTTAAATCTTGAATATCGTCAAAATTATAACAGATAGAGATGTCATCCCAACTTTTACTAGAAGGTTATTGACCATTGCGCATCTAATGAATTTAAAACAAAAGTGGTAGCAATTTAAGTTATGGTAATTAGGCGCATTTGAAACTTTGAACCTTGAATATCTTCAACACTATTATAGATAGAGATGTCATTTCAACTTCTACTAGGGGATTATTGACCATTGCGCATGAAATAAATCTAACACAAAAGTTGTGGCAATTTAAATTATGCTAATTAGCAGCATTGAAAACTTTAAATCGTGGATATCTTCAAAACTATTATAGATAGAGATATCATTCCAACTTCTACTTGGGGGTTATTGACCATTGCGCACCTAATAAATTAAAAAAAAAGTTGTAGCAATTTAAATTATGCTAAGTAGCACCATTGGAAAATTTAAATCTTGAGTAACCTCAAAGGTATAATCGATAGAGATGCCATTCCAACTTCTATTCCCATGTTATGGACTAGTGCGTAGCAATGAGCTTCGAACACACACACACACACACACACACACACACACACACACACACACACACACTGGTTTGCTATGCAGCAAATAATCTTTTCTAGTTGGTCTATGGTCTTGTCAAATGAGTGTACAAGGAAACTGCAACAAAAAAACCCGCATACTGCATAAAACGCACAGTAAAAATATCCCTCCACTCATTTTACAGTAACAAATTCCACAGAAACTACTTTACCAAAAACTACACAGAATATTACAAATAAACTGTTAATTTCATTCCCTGGACTTCAGTTTATGGAACTTTTTACAAGGATTAGAGACATTTTAGAACATTTTTTTTCTTTCCAAGTGAAGCACGTGGTAGGGCACGGCCTCCACGAATTTTAGAAAAGCCTTCTTCAAAGCGTTTTTAATTACTGCAAAAAACTGCTTTACTTAATAAACTTAAATACATACAGAAAAAAAGGTTCTAGAAAACTTCTCCCGATATTAAGACAAAGTAATTAAACTTACACCATACAGGGAAGCGACAGTTTAAAACTCTTATCAGTCATGCCATGCTCGGCCGTGGTACACGAGATTTAGCCACCGAAGCATGCTGTGCACCACGAAGTCCGAAGGGCTGAGTGGTACGCAACTTGCTTCGGTGACCAAATCTCGTGTACCACGGCAGAGCATGACACGGCGATTTTATCTCATATTCAAGGCAGGAAGTCGGCACTAAAATGTAAACGAATTAAATGCCGCTCTTTTGGAAGAAAAGTCCCTTTCGATAGGAAAATGTGGCTTGTTCACCATTGGCATTGATTTCGTCTGCTTCGAGATGAAAACGAGGCTACCGTTGTACACTTTCGTACACAATGGTGTGCGTATCGCGACACACATCGTGGTTAGAATTTAGTAAGGATAAGAGTAAAGTGATGACTCTTGGGAAGAAACCAGATGGAAATGAAAAATGAAAAATTGGGCATTCCAAATTCCAGAAGGTAGGGAACAGTTAATTGAAATTTGGGAGATTGATGAGTATGGATACCTAGGTGGTCAACATAAGTGCAACGGGTAAAGGTATGTTCAGGTATCAGGTGGAGAAGATTAAATAGAAAGTAAATCGTACAAAAGGAATGATTAAAGCTACTGCACTGAACAGTTTCAACAGAGCATACACAGCGAGAGTATTGTGGGATAGAGTTACAATACCAGGAATGATATATGGCTTAGATGTGATTTCAATAAGTGATGGAGATATCCAGGGGATGGAGAAAGCACAGAATTAGATGGGGAAACGGATACTGGGAACACCACCATGTACAGCAACAGAAGCAGTCCTAGGAGAGTTACACGGGTTAGCAGAGAAATATGAACTAAAGCACACTAAAAGGATATGATGAGGTGGATGATCGGAAAGTATATTTAGGTAAGACTGTTACAGAGAGTTGGAAAGAAGACTGGAAAAGAGGAGTCAGGGCCTCATCTATTTTTTTTTGGAATTGGTCACGTGACACAGGACCGCGGCAGACAAGCGGAGATTATTATTATTATTATTATTATTATTATTATTATTATTATTATTATTATTATTATTATTATTATTATTATTATTATTATTATTATTATTATTATTATTATTATTATTATTATTATTATTATAATTTGCCTTGATTATAAGATAAAAACAGTATTCCATACATTCATACGTTAACAAAAAATTAACACGCTGCTTGTTTTTTATATGTAACAATGCAATAGGCCTGTATCAAATTAATAAGATCAACCTACAATTAGATCCTGTCACATACGTAAATAGATTTACAAGAGGTTAAATGTCATCAAAATACTACAGACTCAGCAAACGTTGGCTACGTAAACATTTCGAGGCTCTCCATTTCAGTTTCGCTTTTCTTAACCTCTTGGGCATGGAGGTATTCCGGCAAGCAAACTCGTACTCGTACAAATAGTTGTTGTCCAGTTAACAACTTGGTTACCAGAAAGATTTTCACCGTGAGACTCCAACATGGGGACGGAAATTGGGAGAAAAGAGTATTTATAAAAAAGGGCGAAACATAAACTCGAAACAATCAGAATGAGTTTGACCATCATTCTGATTTTCTGGTCGCTGCCTGTCGGGGACACTATTTGGACTGTGCACACAAGCAACGGAGGTTGCTCGGCCCAAAGTTGCCTTTGGGGAAGCTGGTCAGCGTGGAGTTCCTGCACTGATCCGTGTGGAAGTGCCGGCACACAGTATGGCACACGCAGCGTCGCAAGGCGTGCGTTCTGCGGCGGAGCCTCGTGCAGCGGCCCTTCGCGACAGACGCGTATGTGCAACCGATTTTGTGGTAACAGAGGGACACCGCGGGCCGGATATTGCGACTGCCTAGAGGCATACTGGGGAACATGTTGTCCACACCGTGAGTAAAAGCATATAGCCTGGTTGAAACTTGATAATCAATAGTTTCGCCCTTTTGCTCTGTACAGCAACCCTCATAATTCTTTTAAAGGCTATAATTGTAACTATGTAATAAGATGCAAAAAAGAAGATGTGCTTCAAAGCAAATCTGTGTGCCTTCAAAACTTCCATAAATTTAAATGCAGTAACTTTTGTTTGTAGTTACTTGTATTTGCCTTCAGCACAAATATATGAATTAAATTGAGAACTGCACATCCACCTACTAGTATAATAGCTTTGAAGGTATTCAATATTTTAACTTTTCATGGGCCCCTAATCAGCAAAACTTCACATTTTACTTTTGTTTTTGGTTCATTGAAATTTACAATAGGTTTGAAAGTATTAAACCTATAAACTTTTCAAGCTTTCATAATTAGCATAAACTAAATTCGACAACTTTTGTTTGTGGCTCATTGGATTTCCATACAGCACATAACCTAAGTTGAAGTTGAAATGGTAGCTCTACTTTTTATAGTTTTGAAGACATTCAACATTTAAACTTTTCAAGTGCCCCTTGTTGGCATAAATTAAGATTCTACAACTTTTATTCGTGGTTCATGGGATGCGCCTTCATCATAAATATAAAGGGGAAACAAACAAAAGTTATAGAATTTTGAAAGCGGGGGGGGGGGGGGGACTTGAAAAATTTAAGTGTTGAACTTCCACCTGCCAAACTATCATCTGCAGATTTGGCAATATGGCATTCTGACTTAACATCCTCAGTCGGTCCATCATCAACTTTGTCCACAGCTTAGCACTCAAGAGATTTAAGTGGCTTAAACCTCTAAACAGTATGCGGTCCTATCAGTGAAGTTGAAATAATACAAATTAAGAACAACAATAGATGACTTGTACATATTTCTGATAGACCAGGAATACAACAGGGCAAGATCTATCATCAGCAGTGAATTACATGTATATGCAGATCAAAGGATTTGTTGTTTACACTCATGTCAGACCTACACTTTTATACTACCGTATGGTGAGCATCTTGTCATCAGTTCATGTGGTAGTGTCACACAGTGATTTATGAATGAATCAAAATTGCAAGAACAAGTGCAACGTCCCAGGATTACCTTGAGTTTTTCATTACATGACCAAATCTTGTTTGTTTGCTGACAATTGATATTCTGTTTTATCTATAAATTTTTTCTATGTTTCTTTTTTTTGTGAAAACTTAAAAATAGCCTTTTTGAAACTGCCGGAATAATTGTTCGAAATTGTACAGAGACACCTCAATTTGTTCAGCAGGTGGCGATGCAATTTTATCTAATGCTTGGTGACGTTTTTGTACTTTTGAAAAGTACTTTTTATGCTTCTTGCAAACCGAAATGAGTTGTATGGCACAGAGTATGCTAAATCAATAGTTTTGGTGCTTCTTGAAAAACCTAGGTGTGCATTTTACAAAGGGAATTTGTGCTGTTTTCCGTGAGCCTGAATTCTGGGACATTACATTAATGTGGAGAGAATCATTAAATTAACTGCTAATGTGTTGTTTTTGCATTCAGAATAAAATTTATAACATGGTACCTTAAAAAATCATGTATTTTTAATAGTATTAGCTCTTTAAGAAGAGACAGGGGCGGATCCATTTTTTTTCAAGGGACGCTGAGTCCTGCACTTGAGAGGTATGTATTACCTTAGTGAGCGCCCACCGGGTGCCAAAAAGGAATAGGCGGGTCGGGGGGCATGCCCCCACCTTGAAAAAATGAATTTGGGCATGAAAATGGGTACATTTTGGGCCATTATGGGTAGAAATACTGTAACTAAAGACACATATAGATTAACTTAGGTGTGTGTGTGTGTGTGTGTGTGGGGGGGTACTCTATCACCCGAAGCACCCTCTGTACCGCACTTGAGAGGTGAGGTGTGTAAATCTACATGTAGTCGCAGTTCCCTGTTGTCCTGATTGCTTTCGTTCTGTAACTGTTTCAATCTCTTATGGTCACGAAATTCCCAGGCAGTATTGCCATAATTTAAATGTGAAAAATGAGGAATTGTAAGTTATTCGTAACATATATTTTGGCAACAGACTTTTCAGCTTGCTAAGGACATTTAAAATACTCGAAAACTTATTTGCTTTGTAGTTGACATGCATGTTCCGTGATATGTTCTGATCGATCATAACACCTAGAAATTAAAAAACCAAAAAAAAAAAAAAAAAAAAAAAAAAACCCCAAAAAACCCCCTCCCCCAAAAAAGGGAAATCTATAAATAAAAAAAAAAAAAAAAAAAAAAAAAAAACCCGACAAAAATCAACCGGTTCAATACACACATTTTCCATCGTACGATTAAGTACATTTGTAAGTAGCTGTCTACTTTGTCTTGTTTTTCGTATATTTTTTTTAACATTTAGTGATAATTTATTGACATCTCGCCAGTCTCCAGATTTAGCAAGTTCATTGTTAATATTATCAGATATTTGTTAAGTGTTTGATGTGTTTTATTCAAACGTACATTTAAATGGGTTATAACTGTAATGTTATAAATGGTACTAAAACACATTTTGCAGGGTATACATGTATGACTTGCATTTGGCAGCAAAAGTGTTTATGTTTGCTTGACAACCCATGTTTTTTCTTTCTTGCTTTCTTTGTTTCTTTCTCTCTTTCTTTCTTTCCTCCTTCTTCCTTTCAGTTTGTTGCCACTGTCTCTCTCCGTGTAAAAGATACAGATTCCCTTAAAAGTCTTTGCATAGGTGCTGATTTCCTCTTTATTTTGCATAGACACTGGGTTGCACTTGAAAGTAACATACGACATTAAAAAGGAGCACCCAGTGAAGCATGAAATTCAACAATTTGAAGCAAGGCTGCAATCATTGTCCGATTTCATTATTAAGTTGTGTCAGAAAAGTTATGGAAAGAGCAGTACTTAATCATGTCTTAATTTTTTAGAGATAATCTTGTAATCGCCAACAACAGTCTGGTTTTGCCTCTAATGAATGGGAATTAATCAGTGAATTTTCCTGTAAAATCTATAAAGTGATTGATGAACAAAAGGAAGTTCGTGCGTTTTTTTGTGATATAACAACGGCGTATGACACGGTTTACCACCCAGCTCTATTATATAAATAAGCAAACTGAAGTCTTAAAGGACAACTCTTTACTCGGGTTTAAGGTTATCTGGAGAATTGTACTCAGAGGGTAGTAATCAATGGTGTAGAATCTAACTGAGGATACTCAGAAGCTGGTGTACACCAAGGGTCTGTACTTGGTCCCCTTCTCTTTCTCCTTTATGACAATGATATTGTTAAAATAATCAATGCGAATATCCGTCTTTCGTTGACGATAAAACACTCTATGTCACGGTTGACGATCCCCAAAACTGCTTCACAAGAAATGAACGATCATTTAGAATCTGTTTCGGGTGGCCCCGGCAGTGGCTTCTGACATTCAACCCACATAAAACCAAAGAAATGCAATCAGTTGGAAGAGACAAATTATATGTCACCCACCTTTGAAGTGTAAGGGAAAAGCTATTGCACATGTCCAAGAACATAAGCACCTTGGGCTTCTGTTAAAATCTGGCTTATCTTGGTCTTCTCATATTGACTCCACACATGTATGGAAATTCTCCACATTAGAACACATAAGTAGACCTCCACGTAAGGCGCTCTTTACATTGGTATATCTGGTCATGTACGTTAAGTTCTCGAACAGCTCAGTGATTTAGATCATCTCAGTGTCAGGGGAAGTCACATGGTGTTGAGTTGTGCTTCGATGCTTACGTGTCGCCTACCTTAGAGCAAAGCCTGAGAAAGGTATTGGTTAAAGGGAAAGACAAGGACCAAAGACTTGACCAGAACCTATTGTTCCAAAAGACCCCTGACTCGCGTGCCCTTATTTCTAGCCATATGTTTCGTACTTCGACAAACTATGTAAACAGCATTGCCATCTCGATAAACGTGTTTGTTCATACTGGATGACCAATTAATACACCAAGATACGAAAAAAAGTGGCTGTCACAGAATTCAAGTGATGATATTAAGAAAATTGAAGTCAAAATTGTATTCTAAGAGAGCACAAAGACACAAAGACCATAAGTTTGTTTAAATTGAGTATATATTGTACTTAAACATATATCATGGCCTAAAAAAATCTAAATAAAAGAATGAAATAAATGAGTTAAAATGAAAATTCAACCAAAAGTGGAATGTGCACACCCAAGAACCTGTTTATAACTTATACATAAATTTCTTGTACTACATGTACACGCCCCAGCACATGTGCTTTAGAAATTCATATAAGTCCACTTGCCACGCCTTGATGCCACAAATAATGTTAAAGCTGTAAATTACACTAAATGCCTATTACATTAATTTTGAAGGTGTCTTTTCACCTAATTTACCAGCTGTCCAAAAGTCTGCAGGTGCCACGCCCCTGGCACTGATATTTAGAAATGTCCTCTGTGTAGATGTGCACTTGTACACCTTTTCCAAATATGTTCAAACCATATATGTATGCGGGCTTATAGCTGACCAAATTGGAATGGACTCACCCAGTCCTAAATGTTACTGTCCACACACATCATGAGGCACCACCATTACATGTTCTGTATGTGCTTGTTACTGGTATAGCTGTATTACTCTTGGGCTGGACCCATACTGAAGAACCACATGTAAATGTCACAAATGTCCACTAAAACATGCTTCCATACTGTTTCACCATCTCTGTATGGCTGGACCCACAAGCTTGTTGTAGTAGTAGTACAGTGTTGGAGCTGGCACCAAAACCCTAGGCTGTACACCATATGTCTATTGGTTGCCTGTACCTGGTAGGTGTAGCCACTCCCTCTGTCTCTTTGCCTAATGTATATAATATTTTTCATAAGAATACTACCTAAATTCTTTAAACTCAAAATTTAAATGAAATGGAAAATACAATTTCAGTTTTCCACCTTACCTCCAGTTTGGAGACCCTGACTTGTATTGACTTGCTGACACATGCCTGAACTATGGCTGATATGTGTGCTGATGATGTGAATATCTCTCACAGTGGAACTGTCTTACCCTGTTCAAAGTTCCCAAGCAAGTGGTTTCTCTGGTTTCACACCCAAGTATATATACCAAGGCCTTAACCTTGACCCTAAAGCATTATGGGTACAATAAAGTTGAACCCTGCTGGTTGAACCCAACTGGTCAAACCAGTTTCATGAGTTCAATCATTAATTATAAAAGTGACCACTAGAGGTCACTGACCTGCAAGCCAACTGATATGATAGAACTGTATTAACACAATAGCATGTACTTCTGACACATCCTCCCCCTAAGAATATTATTGAAAATAATATATAGGGAATTTAACTAGAGGTCTATGTCTTACATCTGTATATGTGTGCACTACAATATCATGAATATGAAGTTATTTAACTCCAAACCCGGCTCATGTAATCGGCACCCATATTGGACTTGCCTTTGATTGCTCTTATCTGGAACCTGTAAGGTTGCAAAAACAATGCCCATCTCATAATTTTGCCATTTGCAAACTTTGCCCTGTTGATGTATTCTAGAGGCTGATGGTCTGTCAGGAGCAAGAATTCTCTACCATACAAGTATCTTTCAAATTTTTTAACAGCCCAGACTAGTGCTAAACATTCCTTTTCGATGGCTGAGTAGTTCCTCTCTCTTGTGCAATTGGAAAATTAATTCCATCATACTCTTGAGAAACCATCACCCAATAGCCTTTTCTGCTGCATCTGTCTGTACCACAAAAGGGATTTCAAAATTTGGCAACTTTAAAATTGGACCCTTTGACAGACATGCCTTCAATGTATTGAAAGCCTTCTCTTGTGCCTCTCCCCACTTTACTTCATTGCTAAGCCCATTTTTAGTCAGATCTGATAAAGGAGCTGCAATTGCAGCGAAGCTGGGGATAAATTTGGAAAAATAACCCACCAGTCCCAGGAATGATTGCACTTGTTTCTTTGTTTTAGGCCTCACAGCTTGATTGATGTTGTCAATTTTGTCTTGGGGAGGTGTTGATTGACCTTCATTGACCACATGTCCCAAAAACTCGATAGCTTTGAACTCAATCAGACATTTTGTTGGCTTACCGTGAGATGTTCCTGTCTGATTCTACTGAAAACTTGCCTGAGCAGTGCTAAATGGGCTTTCCAGTCTGAGCTATGCAGCAACACGTCATCTACATAATTTTCAACCCCATGTATGTCCTCTCAAAGAAGTCTCATCATGCGACAGTAGCTGGCACATGAGCCAACTAAACCAAATGGCATTTTCAAGAATCTGAATGCCCCATCTGGAGTCACAAACGCAGTCATATCTTTGGACTTGTCTTCCATGCAAATTTGAAAATAGCCTTTCCTAAAGTCTAACTTGCTCATAAACACACTCCCTTGTAAGTTTGCAAAGATTTGATCAGTTGTGGTCATAGGTTCAGTGTCAAAGACAGTCACTCTATTGAGTTTTCTGTAATCGATGCACACACGGTTGGTGTCATCTTTTTTCTTTACAATAACAGGACTAGCACAATATGGGCTTGAAGCTCTTTCAATGACTCCCATTTTGAGCATAGAATCAGTTTCTTTCTTCAGCTCTTGTCTAAGAGTGTATGGAATAGGATAAGGCTTGGACCTGATTGGCTCACTTGTTGTGAGTTTGATACTATGTTCTACCAAGTGTGTATAACCTGGAATTTCTGTGAAAATATCAGAAAATTCTTCCCGTAGATTTCTTACTTCTGTAATCTGCTCTGTAGTGAGATTCTGATCAATTTTCACATCTGTGTAGGTTTCCTTTCCTTCTAGCCCACTCACCTTTGGAAATTCTGGCAGTAATGTATCATCATCAACTGCCCCATCACTCTCGCCTGGTTCTATTACTGCTGCCATAGTAACATTCAGCACATTCCCTCCTTTTGGCTGCTCTACCCCCCTTTCTACATACCTTTTTAGCATGTTTGCATGATAGGTTTTTGACTTACCTGCAACTGTCACTTTGTAGTCATTTTCAGCTACTATTCTCTCTATGACATATGGATCTTTCCATTGCATCAACAATTTATTTTCATTTGTTGGCAAGAGCAGTAATACCTTGTCACCTACACTGAACTTCCTAGGCTTGGTTTTCTTGTCATAGTAGAACTTATACCTAGCTTGATTTTTCTTTGGCTCTTCATGAGCTAGTTTGCACGTTTGCTCCAACCTCTGTCTCAAGTTCACAACATATTCATATGTGGTCAAAACTTCTGGTGAGGTTTCTTCCTTGGTCCAAATCTCTCTCAAGATATTCATAGGCCCTCTTACTGTACGGTCATATAGAAGTTCAAATGGGGAAAACCCTGTACTAGCTTGAGGTACTTCTCGGTAAGCAAACATTACTGCACTGAGATATCTATCCCAATCTTTAGGCCTCTCTTGGCACATTTTCTTGAGCATTGACTTCAAAGTGCCAGTGTACTTCTCAACTAATCCCTGGCATATCGGATGATACACAGAACTGTTAATCTGCTTGAATGCCAGCAATCTACTCACCTCTTTCATAAGATCTGAAACCAGTTGCGTTCCCATATCAGATTGTATTTCTGATGGAATTCCTACTCTACTAAACATCTGGATAAGAGCCTCTGCAACTGTCTCTGTATCTATGTTTCTCAAAGCCACCGCATCTGGATATCTGGTTGCAGAGTCAACTAAGGTAAGTATGTACCGATTCCCTTTCTCAGAGATGGGATGTATGGGACCCACAAGGTCAATTGCAACCCTTTGAAAAGGTGTCTCTATTAGAGGCATTTGACCCAGAGGAACAGGGGTCACCCTTCCCTTGGGAATTGTCCTTTGGCAAATATCACATGACTTACAAAATCTTTGTATGTCTCCCTGCATCCCTGGCCAACAGAAAGCTGCCAAAGCCCTATCAAGGGTCTTCTTGGTTCCCATATGACCTCCAAATAGTGCTTCATGAGCTAAGCTCATAACCTTGGTGCGTAGCTCTGAGGGCACCACTAACTGTTTGTTGACCTCATCATATGTCTTGGAAAGATTCTGACTCAAGCGATACAAAAATCCCTTTTCAATAATGTACCAAAGCTCGATTCCATTTTTCTTTTCAAATACTTCTTTGTCCTGAGCTAACTACCACAATTTCTCTACACTTTTATCTTGCCTCTGCAATTCTTGAAAAGTCCTGCTGTCAGTGACAGAGTCTACACAGTCACTCACAACCAAAGGCTTTACAGGTGTACCCTGTTTTTCTTTCTGCCCTCTTGTCAGCACTGAGATAACTTCTACATGGTCATTTTTGTCTGTCGTGTGCACCTTACCTGTATCTTCATTCTGATTCTCATTTCTACCCTCTGACTCACTTATTTCACACACTAACTTCTTCTCTGGTTGAATAGGTTCCCAGCATGTGGCTGGGTCACTAGGCTCTCGAGCTCCAGTCACATTGCCTATGATGAGATCATACACAGGATTTTTCATACAAGTAACCTCGAATGTACCAGCTAAGAAAGGAGTATCTATTTCAACTTTTCCAACTGGGAATTTCTTTGCAGTCCCATCAACCATGATACAATAATGTGACTTGTCCAAAATTTGGTCCTTTTGAACCAGACCTCTTTTTACTACTATTCCACTACAGCCACTGTCTCTTAATGTGGGGACCTGTTAGCCATTAACATACCCCGTACTTACTGGCATATGAGATTGATTTGGTACTTGGTCTCTGAATGCACCACTAATTAGAGGTACAGTATTGCCACATTTTAAGGTCAGTGAATCTGCATTTATGCAACAGCAGTGGATTCCACAATCATCACATTTACAGGACTCTTTGAACTCTTTACTACCTACCTTCTCAGATCTACAGTTTCCAAGCAACTTTTCCTCCATCTGTACTTGTATTTGTGCTGCAGCTGCTTTCTGAGCAGTTTTTCTCTTCCTACACTCAGCAATGACATGCCCATGGTAACCACAATACTGGCACTGTTTGCCACTTTGATCTTTATGTGTTTTTGATTTATCTGTTTTTTTCATCTGCTTTACACTCAAAAGCTAGGTGGGAATCTGAATTGCACTTAAAACACCTTTTCTTAGGCTTGCTTACTTTCTTTTCTTGGGTCGACTTGTTCCCCTCTTTTGAGGAATTTACAAAATTTCCCCAAGTATTCCCATGGGCTTCCAGAAACTGTTCAGATAGGGTAGCCATTTCTTTTACATTCTTGGGGGTTCTTTCTTTCAAGAATGTAGCCAAACTTTTGCTACATACATTGAGAAACTGTTCTCTCAAGATGAGATCTTTCAGGCCTTCAAAGGTTTCCTCTACTTTAGCAAGTCCCATCCATCTCATCAGATAGTTGTCTAGTCTTGACATGAATTGTGTTACACTTTCCCCAGACTCTGGTTTTGAGGTCCGAAATTTGTTCTTAAACCCCTCTTCATTCTGTCTATACCTTTTCAGCAAGGCATCTTTCAGTGCAGCATAATCACTGCTCTTGTCTTCAGGGAGCCTAGAATATACTTCCAATGCTTTCCCCTCAATCAATGTACTCAAGTGAATAGCCCATTCTGATTTGTCCCACTTTTGTACCTCTGCAAAACGTTCAAACCTCAGCAAATATGCATCCATATCATCAGTACTTTCTTTAAATACTGGTAACCTTGGAGCCTTGGCAGTCCATGTCTTACCCTGTGACCGGTTAGAACTAGAATTTTGACTTGCTTGCTTTTTGCTTAATTCAAGTTTTACTTTCTCTAATTCTAACTGTTTTTGCAAAACTGCCTGCTGGTGTTTTCTCTCAGCCTCAGATTTCTGTTCTTCTCTATCTTTCAATCTATCTTCACGATCTCTATTTTGCTGTTCTATATATATCTGCAACTTGCTTTTCCCTCTCATCTACAAACTTTCTAAGGGACTCCCCTGAATATCCCAATTGACTCCCTATCTCCATGAGTCTTTCCAACCTCTCCATACTTGTTTTGTGTTCAAAAACTCAATTTCCAACCATATATATTGGTACATAAACTCAAATGGTACAAATAAATGCAGTGTATCTGACAGAAGTCGAACACTCTTGTGGTCTATATGTCTCTCAGAATCTAATGAATTTTCCTCTTTTCTTTTGTTTACATCATCATCCCAGACGAGCCCCCATTGTCACAGAATTCAAGTGATGATATTAATAAAATTGAAGTCAAAATTGTATTCTAAGAGAGCACAAAGACACAAAGACCATAAGTTTGTTTAAATTGAGTATATATTGTACTTAAACATATATCATGGCCTAAAAAAATCTAAATAAAAGAATGAAATAAATGAGTTAAAATGAAAATTCAACCAAAAGTGGAATGTGCACACCCAAGAACCTGTTTACAACTTATACATAAATTTCTTGTACTACATGTACACGCCCCAGCACATGTGCTTTAGAAATGCATATAAGTCCAGTTGCCACGCCTTGATGCCACAAATAATGTTAAAGCTGTAAATTACACTAAATGCCTATTACATTAATTTTGAAGGTGTCTTTTCACCTAATTTACCAGCTGTCCAAAAGTCTGCAGGTGCCACGCCCCTGGCACTGATATTTAGAAATGTCCTCTGTGTAGATGTGCACTTGTACACCTTTTCCAAATATGTTCAAACCATATATGTATGCGGGCTTATAGCTGACCAAATTGGAATGGACTCACCCAGTCCTAAATGTTACTGTCCACACACATCATGAGGCACCACCATTACATGTACTGTATGTGCTTGTTACTGGTATAGCTGTATTACTCTTGGGCTGGACCCATACTGAAGAACCACATGTAAATGTCACAAATGTCCACTAAAACATGCTTCCATACTGTTTCACCATCTCTGTATGGCTGGACCCACAAGCTTGTTGTAGTAGTAGTACAGTGTTGGAGCTGGCACCAAAACCCTAGGCTGTACACCATATGTCTATTGGTTGCCTGTACCTGGTAAGTGTAGCCACTCCCTCTGTCTCTTTGCCTAATGTATATAATATTTTTCATAAGAATACTACCTAAATTCTTTAAACTCAAAATTTAAATGAAATGGAAAATACAATTTCAGTTTTCCACCTTACCTCCAGTTTGGAGACCCTGACTTGTATTGACTTGCTGACACGTGCCTAAACTATGGCTGATATGTGTGCTGATGATGTGAATATCTCTCACAGTGGAACTGTCTTTCCCTGTTCAAAGTTCCCAAGCAAGTGATTTCTCTGGTTTCACACCCAAGTATATATACCAAGGCCTTAACCTTGACCCTAAAGCATTATGGGTACAATAAAGTTGAACCCTGCTGGTTGAACCCAACTGGTCAAACCAGTTTCATGAGTTCAATCATTAATTATAAAAGTGACCACTAGAGGTCACTGACCTGCAAGTCAACTGATATGATAGAACTGTATTAACACAATAGCATGTACTTCTGACAGTGGCTCTCTAGTTACAGAGAAAGGCACAATAGTATTACCAGACACACAGGACAACCATTGAGGACTAATCGAATGTAGTATGTTACACAATAATCAGCCGAAAACAATGTAAATTACAAATAATATGTTTTGACATTGATTGTTTTGAACAAGATTTTTGAAGATGTAATGGTAAAACCCCATTAATTGAAAAAGTTGACTTCGAAAGGCAATTGTACACTAGTGATTGACATAAGATCTGGAACATGAGACTGTTATGTCCCATTTAAATAAGAGACAAGGTTGCTCAAAATAAAAATACGCTCAGAATCATAAATGAAATTTTGAACAGCAGTAAGTATTTCAAAATTTTCCCCATCGGAGATATCAATGTTCCCATGTGTAAAATACGCGAGAAATATGTCAACTGCCAACTGGAAAACTTTCGTTTGGATTCCCTCCCAGTGCCAAAGTATTGCAAACTGTTCTTATCACTGTTTCTGTATGGCTAGCATAGAGAGAACATTTCAAAAGGAAATGGTATATACTCTCATTAGGATGTACACAGTCACATCCTGCCGCCAGAAGGATAATTTAACAGTGAAGGTGAGCCTTTTAAGTTGACAAAACCCGAAACGCACCCGAGTGTGAATAATATTGGGTAATCTTTTGTCATAAAGATCCAATGTGAGGTTATCGAAGATAGTACATCCATATTCTGAGATCGGACGTATCATAGCTTTGCACAATCTAGTTAGTGTATTACGACATGAATCGAATTGGAGTCTTGAGAGCAGATCAGCCGTATTCCAGCTCTGTCTATGATTCTATTAAGATGGGCATTCCATTTGAGGTTGTGGAAGAGGGTTGTTCCGAACTGAGCATGATTAACACCTTTCAGGGATAAAGTGACTTTCCACTGTCTGCCCCATACGAAGATTATGTTCAGGTCGGCAGTTTTGCGTCTGGCAGAAATAAGAGGGATATACATGGTCGCAAGTATTGTAGTATCATCAGCAAACAGTTTTATGTCACCTGAAATATCATCTGCAATATTACATATGAAAACCAAGAATAGTAGGGTCATCAGAGTAGAGCCCTTGGTAACCCCAACCTGGAGGGGAAACAGAAAATGTTTGACCCCCTATCTTTGCACGCTGGTATCGATTAGATAGGTAGCTACTAATCAGATTAAGAAAGGGACCATCGATTCCAAGCTGCCTCAATTTAGAAAGAAGACCGTCATGCCATAGCCGGTAGAACTCTTACTCATGACTTAGATGCTAGTTTCAAGCATCTTTATGAGTAAAAATCGCAATTTTTGTTTGCCGTCATTAGATGATCGGTCAGTTATGCTGAACTCGCAGCCTTCATCTTTTTGTCAAACGATATTTCAATTTTTTGGGTTGAAACTGCAAGGAACCGAAAGGGTCTTAATGCTACTCTACAGTTATTTTCTGTATGACGATGCTTACTCAAAAAAGTGCTTGCAGTTATTAAGGCATTACGGCAGAGATCCATGATATAAATGTAGGTGGAACTAGTTTCTTTTCTTTATTTTGCCACACTGTATCTCACTGTGCCGTATACGCCAAATGAACGAATGGATGAATGAATGAATGAATGAATGGATAATTAGAACCATCACTTAACATTGATATCTTTTAAATCACCGAAGTAATGGCACGTTCAAGTGTCCAGGCCGTATTTGGCAGTAAATCAATTTATGATGAAATAGGGCGCATGACAGGATGAAATAAACATAAAAAGGCACTTGAGCGAAACATTTTTCCACAACGCAATGTCCTCGCAAAGTTCGTTGTTCTTTCTTTCTCAGCAATGAATTTATGTATGTCCATTTAGCGCTAAAAATTGAAATCTTCAAGATATGTGGAAGATCTAATCGTTTGCTTCATCTATTTATTTCAAGGCATCTTATTCCAGACAGCAGAGTAAACTGCTCCCATCTATTTTTATTTGGATTCTGACCTCCATCATGGAAACTTTGGCGCTTATCTCATTACGAACATTTAAGTAAATATTGTGGGACAACGACCAGAGTAGGTGTCATAGTATATATATATATATATATATATATATATATATATATATACATATATATATATATATATATATATATATATACACATATATATATTTATGTATATACGATGCGTTATTTACCAATATGTCAAGATACAAGGAGCCCATGCTATATTGCGTCACGCAAAATATGTGGGAAGACTATAGATAGATAGATAGATAGATAGACAGACAGACAGACAGACAGACAGACAGACAGACAGACAGACAGACAGACAGACAGATAGATAGATAGATAGATAGATAGATAGATAGATAGATAGATAGATAGATAGATAGATAGATAGATAGAAGACCTGTGTTGTCTACATGACCCGATTCAAGAATAGCGTGTCTCTTGCAAGGGTAATTTCTCAAGAGTGGAAACAGTGGTTCCTGTACTGCTGATCGTCAGTTTCTTCTTCACTTAGTTCGTAAATTTTACTGAAGGTCCAAAAGGTTGTTCTCTCTCTTTTCCTTTTCACTACTTTTTCAACTTTTATTGACCTTTTTGCCCAAACAGGCTGGCTCATAGATACATAAATATACATTTAAATTATGTAAAATTATACACAAGCAATCTGACTATAAAATAAAATACAGTGACTAAAACGGTAATAGGAATCTATGTTGATTATACGTTGTTGCATGCTCTTGCAAGCAAGGTTTGTAACCAGATAAGATCTGTGGGGGGGGGGGTGTCAAAACATTGATATCACAGGTGTTGTGTCCACCCGTGTAAGCTATGACATAAATGACAGGTGGCTTTAATACAGTGGAGGAAATGGGTCAAAGTCCTGGAAGCTGCACATGCATGCAAGGTGAAAACTGCTCAGGTGAATTGGCAGCATGGAGAAAGGAAGACCTTGCAAAAAACCTAAATCAAAAGTTGACCCTACCAAAAGAGAAGACATTTTACTAATTCACCAGTTCCTGGTGCGCTGCTAAAAAAAAAAAAGAAAAGAAAGAAAGAAAAAGTGACATGTCTAATTCTCTTGTACAAGGAGACTGCAGAAGCCTTGAAAGTTTCAGTGAGGGCAGTGAGACGGGTTATACTAGAGCAGAAGGGGTCACCACTCAATGCATCTGCCCACTGTCTCAAAAATTCTGGCCAGAATAAGAGACAACCTGGACATGTCCTCATTTTTATGGCGAAGTGTTTTGAAAGAGCTTGGATTTAAATGGTCAAATACAACAGAAAACAGAAAACTTTTTGTGCAGAGACCAAATATTGTAGCTCTCAGAGAAAACTTCTTGAGAAGTATCAAACAATATCGCCATGATGCACAACAGATTGTGTATATTGATGAAACATGGGTCAACAAAAATCACTGTCGATCTCATAGTTGGTATCCTGTTTCAGCTGAGATAGGATTTGTTGAGATTCTGAAACACAAAGACACTGAACTGCCTAACATTCCATGTGGCTTAATAGTTCTTAATGTTGGAAGTGCTGAGACTGGATTCATCCCAGGATGTGATTTGGTCTTTGTTGACTATAAAAGCCTGAAAAATCCGGACTACCATTCAGAAATGAATACCGAAGTTTTTTTTGGAGTGGTGGGAAAATAAGCCAATGCCTAGTTTGGACAAACCTAATTTGATAGTTATTGATAATGCCAGCTACCACAACGTCAAAACAGGGCAGTCAAAATAACCAACAATGAATAAACGAAAAGCTGAGATGCAGGAGTGGCTGAAGCAGAAAGAATACCTTTCTATGAAACAATGACAAAACTGATCTTTACCTGCTAATAAAGAGAAATAAGCCTCCATCTATTTATAACACAGACTCTATTGCATGAGAGTGTGGCCACCAAGTTTTACGTACACCAGTGAGACATTGTGAGCTGAATGCTATAGAGCTCATCTGGGCATCTGTGAACCACTACATAGTTGACAAAAAGGTAACTTTCAAGTTGCATGATGTTAAGACCCTGGTCCATGATGCCTTCCCTCAAATAACAAAAAGCTGTGTCACACACTGTGAGCAGAGGATCATATCATAGAAACATTCATCCACCCTAACATAATCAATCTAGGTGAAAGTGATAGTGAATCTGATGACTCGGACCGTGATGAAGATTCCAATCACTAGCCCTCCAGGTGAATCAAAGCAGAACCAAGGCACTGGAAGTTAATCCGTATTTGTTGTACTAACCCATATACTAGTAATATTAGTATAGGTATAAAAAAAATGTTGATTTGGGCTTGAGAAAAAAAATAAGTGTTGGCACAGTAGTGGTCTGTACCTGCTATATAAAACCCCTTCCCCTGGTAGATTAAGGTGGTCACATGTGGCAGGTGCTCTTTAACTTTTGTAATATTATTAGCTCAGCTGACATGTCAATCAAATGAACTGAGACGGTCAATGATCCGGCGTCCGTCCATCCACTATTCCGACATTCGGCTTTGTCTCAAAAACGGTTAGATGGAATGTTTTGATTTTACACAGAATGTTCCTGTGGTGGTCTTCTATCAAGTTTGCGAGGGAGATAATGATGCAATATTATTTGTACTTTTACAATGATGTCAAATTTTATTTTTTGAAAAAAAATTAAAATTTCTTCTTCTCAAAAACTGCTTGACTAATTGCTTTGACATTGCATGCAAAGTGAAGCTGCCATATATATATATATATATATATATATATATATATATATATATATATATATATATATATATATATATATATATATATATATATATATATATATATATCATGAATTTTGTGTATAAAGGTATTTTCCACTTCTCCAGAACGGTTAAACAGAATTGCATATGAAAGTTTGTGAAAGTGTTATCCTACTTAAGGCAATAAGAATGTCCATATATATATATATATATATATATATATATATATATATATATATATATATATATATATATATATATATATATGCAGTACAGTCAAATTTTGAGAGGATCTTTCTTGGTTGAGTCGCTACCAAATTTGTTCAAATAGTCATTCTCGAGTGATTTTTATTTTTTTTATTTTTGGTACATTTTGCCGTTCTTTTTTGGTATAATCTAAAAAAATCTCTGAAGTCGCTCTGTCAGTTGCTTTGTAATTGTACAGAGACACATCTGTTGATTCATACACATGAATTTGGTCAGGTAACGCTGTGATTTTTTTTTTACGAATTTTTGTTTTCGTTTTCACTTTTTGCCTTAATGGTTTTCGTGTCATTTCCTGACTTTTATCGAATTATTAAAATTATAAAAAATCGATAAAGGTACATGTGCATGTTGAAAAAATTATAACAGAGATTAAATCAAACCTGATATATTGGCTTATGTCTCGTAAAAGGTGGATCCTAGGTCCATGGTTTATATTGTACACCACAAGGTTCATAATAACACAATAGGACAGTACCTTAAAGATTTCCTTTGGTATTTTATCCTTGAATGACCTTGAAATTATTTCTAAGGCAGATGAAACTAACGTATTGGCTTATATCTTGGTAACAGTGGGTCTTGACACTTTTCGTTTAAGAAATGATTATTCCAGAACTGCATGAGTGAAGGCTGATATTGTGAACAGTGATGATAATTTTAAACAAAGATGACCTTGTTAGTCCAAAGGTCACAGGAGCACCTAATTCTGTGCACAAAAGTCAGCTGTGCACAGGAAATTAAAAAGGGATTATTATTATTATTATTATTATTATTATTATTATTATTATTATTATTATTATTATTATTATTATTATTATTATTATTATTATTATCATTATTATTAGTATTATTATTATTAGTATTATTATTAATACTATTGTTAGCAATGTTATTGATATTGTTATTTATTATTATTATTATTATTATTATTATTATTATTATTATTATTATTATTATTATTGTTATTATTATTATTATTATTATTATTATTATTAGTATTATTATTATTAATACTTTTGTTAGCAATGTTATTGATATTGTTATTTATTTTTATTATTATTATTATTATTATTATTATTATTATTATTATTATTATTATTGTTATTATTATTATTATTATTATTATTATTATTATTATTATTATGATGATGATGATTATTATTATTATTATTATTATTATTATTATTATTATTATTATTATTATTATTATTATTATTATTATTATCATTATTATTATTATTATTATTGAAAAGGATATCCACTGGGCTGGAAGTGGAAATGAAGGTTGGGGAGTAAAGAAAACCAATCGTTAAGTACATGCAATATAGCGATAAAGGTCAATAACATAAATTTGCCTCCGCAAGGACAAAGGTGTGCCTTGTAATATTGTTCGCGTTCAGATGTTGATGTGATCTCCGCACGATCCGGTCCAGAGTTTACAAAGTGCGAGACTGAGTTGAACGTTAGGAGATAGGCTTGCTTATGCTCAGAGCAGTCTACCCGTTTGGAACCTAATGCATATATGCAATGTACAAAATCTTTGCCATAGTTAACATGTACTTTTTCTCTGCTTAATTTTTTGCACATGAACCGTCTGATCGCGAATTCGCGGGTAGTTTGGCGAATGGCCACATGTCGACATGGGGATAACGTGGTGCTGAGGGCTGCTTGGTCACACAGGTTCGAGCAGTTAGCAGACAAAGGATGATAATTGCTTACACAAGTTCGCAGATTCGCAAAGTCACATGTCGACAACAACTGTTGCACACTGTGAAGATCCTTTCAACAAAAGTACCTATCTTCACATTCCGTGTATTTATTTTCAAACAATAAAAAATCCCACGAGGCAAGGAGGGTTGCGATCCCGGCATAGCTGGCCTGTCGTCGGGGGTTTGATTAAAGCCCGGTTGCGTTTTTCAGACAGAGCACAATTCATACATCCAAATAAAGCCAGCATCCTTGATTTTAATCATAAAAATTATTGAACTGGAATTGATATAGAATATATTCAGCCGTGTTTTGGTGACATATGGATGTGTTAAATGCCTTTTTCCAAATTTTACAATTTAAATTTGCTGATATTCAGACTCAAAAAGGCTAATTTGAAGGATTTTTAACTGGAGTCTGCTTCCTACCCGAGTCCCAGTACAGTACTCGCTGGACAATATTTTTTTTGTCCTATATCATTTATTGTTTCCTTTGACAAGTTCTGGTATAATTTGTTCCTCTAATTCCGTAAAATTGACAGGTTTCCCCATTGTGAAGAGACTAAAGTGGCACATATTGCAGGGAACACTACAAGTGAATTCTAAATAACGAAATTTACGCGAGAAACCTAAAGGTGTGACCTTTGCCTGGAAAGGCAGACCCAAGCTTAGTGTATGTGTTCATGAGTTGGTTAAGATTTCAACAACAATTTACAGTTACCCTTTATGCGACATAGAATGCAGAGTGCCCATGTGACAAACGGTCTTTTTCCAAGTTTAAAGCTTACATGAAGAAAAGAAAATCTATGTAGGATTTTGTTTTCGTACGTAAATCGGCAATAATGGCTTAATCCAAACAATTTGACATAACGAAACTTCACCTTTGGCTGTTCGCTATCCACATTCTTTGAATATAGTATGTTCACTTAGCAGAAAGGTTGTGTGGGATATTACTTGTACTTACAGTCAGTGTTTGCCCAATATGGGCAAGAAAAAACTATTAATTTGGTGCAACACTAGAGTGCCATGTACTAATGTACTTACTTACTTTCCTGTGATTGGCTGAAGGTAGGGTTGATCAGTGTTTATATGATTCCGGAATAAAAACATAAACACGGCTTACCTGAGCGACTGTTCTACAATTTGGGCAAAAGATGCAATTTTTGTTGTTGATAAACCTGCGAGAAAAAAACATGCAAGTCAATGGATATGGCCATGTTGTTTGCTTCATTCAGTTGGAGCATGAAACGCGTGGCTGACGTGGGGCTCGCGAGTTAAGCGGTCTGTCGGCACATTACATGCAGAGTTCTGCTAAGGTCTATTGGCAGTGACCATAAAAAAACGAGAAGGTGATTGCCACCAAAGTCATCTGAATCGGTGACGCAATACTGGTGCACTTAAAGTAATTCAAGGCATTTAATAGGGCATAAAACAAACACACACCGGTCGCTTTTCCAAGACTTCCTTATTGAAAATATTATGGGAGCTCTGAAATGTTTTACCTTTAAGGTCATGTTATTGGACTGAGCCAATATTCTTCCAGGGCGCACCTTGGCGCCAAGGACAACCTACGATGCAACCAGGATACGCCCAGAAAAGCTGTTGACTGTGGGCGAGTTATCCTCGCAAGTACTGCGTGAATTTTCAATGAAATATTTTGAGTAAAGCAATATTTATAAAATAAATGATGTAGAGGATATTTTGAAATACCAACAGGTGCGAGCCAATTTGATCTGGGAAGATGTCAACCATATCTAGAGGTATCTGAAAACTGAATGAGCACAATTATTCAGGTTGGCAAAAGGGAAGTCAGTTTGGGATACAAAAAAGTCTGATCAAATATGAGAAGAAATGATTGGCAATAAATAAAATACCTCAAATTTGATTTTTAAAAAGTAATTCTGAAAAAATGGTTATGCGGATACTGAAGTGAAAAATTATTAAAGGACTAATAAAATGGGGGAATGGCAAGCTCATGAGTTTATTTGACGAAAGGAACTTTACCTAAAATATAATAATGTATTCTTTCTTTTTTCTATCTTTCTATTTCCGTCCATCCTTCTTTCTTTCTTTCTTTCTTTCTTTCTTTCCTTGTTTGTTTGTTTCTTTCTGTCTTTCTTTCTTTCTTTCTTTCTTTCTTTCTTTCTTTCTTTCTTTCTTTCTTTCTTTCTTTCTTTCTTTCTGTGTTTCCCAGCAAATTTGTCCGCCCCCTTTTCCAGGAGACAATTGTATATAGAAACTCCAAACTTAGCACAATTATACTTTTATAGATGCAGTCATGCCTTTTTAATAATGAGAGGTCGTGATTTTAAAAATTGTGCGAATGAAGGCTAATTAAAGTTTTAAATCTTCAATATCTTATTTTCTGTGGTAGGTGTGGTTCCGACTGTATAGGAGTCAATGTCAAAGGTCAACTTTAGTTCAAAATGTCATCTTGAAAGGCAAAAGTTCACTTCAGGTAGAGGGCATCTAAAAGTCAAAGGTCAAGGTCTTTTGGGCCTTTGAAATTTTCACCCAGCCATAACTTGGCCAATTTCCATCCAATTTCAGTCTTGTTGATCTCAAATTTTATGATAAACGTGTGACCTCTACAGGTCAAGAGTCAAGGTCATTTGGTCTTTTGAACTTTCATCTAGCCATAACTTGGTCAATTTTCATCCAATTTCAGTCATGTCGTGCTCAAATTCTAGAAATTGCAATACTGCACTTTTTTTGTAATTTCATGTGACCTCTTAAGGTTAAAGGTCAAGGTCAATTGGACTTTGAAATTTTCATCTAGCCGTAAGCTTAATGAAATGTAAAGGACGAAAGGTGTAGCATTTAATATCAACAACTTTTAAAGAGACACAGACAGATTTTGTTTGAAGGCAATCCTCTTTCCTAGTCTTTTTGTGTTTTTGTTTTGGAATTATTGAAAGCTGAAACTTGTGTTCCCGTATTGACCGACCCCTGCAGTTTGAAAGACAATACTTGGTTTCCTTGAGTTGATATTATGCATCGTTGGAGCCTTTTTTTTTCTTTGTCATATAGGAACACACTATCGACAGGTCATGTCGTCACTTGCCAAACATAATAATAGTGTCATTCACGTTAGATGTTCATGCAGGTGAATTTGCTACAAGACAGTTTGACACTGTGAAGTTTGGCAATATGTTGAAACGTTGAAGGAAATGGTTCAAGGTTTGATTTAATCTGACAATATAGATAGGATTAGGGCTATGTTATAGTTACAGTTTGTGTGATATTATATGATCATGCATGATAAAGATTTTGAATTTTTAGGAGTCATGGCCTCAAACTACAGCAGTATCTTGGTATTATGTCTTTTTCAAACTTAAAGGTCAAATGGGCAAAGGAGTAAGTATTGCACGGCAACAAAACAAAAACATGACCATGCGCACTGAAGATTTTGATTTTTTTTAATGAAACGTTGCCTGAAACCCATAGTCTAGGAGCATTAGGTCGAAAAAGGACTCAATCCAGGAAATAAGTCTGAGTAAGCTGAATTTTTTTCAGTATAGTTCCATAATGTTGTGATCACCAACATACTCAAAGTCGCCGAGTTTCCAGGCTGTGATAAGTCACAGTGAACGCTTGAATTGTTGGTGTGCAAATATACCTGTGAGGTGTTTTTTTTTAACTTATCACGAAGCAGTGCAGCTCGAGCAGGATAATGACTGACTTCGGGGCACAAATCGTATAGACTGAGCCGGATGCTTTGTTTACAATGAATAGCAATCATGGTGCCGGCACACAAAATGACAAAAGTTCCACCATGATCCTAAGCTGTCATTGGTTCAAGCGTTTTATGGTGTGTTCAGTAGACCTTGGCGTAGTGGTATATGGTAGTGTGGTCCAATAAGAGGTATGCATATTAACTTGAATCCTCTGTTGCCACCTAGACTGCAGCAAGGAAATTGACAGGAAGGAGGGCACATTCATGTGTTAAGCAGGGCCAGGTGAGCTTCTGTGATAAAACGAGCAACCTGACAAATAGACTAGTGGCCAACCCTAAAAAAGTGGCTTATTTAAGGATATACCCCTCCCTGTGGTAGAACAAATAACAACCCATTTTTCATTAAAGATTGGCATATTCTGCATTGGATTATGATGGTTGTGGTCAATTAATTTGATGACAGGGGTATTTTATAATCATATCTTTGAAAATAGTAGTCATCACTTTTACTATCTTTCCATACAAGACACTACTGAGCATAACTTCAAAAATAAATTCAAGAAACATACCAAATGTGGCTCATAGTATCTGAAATAATATGGCAAGCACTGTAAAAATGATGTTTGTATGGTTTTGTCGTCATAAAATGTCGAAAAATACCAAAAATGGGCAAATTAGTGCAAAAATTCCTTCAGATTCGATATTCTACGGTGCATAAAATGTTACACGGTGCTCGAAGTCCTTGCTCTAGGAAAAATTAAATGTACCAAAAATTGCCCCAATTATCGAGCTAAAAGGCAATATGCTAAATATAGCCTCACCTTTCTCAGAATTTAAATTGGAGAGAAAAGAGTTACCCCACCCCCCCTTATTTTCTGGGAGGTCTAAAATGGTAATTTTTTTGACCAGAACTGCCATAATCTAACTATACAATCAAAAGTGAACAGGTAATGGTTGCAAATCATAACAGTGCATGTTTTCAGTCATCCAGTAGTTGTCAAATAAAGCATAAAACTAGAAAAGAAGATTTGCGTCACAGCAAATCTATCTGTGTGCCTTCAAAATGAGAACCATCGTTCAACATAATCTAAATTTCGTGTATTAGCTTAATTTTCATAAATTAAAATGCTCAGCCTTGGTTCTTGGTTCAAGGGATGTGGCCATGTCCCAAACTTATAAAGTGAAGTTTGAATGAAACTAGTATCTATCGTAGTTTTGAACCTATTCAAGATTCTAATTTTGTGTATTTGTCTAATTTGCATGAATTATAAGCCTAGAAGAGCTTTGGTTTATTATTCATTGGATGCGTTTATACCACAAACCCATAAATTGAAGTAGAAATGGCACCTCTATGATAGATTTGAAGCTATTAAAGATTTAAATTTTGCATATTCACCTAATTTGCATAAATTAAAATCTTACAACTTTGGTTCATATTTCATTGGATGCGGTTTTGCCACAATCCTACAAATTGAAGTTGGAATGGCATCGCTATGAACAATAGTTTTGGAGATATTCAACTTTTAAATTTTTCAATGCCCCTTATTAGCATAATTTGAAATTCTACAACTATACTGTCCATTATAGTGGCAAGTGTCACAAAGGTATATATGCAGATTGAGATTTTGAGTCCATCTGCACTAGTTTGGAAGATATGGCGCTTTTAAAATTTTGGTTGCCTCTAAAATTTGCATAATTTTAAACATCATGACTATTCCAAATGAGGTGCACACTTTTGCTGGTTATTTCAGTCACCATGGCAAGCTTGGTGATTTTTTCCAATAGTGTCTGAAAAAAACTCTGGACCAACTTGGTCAGAAAGAAAGACATTGGCTTTTTATTTCTTTGTTAATTTATCTGAGATGAAAGACAACCTCTCCTATGTGACCACTTTTATCTGGCATTAGAGGTGATCTTAAATTGCAGGTACCACTGTACAGTTAAACCACTCTACAGTGGGCACCTTCCCGACCAGAGAAAAGTGCCCATACCTGAGAGGGTCAGCCCTTCTGGGCAGTATTGATGAGTATAAGTGCATGTACAGTGTACACATATAATAATACTGAGGGATGTATATACATGCAATACAAAACTGTCTTTGTTCCTTTATCACCTAAACAAATTTTAACAGATGCTGTCACAAAACTACATGTACATGCACATGTGAACTGAGACATGCACTATACTGACTCAGTATTGGCTATGAAGAACAGGCTTCATCTCACTGGTCACAAGAAAACAAAGACACGAAAGTGTCCATTGAGATGACACAAATTCGCACACTTTTTCAAAATTCACCAAAATGTAAAAACAGTCACTGAGGACTATAAGTCAGACTTTGATCGGTCCAGCAAACTCAGCTCTGTATGTAGTCTATTTTTAACAGAGGGTACACCCTGGCTTGTTCTGCCTAGAATTCCAAACCCTCTGATCCCTTGGGACTGATAAGCCTAGCAGGCTCCTAGCCTCGTGCAGGCAAACTCTGACTGGTCATTCTCAGCCATGGTGCACTTATCAGCTCTGTCCAGCATGAGTGTGAACATGGATCAGATATGTTTCTTGCATAAACAGAAAGAGATTCTCTGTATTTTATTGAGAACCTCATCACACAGTGGTTGGGAGTTCCCCCACCCCACCCCACTCCTACCTCCCATTTACCAGAAGACCCAAACCGTTCAAACCATAAACCGAGCAGGCATGGCCAAAAGGCTGCCTATGAAGGTGTTACGGTACTAATTCAACCCGCAAAAATGTAAACAAACCAGGTTGCAGTCTGTACCTTCCAAAATAACTTAAAGACCCAAACATATCCTATGCCAAATTGTTCCTTACAATATTCTCAATAATCCGAGAACAAGAAAACCTGGTCATCATTGGGAAAATTTTAAGATATTACCGTTTGCTACAGCCAAAGTAGTGACACCAGTCACGCCGCCTTGCGCGATGACTTGAAGTACTCACATTGTGGCTATGTGTATTCAGTCACTACGCTGGGTATTTTGAAAACTGACCTGTCAATAAATACCGCACACTGTACCTGTCAGTTTCAGAAAAAAAAGATGTTACTGTGGTCAGAATTATGTAAGAGGCAGCCCTCTGTACCTGTAAGGGTCATTTCTAATATGCACTCTATAATCCTTCTACCCGGAAGCCGGCCGATTTACTCACGTAATACCTTAAGGGAACAAGTCATCTCCACAATTATCAAATAAATGATCTTTGAAGATTGGAAATATTGTTTTGTGTACAAATCATATTAAAAAGCTTGAACTGGGGCCACTATTTTTCCCTAACAGCCATATGTAATGCAATAAACCAGAATGCATATGAGCAAAAACTGAAAAATTATATGTGCATGTTGCAGCGGTATGCTACCAAAAAAATTTCCCAATGATGCCTATTGTAAATTGTGTTTTTCATGAGGTAAATATTGTGAACTTCCATAAAAAATACATGTCATGTTGGTTTATAGACTTTGGAATTGAATACGGTGACTGTAACTGAAACTCCATACCCTCTCAGATACAGAATTTTGCCCATAGTTGAAATCACCATCCATCTAAACTGAGCTTTCTGTTCTCTTTAACAGTAATATCCTATTTTTGGAGTTTTCATAGTCATGAGTGTGCTCTCCATAATGAAATTATGACCCAGGAAACCATGGCATCAGTTAAAATTCTGTGAGACATGAATCACAAAGCAAATTGTTTGCAGACCTCCCTCATTTTGTACAATTGAGTGTTAATTTTGTGCATAAATGTGATTTGAATTATCAAAATGCACTTTTATGTGTTTATTCATTCATAGAATGTAACATTTCAAGTAATTAAATGAAATAATGACCGTACAGACCTGATAATGGGTCTTTCTGCTGCCCAAAGTAGTCACCTGCCGTGCCCCTTAAGGTGTTACGCTACTAATTCAACCCACAAAAAATGTAAACAAACCAGGTTGCAGTCTGTACCTTGCAAAATAATTCATAAGCCCACGTAATGCCATGAGACAGATTCAAGTATCATGAATGCAAAATGGTTGCCTAGCACCATGGAGGCTTATAACATGCAGTACAGCAGAAGCCCTAGTCAAAATGTGGATTGTTGGGAAATTCACTGAATTTAGCATACATTAAAATTCCCCTACTTTTGTTTGCATGCTATTGGATTTGCCAGTTGTCTCAAACCTATATGTGTAAGTTAGAACTTTCTGTTTATCTCCAATAGTTTAGAAGATATGGAGCTTTTAAAATTTTAATTGCCCCTCATTTGCATAACTTTAATCATCATGACTGTTTTAGTCAGGTGCCTAATTTCACTGGTAGGTCAGTCACCACGGCAAGTTTGGTGGTTTTCGAAATAGTAGGGTCTGAGAAAAACTCCAGGCAAATCTGGTCGTAAAGAAGAAAGAAGAAAGAAAGAAAGAAAGAAAGAAAGAGAAAGAAAGAAAGAAAGAATTCTTGGAAAAACAAAATGTCTAGGTTGGCACCCAGACATAATAAATCACATACTGGAACTTACTTTCTCAACTGTGCGATGCTGCGCCCGATACCGCTGGGCTCGTCAAAACCCAGTGGTGTCGGGCGCAAGATCGCACAGTTGAGAAAGTAAGTTCCAGTATGTGATTAATTTTATGCTTTGGTTGCAAATCATATAACACAACCCTGTATCATCAAATACAAACAGACAAACTGGCAGATATTATCTGGGCCAGTGTTTGGGTAAGTTCCATGTACTATGCTTCCATCTCCTAAGGTTATGATAGATCATGGGATATGGATAAATTCACAAATGATGGTGTCATGAGGAGTCCTGGGGGAAAAAAGTGGGTAGTGAATGTGTGTTAGTATATGGCATTCATTGCCAGCATTGGCAAGCTATTTGGAGATGGTGGACTATGTGACAAGTTTTTTTTCCCCAAAAAATTGCCAAATACTAGTATGTTGATAATTTCTGTAACACAGAGTCATTTTCCTTATTATCAAAGTACATGCAAATTCTGATATAAGGTTTTTAACTGCAAAATTGTGGTAGAAAATTTATCAGTGTTTTGGACGAAATAATAGGTTTGATCTTCATTCCATATCCAAACTCAAAATTTTGAAAGAAGGTGACATTAAATTCACTTGCACTGGATTAATAAGTTTGTTCTTGTGTCAAGTTTTAATTTTATCAATGAGGAAGTATTATCAATTGAAGAATAGCGTCCTATAGCGACAAAGCAGTGTTTTTTCTTATTTTCAAAAATAAGGGGGTAGGGGTAATACTTTTTGGTGCTTATAAAATTTTGAGAAACTTGGGATAATAATTTCCATGTAACCTCGTAGCCTTATGGCTAAGGTAATTTTTGGTGTATAAAAATGCAATATTGGACAAGAATTGTAAGTTTTTTTGACACATTTTTGGGAGATAAAAATGTCAAAATCAAAAATAATTTTGCATAATTGTGCAGTTTTCTACCTTTTTTCCCATCTTTAAGTTCCTAAATGTCTAGTATCATTATTTTCTTACTTTTTCACATAAGTTTTCTTTAATATCAGCCTAATGTCATCAAGTTTCAGCATATATTGCTGATTTTATGCAAAAAAGCAAGCAAAGTGAGAATTTATTGATTTTTACAGTGATTTTTCATTATAAATGTTGATAAGATACACTTGTCACTAAAATAAATGACCACAACCATCATTTTCTTATGTCCCACAAACTAATCCTCAATAAAAAATGGGTTGTGTCTTGTTCTACCATGGGGAGGGGTACCCGAGTACTTTTGGGCTTTGACAACTACCCTAAAAGCAAACAGCTTAAGAAAAGTCATTCACTGAGTTTAAAACATACAATATGCTTAATATATTTAGAAAATTTAATTTCTTTGGTAGGAAAGAGTTTTCTGGATGCTTAAGTAACATATCTTGAAAAAGTGCCCTGATCATGGGGTAGGTATAGATCTGTTGCCTAGCAGCTGAAGGGACCAGGGCAGGTCAACAGTCAGATTGTTCTTATCTGAACCTGCACTATACAAATTTAGTAATTATGTTTTTTTTTGACATCTATTCTTCTTTCATAATGAAGCTCTGCATTTATAAGCAAAACTTCACGTGTTTAGCTAATTTGTCATTTGCCACGTTAATATTTATTCATTATTATGTGGGTTGTCCCAGCTTAGACAAGGAGCCGCTACTGAGAGAGACATGTATGGGGAATAGGCTCCGAAACATGTTGAGTAGTTACACGCTGAAGACCCTTCAATTTATTGGGGCTGATACAGCCTATGTCAAAATTTTACAGAGGAACATGTGCAATATGGACAGTAATAATTCCATATGTATATAAGTTAGACAGGGACAGATTAGCTTATGGAGAGTAAAGCGTTCGGACTGCGGAATAGGGTAATGACTACTAGGAAGTGGTTCTGGGCAAAAAGACACAAATACAATAGTTTAATATGAATAACTCCCATTAGCTGTAGTTTGTGCATGGTTTGCCGCAAAAGTTGTCGTAATACCAGGAAAACTGGAGTTTGACGTGTGGTTAGATGTCTGTTCAATAGACTTTAAGGTGATGACAAAGAGTGTAGCAGTTGTGTTCACATTACCAGTCGTTTTCTCGGAAACAGCATCTGTTGCCGCTTCAGTATTTTCTATAAAATAGGATGTTAAAAAGTTGACAGGAGAACCCGTTTTGTGGTTGGATTGGTTCAACAGTCGCTGGATATCGTAAGTTTTGAGGGAAGCTGTTGACAGAAGTACAGTCGATGGGTAGTCTTTGACCTGGTAGGTCTAAAATTTCTAAACTTGTAAATTGTCTTACATATTGGGAACTGATGTATGAAGTGTTAATCCCAACGAAACTTAGTCTTTTATGTGAGGTATCCAATCTTGATCGAGGGACGGTGGCTGAGTTACACATATATCCACGCATATCACAGTAAAATCGCCAGGAAAATACTTACTTACTTTCTGCCTGCTCCATAGCTCCGTATAGCTAACAATATAATAAACCATATGGCCATTGTGATAAGATAGGTGTGATTACTAGCTGGGATCAAAAGCAAATAACGACCATGTGAGGTTTGTATTTTCATTACAAACAAAAATCGTAAGTGTCAGCGATGTCAAAGAACGGTCATTTCTTAGCTTGATAGAGCGGAGCGACAGGAAGCATGGGGTGATAATTGTTAGGTATACATTGCCAATATTTCAGCAACAAGTCATCAAATGCCGCACATATTTGCAGGGCTGCCTCCAGATCTCCTCCACATAAATCATATACGTCTTAAGAAACAAGAAGCCATGCTTAATGAGTATGTATGACTTACATGAAATATTTGGTAGTATTTGACTTCGTTATAGAATGTCCTCTTAGTGTATTTTCCATTTTATTTATTTATTTATTTATTTATTTATTTATTTATTTATTTATTTATTTATTTATTTATTTATTTATTTATTTATTTTGTCCCTTTACATATTTATTTGTGTATCAATCCATTTATCGATTTTAAAAAATAGTTATTAACTCATTTATGTATGTTGTCTTTTCCTCTTTTGCCATTAAACATCATAGTATTCATGTTAATTTTATGTAGGAATTATATAATATTGTAGAGCAACCATGTATTTACCATTCAAACGTAACATTGGCCCATATACAATAAAGACTTATAAACATATATTCTGATTATAAGCACCCCGCTTTATCATTAAAATGATGCGATGTAAAAGCGTATTACATGTATGCCATACCACCAGGTTGAACGGTTCTAATTTCACGAGGCTCTGACTATTCATCGATGTATCTAATTTTCATCATGATCAGTCGGGCGTATCCCGTTCCTCTCCCTCTATCTCGTTTACATATTGCTCACTGCCTTAGATTAGGAGCCAAATTTAGTCAAACAGCCCGGATTAATATTGACGAACGTTTTGGACGTTTTTTCTGAGTTTTTTCATAAGTTCCTCGTTCACCATCCTTGAAATTAACAACAAGTGTACATATGCGGCTTGGCTGTAGGAATGATAATAGGCCTAATGTTTTATTGAGCCCCCGTGTTTGGGGAAATGTATAAAAGTTACATCAAAATATATCAGTATAATAAAGTAGATATGTATACATTGAAGACATCAGTAAATAGTCATAGCAGTGAGGCCTATTTGTCTGTAGCTGACAGTAAAGTGGGTTGGAAGTCGGTGTTCAGGTCAGCCACCAAGAATCTCCGTGACTGACCGGTCCGTCGACCCGACCTCGTATGCGCCATATATACAGGTGCATCAATTTCAAGGAGGACGAGCTCCTTCTCCTCCAGATAACGGGCGCTTAGAATAAGCAAGCACCTACATACAGGTAGATCGGGATATATTTTTTCCTATATAAAAGAAAGGGTAAGCACCATGGATCTGAAGCCGATGTCCATGCTGCAAAAAGGGAGTCCGCGGCCAAGGCGGCCGCCAGGATACACCGCGGTTGACCGGTCTGCCGACCCGACCCCGTCCACGTCACGGACGCCTTCACACAACACATATGACCTTAAGTTGATTTGGTAAGTAAAAAAGCCAGCTGACGGAGAGACCCATGCGGGTTATTAATATTGCTGTGATTAAGAACAAAACATAGAGAATCGAATAAGTTGTCATGTCATTATTTTCTGCGGGACTGGGGGATGGTCGGTCCATGTCATTAGCAACTAATATCAATTGAAATGGTGACATAACTATCTAAATTACTCTCTCAAGCAATGTGCCACACACTGTTGAGCCAGAGAGGCAATACGGAGATAACAAATAACCCTGCAGGTTTTCTAAGTGGAGATTTAATGCGAAGAATACGCAGGTTAACTGTGGCAGTATCTTGGGCAATAATATCATTACTTTCAGATATGTTCAATGTCATTAATAGCGGCGATGTTCGAGCACGCTTTCTGAGACCCATACGAGATTTCACCGTGTTGCCTTGTGCGGTCTCAACAGTACCTATAGTTTTAGTGCACATATTCATACAATTCAGACCATGAGTAAGTGGATATCCACTTCGAAATTGTCTACAAGCTTTGTCAAAACTTAAGACACTTGACAAAATTTATTTTGCCTTTAATCTCAACCATTTGGTCCCTTTTCCCGTTTCACTTGGTGATATCTTTCTCTAGTAATTCCCAATAAACTCTGCTAATTTTTTCTCACGTGATACAGGTCGAGATATTTTATTAAGTCTGATATGTCGGATAGAGGTACTCTGCGGGTCTGAATAAGATGCTTTGAGGAATCCACATCATCTATTGGTTTCTTGTGATGCTCTTTTTAGTTTTTCCTGTATTTTTTTTTCGAAAATGCCCCGATATCATCAGTAAAAATACGTAAGGATAAAAGCATAATACATTTTGCCATTGGTACTGGTTGACCATGGGCATGGCAGTCCCACACTGCCGACAAGAATACTTCACGATGAATACAAACTTTTACTTATGTTATTAACTTTTGATCTCAATCTGGAAGTGATATATAATCAATAAGGGTTTACCGGAAGCACCGCCCTTTTAAAGGAATACCCTACAAGATTTGTGCCCTATAAGGTTACCAAAAGTACCGACATGTTTGTCCTATACGTTTTGTGCCCTAAAAGTTCACCGGAAATGCCGACATGTTTGTCCTATAAAATCACCACAATAGCTGTCATCTTGAATTATGCCGTATAAAATCACCGGAAGTGCCGCCATTTTGATATGCAAATGAGTTCCCCATTCACATGCAAATGAGTGCCCTATGGCCACGAATAGAGTATTTACCGACATTAATTCACCAAAAAGTACACAAACTGTTACTTTAATTGTCCTGAACTTGAGTTTAGGGAACTTTGTTACAAAAATTAGAGACATTTAGAACCCATTTTCCTGTACAAATGAAACGCGTGGTAGGGCACGTCTTCTGCAAATTTTAGAAAACTATCATCTTCTGCAAAGCCTTATTAAATTCTGCAAAAACCTAACTAACTTTATCAACGTGTATACATACTGAATATCAAGTTCTGGAAAATTTAATACAATATTAACACTGAGTGAGTAAGCTTACAATTGCTTCTATTATTCACATCCGTCAAGAGTCTTGTTTCGTTATTGAATAATGTATATATTGATAAAAGCTTTTGATAGAGTGTGACATAAAGGCCTTTTCGCAAACTCCACGCTATAAGAGGTACTGTACTGAAGTGGTTTGACAGTTATTTGTCTAAGAGACGACAGAGTGTTATCATAAACGGCCAGTCATTAACTTGGAGATACGTAAATGCTGTTTCACAAGGCTCGATTCTGAGCCCTTTGTGACATGTACTAATGATTTGGAATACATTGTACAGTCTAATATTCGTATTTTTGATGACGACACATCCCTGTTTTTCAACTCAGAGAGAGATTTCCTAGAAATAATCCAGGTAATCCTCAATGGCGATTTGTCAGCAATCTCTATGTGGGCAAGGCAATGGTTCGTTGACCTGAAAGATTATAAAACAGTTTCAATGCTATGCTCTTGCTCTCGTGTAACCAGATCTTACCCACTTTATCTTAATGGTCACCAAATTTCCGAGGTCAAAAATTACAAGCATCTGGGTATTACCTTATTCAAGGACGGGTCATGGAGTAACCACGTGGATAATCTAGTATATATTAAAGCCATGAAAAGGGTAGACTGTCTCAGGGCATTAAATATTTACTTGCTAGAAAACAATTGGGAAAATTATATTTCACTTCTATTAGACCCGTCTTTCAATACGGCGACATCTTGTGGGACAACAACACAACAGCCTGTATACGCTGCGGCTTGATATCCCATTCATTGTTTATGATGAAAAAACTATGTAAAGAAAAAAAGTCAGAAGAGAGAAAAAACGTAAAAACGTGATCATACAACTGCTATAAACCCAGAATAGTAAGGTCCATTTGCATAGGACACGACAAGGTGACACATGATCACAAGGTCGGTCTATAGCACGTCCCTGGTGTACTCAAGCATATCCGGCATTCCATTTCAGTTTCGCTCTGCTTATCTTCTTGAGCATGGGCGTGTTCTGGCTACCACACTCGTTATTTAAACGGGGTAGTTGGCGTCCAGTTATTGGTTACGAGAAAGATTTTCGCGTGAGACGCAAACATGAGGACCGAAATCAGAAGAGGAAAAAAGTATTAAAGGGGGAAATCTAAACACGAAACAAGCAGAATGAGTTTGATCATCATTCTGATTTTCTGTTTGCTGCCTGTCGCGGACACTTGGTTTTGGAGACGCAACAGATGCGGTGCCCAAAATTGTCGTTGGGGAGGCTGGTCAGCGTGGAGCTCTTGCTCTCATCAGTGTGGAAGTGCGGGCACACAGTATCGCACACGCAGCGTCGCAAGGGGTGCGTCCTGCGGCGGAGCCTCGTGCAGCGGTCCGTCGCGAGACGAAGGCACTTGTAACCGATTTTGTCACCACAATGGGATACCGCAGGACGGATATTGCAACTGCCCAGAGGCATACTGGGGAACATGTTGTCCACACCGTGAGTAAAAGCGTACAGCCTGGTTGAAACTTGATATTGATAGTTTTGCTCTTTTTGCTCTGTATCCGGACTCTTACAATTCTTTTAAAGGCGAAAATTCTATCCGCGGCACGAGGTGGCGGCCATGCGCAGATAATGAAGTCACAGGAGTCTCTAATGTGTCATCCTGAGATCTCAAATTTTGGATTAAGCTGGTTTTATGTTAGTATGTTGTGGAAAGAAGCGAGTAACAAAGGTATGCAAGCATTTATCACTATCTGCCAAAAGTATCTGTTAAGAAAGACAAGTGCCTTCGGCTGTGCCCAGGTAACAGATTAAACTTACGTCCAAGGAGATAATGTGTAAAAAGGGAAAGAACATCTATTTTAAACATGACCGTCACGTTTCGACGAATGTCAAAGTTACCTAAGACCTAACAAATATATACGAATGTGTGTGTGTGTTTGGGGTTCCGATACCCCGACCGATCCCACTGAAAAGGCCCAAGTCCAGACCCTAAGTAATTTTCCTGAAACATAAAAAAAAAAAAAAAAAAAAAAAGTTTCAAGCCGCTCTTCCCAAATCAAAAATAATCGACCCTGGTTGAACCATTTTATTGTGAAAGGGGCGGTCGTGTGCCGTTGTTGTGCAGTAAAGTCAACTCAAACACAGTAGTTAATTTCAACTTGTCTGCAGTGAGGGCTTAACCTGAGCCGGGAAAGAGCATAGCTGCACAGCCATGGTGTTCCGTGAAACAGGATAGTCATAGCCCCGATTGAAAGATTTTATCGAGAAAGCGGCCGTTATGTGTCGTAATTTTGCAGTAAAGTCAACTCAAACACAGCATATTATTTCAACTTGTCTGGAGGTTTAACTTGAGCCGGGCAAACAGCATAGCAATACAAAGTTCAATAAGGCATAGGCATGATCGTTCGGTGAAACAGCATGGGCCAAAGCTCCATTTGTGTCAGCATTCAGGGACCTCATGGCCCGCCTGGTTCTGTGGTCGTTATCGTAATATTTCGCTAGGTTCCTGGTGTCCGTTCTCTGAGTTAGCGGGGCAAACGGTAATTAAAGTACTTTTAAAGCATGACTTTTAATCATTACTTTAATCTGCTCGCTCGGTTGTGTCCGAAGCAGTCATCAACGTTAGTTACAAAAGCAAATGCGACACGATAGACCTTGAACCAACCGGCACGCGGTGAAAGCCATTCTGAACATTGCACAATGCCCCATAAAAACACATTAGATTTGGACATCAAAGTAAATCACGGCCACAGCATTATTATATCATATCATTATTGATGCTTGGGAACATTTGAAAAATACATACTTTGGGTTGCATATATCCCCCCCCCCCCCGATTTTCCCGTTACTATCCTCATTTACAAATCGTTGGGTGCGGAATCGCAGTTTTCAAAATGGCAGCCAAGTGCCGGTGAGCCGATTGGATATTTTGAAGAGAGTCAGAGTCAGAAAACGTTTATTTGACAAAATATAATTGTTATGGAAACAAACAGTATGTAATATTGCAACTCAAAAGTACAAGACAGTAAGACGTGTCAGAATGCAAAAATTGATGAGTGTCTGGATGACCCGAGTCCGCTATCACTGGTGCCATCAAAAAGGAGGCAACTTAATAAGCAAACTAATTACTCACAAAAATACCATGAAATCCATAAAGATACTAAGGATGACTAAAACATGTACATACAAAAATCATTATTAGACAGGACTAGAATCAATTATTGCATACATAACAGTTTGGCACAGTGCATATATCTTGATACATGTTCACAAAATATTATTTTACATAGCTGGATAAACCAGAGTATGAGTGTGTCTCAAACTTCTCAGTTGTACAAGATGTAAGGGTTTTGATAAGTGGTAGGACATAGTGCCTTAAACATTTTTCAGAAGTAATAGTGGCGGGCCGAGGAGGAGGAATATTTTCTCTATTTCTTGTAAAGTCAGAATGAATCTGCACAGGAGTTGCATATAAATTGCTAAAGTATTGCGGTAATTCACTTTCAACATATCTATAATAAAACTTACTTGATCTCAACTGAAAAACCTCAGTCACTTTTAAGATGTTTAATTTTTTAAAACGTGGATCTGTGTGGGCAGTAAATCTTTCTGAACACATAAGACGTACAGCTTTTTTCTGTAAAAGGAAAATTTGTTTGCATGAAAAACCCCAGGCAAGGATAGAATAATTGATATATGAATAGAAGAGAGAGTTGTAAATTAGTAACAGAGTACTAGCCGGGATGTACTTATGTAATCTCTTAAACATACCAATAACTTGGGACAATGTTTTTGCTACTTTATTTATATGAGCATTCCAATTTAAGTTTTCTTGAACTGTTCAGCCTAAAAAGCTGTATTCTTCCACTTTTGAAATTAGAATATTATTTATCTTTAGATTTAAATTGAAATTTATTCTCTTTTGGTAGAATTGGAATAACATGTATTTGGTTTTGCGTATGTTTAATGATAGTTTATTTGCTGCAAGCCAGTCGACTACCTTATTGAATTCGAAATGTATGCTTTTTGATGTGTCTTGTTTATACGATTCAGTATTGACATGTAAAGAAAGGCAACATAGAGGGCTAATTAAAGTTGTATCATCAGCATACTGAATTAATTTGAACTTAGAAGATGCTTTGTGCATGTCATGCGTGTAAATAATAAAAGGAAGAGGTCCAAGTATGGATCCTTGTGGAACCCCGGTTTTGATAGGAAGTGATTTGGAACAGATATTGTCATATAAAACAAACTGTGATCTATTCTCAAGGTAATTGCCAAACCAATGTAAAACAGTGCCGATGATACCATAATGTTCCACATTTTTACAAAGAATGTGATGATCCAAAGTATCAAAAGCTTTCGAGAAGTAAGAAATATGCTTATGGACAGATTACCATGGTCCAGAATTTGAATGGTTCGGTTCAAAAACTCCAGAGCAGCTGTTTCAGTCGAATGCATCTTTTGAAATCCATTTTGGTTGTCATAAAATAGTGAATTTGGGGTGAAATAATCGCATAACTGACAAAAAGCTACTTTTTCAAAGATTTTTGACATGGCTGGGAGTAGTGAACTTGGTCTATAATTTTCTAAAATATTTGTGTCGTCCTTCTTGTATAAAGGTACTACTTTTGCAATTTTTAGCTTACTTGGAAAAATGACTGTAGTTAGAGACTGGTTTAAAATGAAAGTGAGAGTTTCAGCAAGACAAAGGATAACTTTTTCTTTTAGTTTCATAGATAAGCTATCATGCCCAATGCTTGATTTTGGCTCAAAATCATTTATAATTTTGACTATGTGATCCGAGTTTATCTGCTTAAAATGAAAAACATGGTCAATATTATCATTCAGATAGTAAGAATACAATGTTTTATTTGATGTGTCAATTTTGGCTTACAGTTTTGGTCCGACATTTGTGAAAAATGCATTGAAATGAGCTGGTATTGTTTCTTTATTTGTTATTTTTGTGTTGTCAATCACGAAAAAAGAAGGGAATGCTTTTTTATTTTTACTGATATTCAAAACAGTTCTGATGGTGTCCCAAGTTTTTTTAGTGTTATTTTTGAATTTTTTTGAAATTCTGACTAGTAATGTTGTTGCTTTAACTCACGAATATTTCTACGTAGTATTGTATTGTATGCTTTAAGGTTCTGCTTTATGACATGAAATTCAGGGGTTTCTAGCCGAGTGCTTCTTAGTTGTCTATACATAGTGTTAAGATATTTGATTGAACTTAAGATGCCAGCAGTGATCCAGGGAGTAAATTTGTGTTTGTACTTGTGAAATTTCACGGTTCTTTTTGGTAAATATTTCGCTTTAGCACATAGAATAGTGTTTTCTAAAATTTCGTAATTTTAATTTGGATCAGAGTTAAGTTCCATTTAGATGTGTGCAAAAAGACTGTAAAGAGTTTTTATCAGTTGTTTCCACCGGCACACACACACACACAGACACACACACACACACACACACACACACACACACACACACACACACACACACACATTTTTTTGGGGGGGGCATTCAATTCTATATGCGTGTTGAGACAAGTGAAAGAAGGTTAATGATCAGACATATCTGATAAAATGATACCAGATGTACTTGATTTTCTACAATGTGATAACTTGCAAAATGTGTGATCAATCAATGTGGCTGACCTCTCAGTAAGCCTTGCAGGCAAAGTTACTCTGGGGTTGAAACCATTACAAATCTAAATATTCAGCATACTTTTAATTTAAGCAAATCTGATGATTCGTTGGACAGCTTTTCAACTATTTGTATATACTCATTCAAAAGAGATCAATATTATTGATAGCATCTCTGGGAGGTCGATAAATATTTCACAATGTAATCTTCTGTTCTAGTCCATTGCCAAATATGTCAATGTGCAAACCTTCTCAATTTTTATTGGGAGTACCAAAATCTCTTAATGTAAATTCAAAGTCATTGTGGAGATACATGAGTATTCCACTGTGAGAACTACAAGTAGCTACAAGAGGTATTGTAGTATAGATATCTAATTCAAATAGTAAGAGGCAGTATCCAAAATATGTGTGCGATTGGGGTCAAGGAAATGTTAATTTTTAGAATAAATGGAATGTACAATGCATAATGGGGCTTTTCCAGAGTGAGCATTCCCTGAAAATGTAAATACACCGCGATACAGATATCACCCTTCCACAAAGTGACTTTCCCTAAATGCGGCACAATCTGAGGGACGTTTTCAGAATCCACTAAAAATGTTTAAAGAGACCTTAGCACCATCTCTTGAACAAGTTAAGGTCTAGGGAATCCCAAAGTGTTTCCACATAATTTCAGAACACTTGGCAGAGCGGTTTTGGAGAAGATTTTTAAAGATTTTGCCCAAAAGTGAACAAACGATTCACGAAAATTTCAAATATCACTAGAGTGTAATCAATTGACCAAAGTTGTTACAGACCCACCCAAGGCATAATCTGGAGAAAAATTGAACATTCCACTTGTTTGACATTGGCCATGTTTTGGAGGGTGTGTGTGCAAATTACTCGTGGTATACCAACAATTCTTCCTCTCTCCAAATCAGAGGTCTCTCGCCAGTGATCCCTAAGCTGATACATGTCACTGTTGTCACACATGCTTGCAGCGGCCCATTAAAACCACGTGCTCTCCATTCTGGATGCACTTCGTGAGCATGTCTTTGTTTCTCGCCAGTGATCCCTACGTTGATACATATCACTGATGTCTCACATGCTTGCAGGGGCTCATTAAAAGTCCATGTGCCCTCAATTCTAGATGCACGTCTCGGCCATTTGTTTGTTTTATCCCGTCCATATCTCATTTCCAGGCCAACGTTTTCTTACTCTGCGTTGGACCGTGAACCTGACTTTCGTTGCCATATTAAGAAATTCCATAGTTGGTTTAAACATATTTTTATTTCAAAAGAAAGCAATTGGAAAACAGGGCGCAGCCCTATATAAATTCCTCTTGCACATAGAGAGGTAGGGACAAAAGACTGGATAAAAACATCAGACAAGTCAGTGTTCAGGTATACGTCACGTTTCAAAGACAGATAGAGTGGCACTGCCACACAAGCTTGGATAAATGTAACGAGACAAGACGCCACAGATAGGGAAAGATGGTTGAAGTACGTCCTCGTTTATCAGGTATATCGCCAGCAAATTGATCAGTACAAAGCTAAATAATCATGTAGCAACCTATGTGACTGCTCACAGTCTGCCTGTTGTTTTGATATAGTTATGTACAGGGTCGAAAATTACTTCATTTTGTTGTAAAGTACACCTTTTGGAGCCAAAAAGTAAAGTTTCAGTAGTGAAGGGTGCAAAAGGAATAATTCTGCTGTGTAATGTGTTTCGTTGATTGATATAAAAACGACATTCACAAAAGTAGTGGAATAGATCTTCATTAAAATTATCGCAGGCACACCTGGGAGAATTTGCAAGACCCTTTTTTGAATAAATCAGATTTCAAACTGCTGCATCCCATGCGCAGACGCGCATGGAACACAGCAAGTCGGCTCTCGCCCCTGTAAAACAGTTTATTGACAGTTCCCCGATTTAAGTTTTTCTTGAATTCTGCAAGGTCTTCCGAGTTACGGACTTCAGTGGGTAAATTGTTCCACAGTCGAACAGCAGATGGGAGAAAGGAAGAGTCAAATAAATTCGTTCGTGATCTAATATGAGACAATCTCGAACCAGATCTGATGTTTTTCTGTCACTAACAGGGCCAGGAATAAGATTTTGTAGACATGGGGGAGTGTCACCGTTCATCATTTTAAAGAATAGGATGAGTTTGCTTTTTTCCATAAATACATATACACACACACACACATATATATATATATATATATATATATATATATATATATATATATATATACATATATATATACATATATATATATATATATACATATATATATACATATATATATATATATATATATATATATATATATATATATATATATATATATATACATAGATACACATATATATCTATATATTATGCCATTCTTGTAAGTCCAGTAATTTTAGTGTGTATAGATCTTGCACTGCTGGTACTGATTTTATCTGTACAATTGGGGGTGCCTTCGCTAATATACCTCGGCGATAGGCACCGCTTAAAAATGTGGTAATTTGGTAATTTGGGAAAGATGGAACAAGTAAATCAGTATACTGCTGTTTGTCTTTGGCATTTATGGTAAACGTGCGGGCGAAAGTCGTCAGCTTAAGTGAAAACGAACATGGTAACCGTGACACGTATCGCGTATATTTCATTCCTAGTGTTTTTCTCCAGTTATTTTCTGTATATGGGCCGAAATATTTCCAGAAACAAGTTGTGACGTCCATGAGGCTAATATGTTTGCATAACTGAGAGCATATATACCAAATGCATAGGGCTTGTGTCATGATTGAAAGTAATTCTGGATTATATACGCAAGAAAGTTTAATATTTTCGCCACAAGGTATTGTAAGCTAGAGGGCAGCCTGTATCAATCTTTCAAACAAATAGTCTTTTTCTTTTCCATTCTAAAGAGACAAAGGTACCAGATACAAAACAAAAAATAAGTTCACCACCCACACCTACAAAGAAAATTCATTATGTAGCAAGTATTCTTCAGGGCATACTCGACTCATGATATATCAAAAGATATACAGATATACGTGATTAGATATCCTATCAAATTCCATATTTGGGCATCACACAGGTTAAGAAGTCAGATTTATGTTTTTTGTGGTTAAATTGCTTTATGAAAGAAGGATGCCGATCGACATATGGCATGATACTGGTGTTACGATTACAAAGAAAGCTGGTTGCTCAAGCAGCCATTCTCAGATTCCATGCGGAGAAAATTTGTGTTCATAGTAAGGTATTATATTTCACTTAAACTCATCCTGTATGAGTCAATATTTGTTTAATTTATTCTGCTTTCTATTAGGCCTGTTTATATTAGACTTTATTTGCCCCCGCCCCCCCCCCCCCAGGTGTTTACTTTTTCAATCTGTTTAGTTTATTCTTGGATAAGTTAAACAAACATGAATTGTGCTAGCTCATTTAAAACACCAATTTCCTGAAACGTCTGGTCTCTTCCAAATCCTACAACAAAAGTGAATGCTATGGCTTTTCCCCTGTCCACAAAGCCAAAGCCGTAAAGCTTGTTCGAATGTAAGAGGCCCGCTATCAACAGCAACGTTTGGATATCTCTAAAACAAGATATGTTTTATTTCCTGTGTACAGCCAAGTAACCCAAGTGTTAATGATATCGCTCGAACGTATGTGGACCTTGTCTTTTATCAACAGGATACACATATATATATTTTGGATAATTTATACTTAACAGGGCATATGTGCAAATATTGAAAATATGTCTAATTATAATGTAACATAATTTGTTCATTTCATCTGAGACTGAAATGTGGGCTAACTTTTAAATAAAAATTCAGATTATATGGTACGCAAAAGAAATGGTATGTACCTACACCATCTAATCGTAGAAATCACCTTAAACAAATTAATAATAATAATTAATGCACCTATATAGCTATAAAGATGTCCCATGGAATTTGGATGTCTGTTTTTATTTTGGAACTATTAAAAGTGAAACTTGTGTTGCCGTATTGAGTGATCCCTCCAAGTTTGAAAGACCACAATTTATTACCTTAATTTGAGTCTATGCACCGTTGGAGCTTTTTTCAGTCCCATGCTTATATATTATCAACAGGGCTTGTTGAGACTTGCCAAACATAGCAATACTGTCATTTAAGTTATACGTTCATGCAGGGGAATTTGCTACAAGACAGTTCGACACTGTGAAGTTTGGCAATATGTTGAAACGTCGAAGGACATTGTTCAATGTTGGTTGTGAACTGACTCTAGAGATCTGGTTACGGCCATGCTATGGTTACGGGTTTTTTTTGATGTTATATGATCATGCGTAAAAGAGATTTTCAATTGTTAAGATCTACGGCCTCACACTACAGCAGTATCTTGGTATTATGTCTGCTTGATGTAAAATTAACTATGGTACGATGTCCTATTCTAACACCTAGATCCAAAGAATATGGTCTCAGTGACTGTCATTGCGTTTTTTTTAAATTGTACGTGAGCACCTTAAACTACATGGCTAACAATCAATTGCATGTGGAACTTCCAAAAACTTAAGTGAAACTGCATTTATTGATGACCGACATGATAAGGATGAGTAGTGGGTTTTCGTCAGTTATACGCTGAGCTAGTTGATTCGCACGCTACCAGGAAACGGAAACGAAAACGAAAGCGAAACCAAAAGCGAATGCAGCAGGCAGCTTTTGGACATGCTGCCTGCGAAAGAAATCTACGAAATAAAAAGACACCTTTTCGTACTCAAAGATGAAATGGGCAAATGAATAAAGACTGTAAGGCAACGAAACAAAGGCATGATTATGCGTAAAAGAGATTTTGAATTTTTTAGGATGCATTGACTCAAAGTATATAGTCCCGGAGCATTCGGTCGGAAAAAAGGCCCAACCCCAAAAATAAATACGAGTAAGCCGATTTCTTCAGTATAGTTCCATAATGCTGTGATCAGCAACACACCAAAAGTCCCCTGGTTTTTACGCTTTGCTTAAGTCACAGTAAGTGCCTCAATTGTTGATGTGTTAATTGGCATGCGAGGTGTTCCTATGAACTTATTGCGAAGCAGGCATTTTAGAGAGGTTTTATCTATTTACACCATATAGAGTTGAACATTTTTGTGCGTTTGTGAATTTATTTACACCTTAGATAAATGATTTTGGAAAATTTTATAGTAATAGGTCAATATATTTAGCAATTTACAGTATGATATAGAAATTAATGCCTTTATGTGTTCGGGAAACACTATGGCATTTTCGCAGCACTTGTAAAAATTCAGCAGAATTTGATATGAGGTCAAAGTCGCTACTCTCTGTATCGAGAAATATATACAGGGCCACAACAAGGAATCGTATGTATGTTAGTGACATAACTTATAACTATTTAATAGCTAGAACATTGTGACATCCCATAAACAACGGGATAATATGATTACCCAATAGAAGTACGTTTATTGTTGAATTTAGTGCTTTTCTGCCATGAAGACAAGGTGGATAGTATTTATAGCAGTTTTTTTTTTACTTGCGCAAACGTTTTGTGGCATATTGTGCTTTCATCTTCATTTACCACTGCCTTATCCATCTGAGTGTCAATTCCTCTGCCACAAAAAACCTCCCTATGGTTGAACCGTTGACAAGATCCGACTAGAGTTGATCAATTATGTTTTGGAACTATCTCTGAATTTGATTAATAAGCTGACATAAACCTCGTTTGACCACCTAAAATAATGCAATCGTCTCTCTTCTTGAATAGAGAGGGTAGTCAAACTGTACGTAACTAGTTATGAGACTATTCTGGTAAAACAAAACAAAGCCCAATTCCACCGAAAGGACGCAAGAGAAGCACCCGACATATCGTATTTTTATATTACAACTGAATAACACCTGTTGTCGTGTTAATGCACCGGGGAAACATCTTGGTGCCCACACCTGTCATTGTTCTAAAAGAGAGTACTGCCTTAAACAATGCTGACTGGTCTAACTTTCAACTAATAGTGGTATGTTGGACCATCCTTCATTATTCACTAGGTGGAAACAGTATACTTAAATTTTAAATGTACCGTGAATTATCACGAGGTGGGTGAAACTGTTGTGTTTGAAGGATTTGGTGCTTCTCCATCGACATCTGCCCCACCTATGACTCAAGTAGGGTTCCTTGAGAATAATCATGATAAGGCATGCCTCATTCAAATATTGTCCCCAGTGCTCCAGCCTGTTGGAAGAGTGTGAAGCAAACAAAATTAAATGTTCATATCCTTCACCGAAATGTCCTAACCTGATGCATGTTAGTTGCCGGTTTGTTGCTCAGGTGAGCATGCTTACCTGGATTGTACATCTGCATTCCAACATATAAATTACAGAAGCATTGAAGCAAGACCGCCACATGTGCAACTTGATCAATTTGCTCATAATCCCATATACTATAGCCTGTAAGCATCTCAGGAGCACCACATGTGAATCATATGAGCACCACGTGTGAATCACATGGGCATAATATGAGCAACATGTGTGCATATATGATTTTGATTAGTTCTGTGTTCTATGGGATTTTAGCTTAAGTAGCCATCTCAGTTAACAAGATTAAAGGTGTCCCAATAGCTCCTTCAAATAATATACAAGATTTTCACAAAATACATTTCCGTTCAAAGGTACGAAATTTTGCATTTCATGTGTTGGCATGCTAAAGATGCACTTTCTTATTAGATTGTTTGATATAATATATTGTCTTATAAACTATGCAGTTCATGCAAGTGTGGATTTGATTTTCAGTTATATATATGTATATACATATATATACGTATATACATATACGTACATATATATATATATACATATATATATATATATATATATATATATATATATATATATATATATATATATATATATGTGTGTGTGTGTGTGTGTGTGTGTGTGTTTGTGTGTGTGTGTGTGCCCAAGCGCAAACGAGTGTGTATGATATTTGAAAATCGACTGCCGTGTGAGTAATAAACAGGAACAGGATCTACAGACAATAAAGTATTTTTCAAAGTAGATTTTTATTTGGATAAAGTTGCAGAATGTCTTATGTCGTCGGGGAGATCGTTCCATAGTTGAATAAAGGAAGGAATGAACTAATTTCCGAACCTTAAGGAATTAAACCTGATTTGTCTTTGGCTGCGTCGGTTTCTTAACGGGACAGTGGGCTGACCATTGTTATTCGGAACGAGATCCGACAGATAAACGGGAGTTTGACCATTACCAATTTTGTAAAACATGATTAATTTGAAATATTTGCGTCTTTTAGCTAGAGCAGTCCAGCCTAATTCCTTAAGCACTAGATGACGGGGAGTGCGTTTGAGGGCTCCTAAACAAATGCGAGCTGCTTCATACTGAATACACTCAAAGGAATCAGAGACAGTCTGTGAGCAATTGTCAAAAATTATAGTAACGGCTTACCAGGTGGACTAATTTTTCGATGCTATTTCCGACCATATTTTTCTGCTCATGAGAAGAACTACAGCTGCCACAACGCCCTCATCGGCTATTCAGAGAACTGGGCAATGATTTTGGATAGCCATAAATCAATTTCTTTGTGCTGATCGATCTCGTTAGAACATTTGAGATGATGCAACATAGTTGGCTGTTGTCCAAAGTAACCGGTTATGGTATAGCACCATACCGGCTATGTTATAGCACCATTTGCAATTAAGATGACATTCTGCCACCTGAACAACAGATTGAAGTGGGTCAAATTGTGCAAGCATATGGTATTTGTGTCTTTTTGCCCAGAACCACTGCCTAGTAGTCAATATCCTATTCCGCAGTTCAAACTCTTTACTCTCCATAAGCTAACCTGTCCCTGTCTAACCTGTATATATATGGAATTACTATTGTCTATATTGCACACGTTCCTCTGTAAAATTTTGACATAGGCTGTATCAGCCCAAATAAATTATATAGCACATTCTGGTATTAATTCATTCCATCGCAATGACGCTTTTCTCCGCTGATATTTAATTGTCGTTTGTAATTGTATGTTACTAATTAAGAGATTACTTTTCAAAATTTGGGATGAAACTTGCATGGAAGAACATTCCAAATTATATGCCCATGGTCAATAGCTTTCCTTGGCACGCTCTGGGTGCATTGCACCCAGAGCGCGCCAAGGAAAGCTGTTGACTTGGTCTTCTATCAGGGTGGAATGAGTTAAAGAAGTCGGTATCTCAGGGGTCTATTTTGGATCCCATGTTTAACATTTTCATGAATGACATTACGGACTGAATCGAATGTAATTTATTATGCTGACGATGGCACCACCAGCCTCTCTTGCAGTGCCTCTGATGAGGTTTTTTCCTCTCTGGAAACACAAGTGTAATGTACCTTAGGTTAGTTTGCTGAGACTTACATGATGGCAAATCCAAATAAAATTTTCTGTGTTTTGTCAGGCAAGTCATCACTAGGCTTGCTGATTGAAAATAAAAACATTGAGAATTCATATATCGTAAAACTCATGGGCATAACAGTTGCATAGAAGAGTGAAAATGAACGGACATATATTATACATCTGCAAGAAAATATCCAAACAAATTATTGTACTGAAACGGTTCAGCAGGGTGTTTGATGTTGAAAATGAACTTACCATTATCAACTATTCTGTGAAGTCCATTTTACTTCACTCTCCAAGTGGCTGGCTTTTTTTTTTCGGTTCCCAAAATAGTTCATGACAATTTAGGAGAGGACCATCATGTTTGTTGCACAAAGGGTCAAGCATTTAGCATAATACAATCTGCTGTTACGTGCAGGAGTATGTACACTTCTAGACTCTTCACGATAGGAATTGTTCCTTTAGGAACGATGGTGGTGCTGAGCTCTAGCATCATGTGAATTGTAATGAACTGAAAATTTTAAACTATTTAAAATATTGATAAGCAGTTAGCACATATGTGAATGTTTACTCTGTGCTGGCGTCGCAACGTCATCAAATCTATACGCATGATTGCCTTAGGATACCTATGTCCGTACCAGCATTAGACTTGCACAAGCCGCTGGTGCATGTCCCTATTTTCCCCTCCCGGGGTCCCACCCAGAAGTGCGATACATTTCCCCCTCCACAAGGTTAACTTTATAATATTATGCCAACTATACGGTGTTATTAAGTAGGTTCTTCTGTTATTGCTTTTTTTTAACTGCCGCCGTGCCGGTTTCAACTGTAGCAGCTATTGAGTCCCGGTCAGTTCCAATCCCATTATCATTGCGATAAGGCTAAGTGGAAAGTGGTCTTCGATGAATGCATGGCTAGTCACTGGCCACTCAAGCGAGACAAAGGCTGACCGTCTCCCTCTGGCTGCCGACACCAGGGACTTGTTAAACTTACACAAGCCCACTCTGGACTACCATCAATTCGGTGGGAGTGACGTCACAACATCCAGGGTTTCGCGAGATCTGCGAAGTCAAATCAGTGCCCACAACTTTTTTATTTTTGCATTAATGCAAAATGGTCCACGTCATGATTTAAGTTCTGTTATGTAAGACCTCCACATTTCTATGTGGCTCTTTTGTCAATTTAAACAAAAACTCTTGCCCTACATTCTAACAAAGAGAGTATATTGATCTCAATCACGATTTGATCAAAGCGGTCAGACCTTTGTGAATACAATTGCATGGGTACCAGTCCGCACATTTTTCTTGGTTAGCGTCACGAACGATGGTTCCTCTTTATTTTTTTTCTAAAGATCGGTTGTGTGTTATAATTGTCATTAAATTATAGTGGTAGCACTTGTGGCTGCAGTAAATAGTCCATAAACGCACTTCATCGCAGTTACTGACAAACTGCCAACATGATAAACACAAGCGGCAGCGGAATTTTCATCCGAGTGATGTTTACCTGCAGCTGGCGTATTTTACTCTCTTTCTGTGAAAAAATTTGGACCCTCTGCTGTGTTGTACACAAAGAGTGCTACAGTGGTAGTATGTTATCATTCTGACCAATTTACAGCGTAAAATGTTTATTCTTGCTTTAATAAATTGTCCGTAATCGTCACTTGTGCTCACACAAATGTCACCCATCTTTCAAGCCAGACTTCACAACGCGAGGCAGCGAGTACTACCACACGAAACAGCTGTAAATTGGGTAGAATGATAACATACTACCGAACGAAACAGCGGTAGAAAAACCTTTTGATTGGACAGTGAACACCATGTGATCAATTCTGGGCCCCTGTAGTTTCCGACTAAAATAACGACGCATCTGTTTGAAATAGAAACAGTTTTGAAGGGGTTCCCCCTAAGATACTTTTCTTTCAGCCAATGAGAGAGCTTATTGTTAAAATAGACAAGGTTCTGAGCATTCTATCGACATAAACAACATGGCGCGGAGACAAAAAAAAAGATCGAGATCGAGACAATGAAATCACCCTATTTTTGCGCAGTTTTGCAAAGTTACATCATTCAAATTGTCACAAGCAACGGCCCGATCATTGATTTAAATCATCGCAGAAGGAAAATATTCATTTTAACGCAAAATCGGAATAACAATCGGCAAGAACTGACGTTTCTCCACTTCCATGTAAATAAACAACAGTCAACACAAGGAATTTGAGACGAAGTCTCACTGGACGCCCTCCGCCTGACGCGGTGCACTGCAATTGACTCCTTTCAGAGAACCAGCAAAGCATAGACTTTTCTCACCTCCAGCAGACTGGAGAGGGCATTGTGGGGGTGAACAGTTGTGGGCATAGGGTAACGCATGTTAAAAGTACCAATCTTTAAAGTAAATTTCATTACACAGTAGCTCAATTAACAGCTTTTGAAGAGGGGTGCGTTATGACCGCTCGCTTGTCTGTGTGATAATGAACACAGTGCAGACCACCCGGCGCTAAGCATTTGGAGTCAATGTTATCTGGTTATATACACGTTCCACGCCAATTAGCTATGTAACTTGAAGAGCCTACCTGTATTGTAACAGAATAAGGCTACAACGTGTGTCTACTTAAAATTTTATTTTGCAATGAATTTCATTTTAAATAAAATATGGAAGACAGTCCAGTGAGACATGAGCAAGTTTATACCAGCGTGTCACTATGCAAAATTTTAGCGTGCGTTGTCCAATTTTATTCTAGTTCCATTGTCTTTGTTGACGCCTGTTTTTGCTATTTGTGAACAACTTTGCTCATAAATGAATAATGCATTGTACTTTCCACGCAAGCGTATAGATACGATTTGTTAATATATATATGTGTGTGTGCGTGTGTGTGTCTGTGTGTGTCTGTGTGTCTGTGTGTCTGTGTGTGCGCATACATACAATCATATATGTGCGCCTCAGCTCTCATCGCAATGGTTACTTTAAAACGGTTTTTACCTCAGCTGACTTGTCAGTCAGCTGAGGTTTTGTGAGGGTCCGTCGTCCGTCCGTCGTCCGTCCCTCCGTCGTCCGTCCGTCCGTCGTCCACAATTCACATTTCGACCTTTCCTCAAAAACCGTCGGCCAGATCCACTTCAAACTTGGTGGAGATGTGCCTTGGGTGGGTCTCTACCAAGTTTGTTCAAATGGTCACGGTCCAGTGACTTTGGATTTTTAATGATTTTTTTTGTTCTTTTTTGGGTAAATCTTAAAAAATCTTCTTCTCCGAAACCTCTCACCCAATTGCTTTGATATCACACAGGAACAATTTCTAGGACTCCTAGTTCTTAATTTGTTCACCAGATGGTGCTGCAATTTTTTCCTAATTTTTTATGAATTTTTGTGTGTTATAGCTACTTTCAACTTGTTCTCCAGAACCATCACTCAGATTAAGCTGAAACATGGTGGATATGTTCTTTGTAGAAGGGTCAAACAAAGTTGTTCACTGTGTGGGAATGCTGCGGATTCCTGATTTTAAACGATTTTTTCAATTTTGGTACTTGTCGGTCAATGCATCTTTCCTATTGATTACTATTGAAGTCAATGGGCATTCTAATGCTAATTCACATTTTCGACTTTTGTTCTTCGAAACTGTCATCCAGATTAACTTCAAACTTGGTGGCAACGTACCTTGGGTGGGTTTCTACCAATTTTGTTCAAATGTTCATGCTCCAGTAATTTTTGCATTTTTAATGAATTTTTTTGTTCTTTTTGGACAAATCTTAAAAAATCTTCTACTCCGAAACTGCTTACCCAATTGCTTTGATATCACACAGGAAGACACCTAGGGACTCCTTGTTGTTAATTTGTTCACCAGGTGGCGCTGCAGTTTTTTTTCTAATTTTGTATGAATTTTTGTGTGTTATAGCTATTTTCGACTTCTTCTCCGGAACCGTCACTCAGATTAAGCTTACACGTGGTGGATATGTTCCTTATCGAAAGGCCAAACAAAGTTGTTCACTATGTGGGAATGCTGGGGGTTCCTGATTTTTAATGATTTTTTCAATTCGGCTCCTTTGGGGTAAATGCACCTTTCCTATTGATTACCATGTAAGTCAATGGGCATTCTAATGCTAATTTACATTTTCGACGTCTTCTCCAAAACCATCATCCAGATTTACTTCAAACTTGGTGGCAATGTACCTTGGGTGGGTGTCTATCAGATTTGTTCCAATGGTCATGATCCAATGAATTTTGGATTTTTTTATGAATTTTTTTTTTTTTCAAAAATCTCTACAAAAGTTTGAATAGGAAAGTTGAACATGGGAATTTCTTGTAATGGTCATAACTTTAATAATATTGACCAGATTTACTTCAAACTTCGTGGGCATGTGCCTTGGGTGGATCTCTACCAAGTGTGCTCAAATGGTCACGCTCTATTGATTTTTGGATTTTTTGTGAGTTTTTTTGTTCTTTTTTGGGGCAAACCTTAAAAATTCTTCTTCTCTAAAACCGCTCACCCAATTGCTTTCGTATCGTACATAGACACTCCCGGGGACACGTAGTTCCCAATTTGTTCACCACAGGTGGCGCTGCATTTTTTTAATGAATTTTTTGTATGGTTTTGCTATTTTTCACTTGTTCTGAGAACCGTCCCTCAGATTAAGCTGAAATGTGATGGATATGTTGTTGTGGAAGGGTCAAACAGTTGTTTTCTAGGTGGCACTGCTGTGGATTCCTGATTTTTAAGGATTTTCAGTTTGGGTACTTATCGTTCAATGCAGCTTTCCTATTGATTACTATGTAAGTCAATGGGCATTCTAATGCTAATTCACGGGACAACTGACACGAAATTTACTGTTTACTTGATAACTTGAGATCTGTTTTGAGTTAGCTACGCATGTTAATTATTCTGTATGAAGGTGATGCTGAGACAGTACATGAATGACCTTGACCTCGTTTGTGGGGTCACAGTGCTACATACATGAATTTTACTCTTTATTATAACTTGAGAACTACTTGAACTTTGATGTTGCACATGTAAGTGTTCTTCTATAAAGGTCACACTTACTCAGAACATGGTGTCCTTGATCCTTTCCCAAGTTCATAGAGCTGCGAATGTGATGAATGTCAAGATCAGCTGAGGCACGGGCTGTTCACACAGCCCTCTTGTTTAATTTTGTATTTTTTTTTTAAATTTCAGCTTGCACAGCCATCGCCAATTGCCAGCAGATTAGGTGCACCACCGGAAGCGACCAACAATGCCGACGTTGTCTGTATGACAGAGGGGCGCCACGCCAGGCCTTTGTACTGAAGTCGCAGAGTGGTTACGATAACCGAATATGTGAAAGTATGTGGATACTTTGGGTATATTAGAGACTCATGTGACGGAGTGTCTGTGTGTCATTTCCAATACCATCACGACGGTCATGGACGCCATACAAGATAAAGCCTAATGTTTGATTTGTATGGTATAACTTATGACACACACACACACACACACACACACACATCCATCTCTTTGTCTGTCTGTAAGAATGTATGAGTGAATGTGATAAGACCGTTGAAGTAGAAGTATATACCATTGTGCACGCTGATGGACTACACTGTTTTTTCACGTGTTTCAGCGTTCAGATGGCCACGAATAGAGAAATATTATGGGATAACACAACTGTGCAGCTCACAAGAACCTTGTATATTGTGTGTGACTTCAGCTGAATGTTCATAAACGTGCCAATTGTGGTCTCTCCTATTAGCCAAATATCACTTTCTCCCAGAAAAACGCAGTTTCGGGAGGATAAGCACAGTGCAACGATAGTAAACTAAGAAGTCTCCACCTACAACAAATCCACGGAATGAGACATAAGAATTGACTCGTCGGCAAGCTGTGCCAAGTGGACCAGTAAGAAACCCATTGGTAAACAGAGAAAAAAAAACATAATATTAACCAAAAGAAATATTAAACTGGTGGGTATTTATGGGAATGGATTTCATCGTAAAAAATCACTTGCTCAGCCTTAATGGAGTTTTGCAAATGTATTTCATTCCTTTGAACTTATAATTACCTTTGCACATGTCTCTAAGGTGAAACGAGCGTGACTATACATGCAAACTGTTCGGCAAAGAAAATAGCCGATGACCCTCTGTCTGAATGGGAAGTCCTTTGGGAAAAACCCACGTATTACTAAATAACCTGACTTTTTTCCATACTGCAACACAATCAATGAAAGGTGAAAGGAAACCACGGGTCACTGGAATAGCAAGTGGCATTACGTAGCATTTTGCCGCTTGAATGATAAGAGCTGCTGCCAAAATGTCGACCACTTCATACTTCCTTATCTGGGCTCCGAAGCTGTGTGGTCATTCTTCAATGGTCTTTTGTTCATTTGCTTGTCTTTTATGTCTCTGCGTGAGGTGGCTCTGGAATCACTGACTGCGGGGTGGTACCCACTTCCTGGGATGAATAGAGAGTGTGCACTCTGCCCTGTCCCATGCGCATGTAGTTTGATAGCTGCCAGGTGGCAGGAGCGTTTTCAATTTCTCATTCCTTATTTTACATATCGACATGAGTCTGAAGTTGCAAGATTAAAGTTGGCCGGGCAAAGTTTGTTTGTTTGGTTTTTTCAATAACGAAAATTGGTCAAATAACTTTAATTGCGCACAGTACTTTTTGCTTTGAAAATATACCTAAATAACTATGTATTTTGTTTCATTGTTACTTGATTTTCAAACCACAAGGAAACAGGAATGTGGATGCAAATATGTGCAAACCCGCAGGTGAAAATATTTATTGATATCCAACCTGAATATTTTATTAGGAAAACGTAGCTATACATCAGAAAACTTTCCGCCGTAGACACAGTTGACCCCATCATTTCCGAACTTGCTGCAAGTCAAATTTAATATTTTTATCTGTGCGTCCTTTAGGGTCCCCACACACTAAGGAGCGAGATTATGCGATTTATCGTCGCATCCCAATCGCGGGTAAAAAAAAAAAAATCGCATCATCTCGCCCGCTGGTCTGGGCCATATGCGTGCGATGAAGAGATTTTTTTCCCCATCTCTTTATGATCGCAACAGCATCTCATAGCCATGAAATGGTTTTAGGACTGCAATAAATCATCGCATCATCGCATCATCGCGCTTCGTCGCCGCTTATCTCATACGATCTCCAGTGGCCCACATGCACCAAGGAGTGCGATGACGCAATGTTTTTTTAGTTTCCGCTTTTTGCCAAAGATGTCGCTTTGGTCGCCTAGCAGCTGTTTAAAATTCTGACCCACAGATGTCGCTACATGAACTTCCCGGCCTGTCACTTTCGCAAAACGCGCCGCCGACACATTGTTTACAGGGACCCTTACCGTTGTGGTCAACTCTGGACTAGCTGGTATGCCACCCAAAAAGGCTGCACGTAGGCCTAAAAAGGCCAAGACGGTCCAGAAGATTCGGATGGCTGGAAATAGTAAAACACCTGTGAAATCTAGGCCGCAGAAGAATAGTGGGAGTCGTTCTGAGACTGAATTTGAGCGCACTTCAGGAGATACAGGCAGTCTGAAATTTGTGTGTATCTTCCTCATTGCAGGTTTGAGCGTCTCGAAGAGCTGGTAATAAGTTTCAGGACTCATTGTGAGTGTGCAGTTCCACTCCTGAACATAACCGTTCTGGAAAATTAAACGTTACAAAATTCTGCGGTTTATTTAGACGTGAGGAATGATTTTGCAAATTTTAAAAGTTTCTGAAAAAATTGTATCTTTTTTTCAAAGCTGGATATCTCCATGCTTTTGCCTCATTTCCTCTTGCAATAAAAAAATCTACGAAAACATGGACAGATATAAAGGCCTTGTCATTTTAAAATCATTGAAAACAATTGTCTGTGTGTTTATTTCCATAATCAGGCACATTGGTTTATTGAACCAAGGTTCTTTGATTACTAAGTTTTAGTAACGTATTCTGGTGAAAAACAACGTGTAAAATTCATTTTTACTTTATTGTTAGCCATGCCCTATTATTTAATTAAGGATGCACATACAAGCACTAAAATGGGAGTACCATTCGTATGACATATTTTCAATCCGTGAAAAGTATATAATATTACTTTGACCAGAACTTGGTCAGTTATCTTGAAAGGGATAGATGGCCCATTGTTTAATGATGATACTAACGAAAGATAGAGAATGTCGACCCTCAGTGCCCCACCCCTGCCATGATTATTAATGAAACTTATAGTCAAGAATTCTTTGTAGAAATGTAACATGGTGGTTCTTTGTTGCTCAGGGTCGTCACGCCTTCGCAGCCATTCATGCATCCAAATTCTCTTAGCTCTTCTCTTCTTCCTTAGCTTGGCATTTAATTTATACATGATCAGCAGGCCAATATAGGACGTTGACACTGCAATTTGTTGCGCCATCTTTAAAGACCGTGTAAATAGGTCGCATACACAATTATAGTGGGTCACATACAGATGTCACTGTATTCATACAGTTGCAAAACCACCTTGTTTCATTTGCTATACAAATAGGCCTACGTTGTGCCTTGTGGTGGACTGCATTCAATTTCGGCTATTGGCGAAAATCACGCGCACTGGTGTGGGCTATTGGAGATTATCTCTCGCACGATCGCAATCTCAGTGATGTGGGCAGTTCGCGATGGTTATCTCAGGGCCTATGCGATGAGGAGATTTTTCATGCGATCGCCGTTTCGTTCCACGCGACATCGCATCAAAATCGCGTCGCACTATCGCGTTAGTGTGTGGGGGGTCTTACGGCCTAGCAATTACACAGGTCCCGATGCGGTTTTTCGCTCAGTTACCTTATCAGTCAGCTTATCTTATGGTCATACATCCATCGTTGCCCGTCCATGCGACGTCCGTCTGTCAATCTGTCCGTCAACAATTTACACATTCTACTTCTCTAAAACGCTAACCATATCCGCTTCAAATTGGGGGAGAAGGTACTTTGGGTGCGTCTGTACCAAGTCTGTCCAAATGATCACGTTCCACTGACTTTCAGACTACTTTGTGTTTTTGTGCAATTTATGACAAAGTCAGAAAAAACTTCTTTGTCAGCACTAGTAAATTGCTTCTATACTGCATAGGGGCACTTCTGAAGACACTTAGACCTTAACTTGTTCAGCAGCTGACGTTGGAATATTAATTCTCAATTTTTAGCGAATTTTTGTGTGGTATAAACATTCGACTATTCGCTGTTAGCATTTTTACCAGGGATAGCAGCAAATCTGACATTTTGGCGTATATCTCGGTAATGTTGGATCCTTGGCCCACAGTTACATATAAACGCAAATGGGAAAGCACCACAAGGATGTTTGTGGCTGTTGTGCATTTTTATTCTGAGTGATCTTGGGAGTGAAAGGTCGACCTAACCGAATGGCGTATATGTTGGGAATGGTGGATGCTGTTACGTTTTGTTTCAAAAGGGATGGCTCTGGAAATGTGTGAGTGAATACATTGATATTGCAAGCAGCGACGACTGTCTTAAAGGAAAGTAACCTTCATATTATTCTGCTGGTCACAGTATTCTTTTAGTCTCTGCATCCGCGTCCAGATGAACACAGGACTGTCACAGTCCTCTAGTTTATGAGTTTTTGTGTGTTTTTGTAAACTTTGAGGTCTTCTTCTGAACCACAAGCTGCATTCTCCTCCAGATGACCGGAATGTAACTTGATTTAATCTCCTCCAGAGTTTGTTACTTGTTGAAAATACCGTCATTGCTGATTTTGTGCCAAGTTTTGAAGTTACGTAATGATGTGTTAGAGTACATGTCAACACCATAAGTACTTTAGGATACGAGTATAAGCATACATGTAAATATATTTAGTTTTGTTTAAAACCATTGACAACATCCATTTCAAGCTTGATGAACGCACCT
>OZ026626.1:20166771-20169271 GCA_964020975.1 Hermodice carunculata
CGTTCACCAAAGTAACAGCCCGCCTACAGTTCCAGCGACAATAAGAACAGTCTTTCGTCCAAATATCAGCAAGCCTTTAGTCCCCGAAACAATGACAAGGGTCTTTATCCGAGTAGCAGCATGCCTGCAGTCCCAAAGAGCCTAAAAAAAGTACCAGCATGCCCACCGTCCCTGAGACCATACAAACGGTCTTACACACGAGTACCAGCAAGCCTGAAGCCCCAGAGACCATAAGAATGGTCCTTCACTCGAGTACCAGCAAGCCTACAGCTCAAGAGACCATAAGAATGGTCCTTCACTCGAGTACCAGCAAGCCTACAGCTCAAGAGACCATAAAAATGGTCCTTCACTCGGGTACCAGCAAGCCTACAGCTCCAGAGACCATAAGAATGGTCCTTCACATGAGTACCAGCAAGCCTACAGCCCCACAGACCATAAGAATGGTCCTTCACTCGAGTACCAGCAAGACTACAGCCCCAGAGACAATACGAATGGTCCTTCACTCAAGTACCAGCAAGCCTATAGACCCAGAGCCCATAAGAATGGTCTTTCACACGAGTACCAGCAAGCCTACAGCCCAGAAACCATAGGAAGGGTCCTTCACCCAAGTACCAGCAAGCCTACAGCCCCAGAAACCATAGGAAGGGTCCTTCACCCGAGTACCAGCAAGCCTACAGCCCCAGAAACCATAGGAAGGGTCCTTCACTCGAGTACCAGCAAGCCTACAGCCCCAGAAACCATAGGAAGGGTCCTTCACCCAAGTACCAGCAAGCCTACAGCCCCAGAAACCATAGGAAGTGTCCTTCACCCGAGTACCAGCAAGCCTACAGCCCCAGAAACCATAGGAAGGGTCCTTCACCCGAGTACCAGGAAGCTTGCAGTCTCAGAAACCATAAGAATTGTCCTAGTCAAAAGCTGTCTTCGGCGAGTGGAAAAGCTGTTAACCTTGTCGGCAGTGAAAGAGACGAATGAAAGTTACCAAAGTTATTGGTACTTTATACGTGTTTTTCTTTATAGGAGGCATGTGACAAACATCTCAGTATAGCTAACCACACAGATTTAGCTCAATATGGTCATTCAAGAGAGGAAGTGAGCTTTCCATATTAAAATTGTTATGTGACCTTGGTAAAAAAATCTCACTGCACTTTTTAATGAACAACATGGACAAATTTCATACCAGGAATTAACACTAAGGGTCCTGTTGGTAGTATCAAAATACTGGAAAATTCCTTTAGTTTGAAAGCCAAGCTCTGCAACATTTTTTCCACAGTTCACAGTTGACAATTGTATTTTCCCGAGACAGTTGTACTTATTTACCTCTTATCAGAATAGCAAACAAGTTGCACTGCCCACGTTCAGCTGAGATGTTGACTTGGTAACAGATATACAATAACCATAATTAATATTCAACATTGTTCATAAGTTACCTTGTATAAATGGAGGTAAAGATATCTTTCAAATTATAACTATGGGAATCTCAAGATGACTCTGACGCATTTGCCTCCAAAGCAGACTCCTGACAGCGTTCCATCGAACATCAGGAGAACACGAAAGTCAGGTTTGCTACAGTGCTGTTGAGATACCTGATGTACTTAAAGATATTAGGCCCATGTGACCACGTCTGGAACCCTAAGAAGGTTGTAAGCCCCACAGCAGTGCTGCCAACCTGCCACACTTAAAATCCGGGAGGTGGAAAGTAAACCTCAGGGAGATTGATAAATTAATATAGAAGATAAATATTGATAAAATTCAGGGAGGGGGCTAAATTTGCCAAAAATCTATTTTATTTTTTCAAGAAGTTTCAGCATAAAGTTCCAGGAGTCTCCCGGGTAATCCGGGAGTATTGGCAACATTGCGACAGTGGCAAACTAAAACAGACATACGCAGTACGAATGAAAAAAAGTGATGTTGAAAAACTATTGCAACATGCACAGAGAGAGAGACCCTCTTTTGGATTTTGAATCCTTCTGTATTCAGTGCTATACACAGGCATGAGTGTGTGTGCGCATGTGTGAGTTTGTCCTGGTATACTAAAATGGAGAATTTTGTGTGATTTCATGAACAAAGAGCGGGAGTTTTCCTAGTTGGAACCCTCCCTGAAGAAAGGATATCTATAAACGTTCTGAATTGCGTGCGGCATAGGACAAAAATAATGATAACAGGCCTCTACATAAGGTAACTGATAACAAATATGTATATACATATTCAGACACATACACGTACGACTTAGGGTCAGAGAAGGTTGACCGGGGAAAGATTATGAAGAGTTTGAAACTGCGTTTTAGTATAAGTGAATGAAGATGATATCTCTCCTGAGGGAATTCTCTACGTCAGAACATCTTGTTACACCTCCGCCTAAGGTCTTTTGCACATAAGTGTATTTATGTGTGTGTGTTCATATATTTCATGTCGTAGGAATATTAAGATGTTAAATGCATCTGCTGTTTCGATCAAAGGAGACTCCTGTTTTATTTGACGATTCTGTATTTATAGGCGTCCT
>OZ026626.1:20174271-20201771 GCA_964020975.1 Hermodice carunculata
ATCCATGCTGTCATCACCAGCGTAAGCCGTGGCATCCGTTGTAAACAAAAAGACGTGGGCCAGACTCGGCCCCATGCTGATTGGACAATCAGGCCAACAATGGCATGCATAATTAATTACGGTTCGGAAAAGTCCGGTACAACTCGGAATGAACAGGTCTATTGCTGACTTATTTATAATGGTAACACAGACAATACGAATGTCTGCAAGTAACGTAAAGTTAGTGCTGTTACTGCTACCTCTGAAAATAATAACTGTCAAATCTCCTACACCTATTTGTTTCTTTACAATTTAGGAATCCCCTGCTCCAGCTTTATTCACCATCTCCGTTTCTCGCTGAGCAAATAAAATATATCTCCGTGGTCTTAAAAAGTATAAATCATCTTGATTTCGTATCCTTGCATGTCAAATGTGTATTATACTCATTATTAAACAGAGTTTAATATGTGTATCTTATTTACGCATGGTCCGGACGTACATTATTTGGTTTACACCGGGCGCAGACCGACAAGCAAATGTGTTGACCACCTGTATTGAATTTACTTACACGTAACTGCAAAACAACTTATAAATCGCCGGGTTTTTTTACGAACACAGGCTGTTGTTGACAAGCTTTGCCTTTTTGTCTGAGCTTGGAGTCAGTAGTCCGTGCCGGGATATGGAATATCTATGGTCCATGTGACGGTTATTAACCGGTCTTCTTGCCGCTTTGTCAACCTGCAAATGTAACAATGATGCATACATGTATTTGTACTGTAAGCAGAATATAGATTTCGCGACAAGTTTGCGGTATTTTATGAATTTATTCTTAGGCACAGTGTTTTGCTCATGTAAAACATATTTTCTCATCCTATTCCCTTCAAATATATCTTACAACATTGAGTTTGTGGGCAAATTGTTATACCTGATGAAAACCAGAAATAAATTGTGTTTTTACAACCAAGGTTGCTACAGCATTATGCTGACCGTGGACGATAATGGTGGTAATTACCGCCGTGCAAGGAAATTTCTCATTTATGATAACGTCAACAAGGTGGTGGTCACACCTCATGCATCGGACCCGTTGTGGATGGACACAGCCGCTCAGAACGCAAGCCACCAATGGATAACAAGTCTACAGGATCGTAGGAATGGCGGTCAAAGGGTGAGAGTGGAATCTTATTAAATAATCTCACTGCAAGTGTCTATTTGTAGTTATAATGGCCGTATGGCACACTGGTTCTATGAGTTACCTTAGTAACGGGTATCACTGCTTGTTTGTACTTTTTGTTATCCCCCCCCCCCCTTTTTTTTCCAGCTGTGTGTTAACGTGCAAAAGCCCATGAGAACTATTGCGGATAATGTCACTGTTTACATAAGGCAATTGAATCCCTCTCGGTCAAATGATTAAAAAAATCACTTTACCATTGTTGACTTGCTTCTGATAATTATATTCAGCAAAAAAAAAAAAAAAAAAAAAAATTCAACCCCGTTGGTATTAACTTAATAAATAGGATCGTAAGGGAAGCTCCATATATTTACAGGTAACAGTGAAATGGCCGAATCACTTTTACAATGATTTTCATCGCGTTCATAAACTCTTGAATGCAATACGGGATTTCTCGCCGGTTATCACCTCGGGATACGAGGAGATGAGCGGTCAACCTCCGGCAACACGACCCAGGGCAGCTATTCCGAGTGTGAATGGTGTAGTTAAATTTGAAATGGCTCACCTCGTGGACCATCAGGGAGGGCGCACTATAGTTAATGCTCCTTCTTCATTTGTCCCGGTGCCAAACGTTCAGGTAAAGTATTTGTTGTTTTATACTGCCAAAAATATTGGGCGTATTGGAAAACCGTGCTATCCGTCATACATACATACATACATGTACACACTATCAGAGGAATGCTCTTTATAGAAAGCAGGGTTAGGCCTTTTCAACACGAGATTATTTTTGGTGTTCCCTGCCTTGTGCCTCAATATGTCAACGTTACACAGAGTAATTAATTTACATAAAATTCAAATTAATGAACAACAAATTTTCGCTTTATGGTTAATGACTATATATGCAAATAAATCGGTGTAGTCAGAGAATGCGTGACTGATATTATATTGTTATTTTATTTTGCCACTGCACATCGATGATTGTGTTTGAAGTAAACATTTAATAGTTACGAAAACCATAGCGATGACGGAATTGTATGTTTTTCACACGCCACCTCTACAGGCTCAGGAACACACGGTGGACATACCTAGGCAAGATGGAGATTCTATACGGGTGTGGATTCGAGCAATTGACGTCATGGATAACACAGCCAATGACAGCATTTTAGTTCACGTGGACTCTTCTCCGCCCATAATTAATGACGTGTGGTTGTCCAGGAATGGTGTTCCCAGGCTTTCTGTACATCATTCTATAGATCTGTTTGCCCTCAAGTAAGAAGTAATTTCGCTTTATTACGTGGCAGCTTTCAGGTTGTTTTACATGTTGCAAATCATATCTTGCGAAGCAACATGTTTAAAATATGGCCAGTATTTAATTCAGTGGTTAAATTTTTTGTTGCAGCTTTTTAAAGTCGCACAGCACGAATTTCTTAGACGTTTTGATCAGTCTAAACAAACTACTGGAATTCTGTATTTTTGTCACTGTGTTACCCATTCATTCATTTATCTATTTAAAGACTGGAGTTTCTTGCCTATGACGACCACAGTGGCTTGAAAACAATTCACTGGGAGTTACATGATATGGCAAACACCACTCGGGTACATGGGGATGGCCATTTGGTAGTAAGACGCCCAAAGGTACGTTTAACGAGCCTGTTGCTCAAACGTCAACTCTAAGGTAAGTCTCATAAGCCTGTTGTTCAAACCTTAACTCTAAGGTAAATTTCACGAGGCTGTTGCTCAAACTTTTACACTAAGGTACGTTTGGTGAGCCTGTTGCTGAAACTTTTACTCTAAGGTAAGTCTCAGGAGCCTCTTGCTCAAACTTTAGCTCTAAGGTATTTCTCAAGAGCCTATTACTCGAACTTAAGCTCTAATGTATCACGAGTCTGCTGCTCAAACTGTAGCTATAAGGCACGTCCTACAAGCCTATTGCTCAAACTTCAATTCTAGGGTAAGTCTCACGAGCCTGTTGTTCAAACTGTAACTATAAGGCAAGTCTCACGAGCCTGTTGTTCAAACTGTAACTATAAGGCAAGTCTCATGGGCTTGTTGCTCAAACTGTAACTATAAGGCAAGTGTCACGGGCTTGTTGTTCAAACTGTAACTATAAGGAAAGTCTCACGAGCATGTTGTTCAAACTGTAACTATAAGGCAAGTCTTACGGGCTTGTTGCTCAAATTGTAACTATAAGGCAAGTCTCATGGGCTTGTTGTTCAAACTGTAACTATAAGGCAAGTCTCACGGGCTTGTTGCTCAAACTGTAACTATAAGGCAAGTCTCACGGGCTTGTTGTTCAAACTGTAACTATAAGGCAAGTCTCACGGGTTTGTTGCTCAAACTGTAACTATAAGGGAAGTCTCACGAGCATGTTGTTCAAACTGTAACTATAAGGCAAGTCTCACGAGCTTCTTGTTCAAACTGTAACTATAAAGCAAGTCTCATGAGCTTGTTGTTCAAACTGTAACTATAAGGCAAGTCTCATGAGCTTGTTGCTCAAACTGCAACTATAAGGCAAGTCTCATGAGCTTGTTGTTCAAACTGTAACTATAAAGCAAGTCTCATGAGCTTGTTGTTCAAACTGTAACTATAAAGCAAGTCTCATGAGCTTGTTGTTCAAACTGTAACTATGAGGCAAGTCTCATGAGCTTGTTGCTCAAATTTTACTCCTGAGGTGAGTCTCACGAGCATGGTGCTCTAACATTATTTTGTCCTTTTTCTTGTATTTTTAACATACTTCAATAGAAAGTGTTCATATTAAATTATAATACCCACAGACTTGCTCCGGTTTCATGAGTTGCAAGGCAACTGAAGTATCCTTTCGTCATCATGACAGCACATGTACGCATGTGTTACTTAACTAGCCAGAAAGACACAGATGAAAGATCCTAAGTATGTTCAGCATCTTGAATTTTTTAAACCTTTCGAATGACTTTTCTTATGCCTTCTGCTTGCTTTAGTTGTTACTTTTATCATAAAAGCATATTTGGCCCTGCTTAACACATGAATCTTCACTCCTTTCTGTCAAGTTTCCTGCAGCACCCCAGGTGGCAGCACAGGATCCCAATAAATATGGATACCTTCTATTAAGAAGACACGCAACTTTGTACATTTTACCACTGCTTTAAAGAAGTAGTTAAAGTTGTTCATAGTATCATAAGACCTGTATGCAAATATACCATATTTCTATCCGAGGTTTGTCCGAAAACCCACCCACTAAAAGGTAAAGGATTGGAGATAAGGATGGTTACGGAGTAAAGATTTTAGCCAAATGTAGCTTCCGCAATTGATAAAAACCTTCATGATAAAATGTGGCAATAATAATAATAATAATAATAATAATAATAATAATAATAATAATAATAATAATAATAATAAAATGATGATGATGATGATGATGATGATGATGATGATGATGATGATGATGATGATGATGATGATGATGATGATGACGACGATGAAAATATAGATTGCATTTTCATGTCTGCTTTTTTTCAGTCTCCGTCAGAATGTAAGCCCCCTAATTGCACATGTATACCAAAGGACAACGAATGTTACTTCAGGAATTATGAAATCACGCCTAATGAAAACAAAATGCAAAAGCCACAAGGAACCCACGACTTTGATTATTATTTCATCATCACGGTAACGAACAATGCCATGCTCGAGACAGTCCTTAAATATAAGGTAAGATTTTGTAAGCAGAATGAAAGAGTTGTAGCAAAAAAAAAAAAAGAAAGAAACAAAAAACAGCTTTGCTATGGATGAACTTAAAAGTGTAATCTATTGGGTACATGAAAGAAATTTACAAAACGTGAAAAATGTAGTTGTCTGTCACAGATTTGGTAGTCATCAACTTGTATAACTAAAGATAGCAACTTGAACGTGATATATTAAGATAAGGGGTGTGTTGTCATCGTGCAATAAATTGCATTGTATCTCAAATGGATTTGAACAACTGGTCAGATATTAATATCCTGACCTCTGACATCACGCCTTAATTGATATTGTCACATGAGATACCAATGCCAGTATAAATCACCAAGGCGGTACACACAAAATGTAACCGTACAGCGTTGACTTAAGTCGGTAGTGCCTTCCCCGTAGATAACCGTGGATGTGAGTGGCCCACACGAAGGAGTGGTCAAAGACAGCAGGGCGGGAGGACAGGACCTTGACTTTCAGCAAAGTCTGGAGCAGCATTGCTCCTGGGATGGCTTCTTTGACAAGGAGAGCGGAGTCATGTTTTATCAGTATAGCTTCTCGGATCGTTGTCTCCCACAGAGTAGCTTCTCGGCACGGCCTTCGTCAGCGGTACGTCTCTTGTTCTTTTGGCTTACATCTGACTTTTTAAATCAGATGTTAAGACACAGTCTGAACGCATATTGTCATGGTATGTGCAATCTGTTGTACTTTTAATTCATCGAAATACACATGGAACGCTACGTTGGTAGCTCATAGAAAAAAAACAAGTTATTAAAGAAAATTGAAGAGCTTTTCCAACTGTAAGACAAGAACACGGTATCGTAATACTCTTCTGTTAGAAGATGTAAATCCTATTTCTTTTTACGTGCATAACATTCTTTTTTCTAATACAATTTTTCCGGTAAAAAAACCCTGATATTATATCGATTCGGCAGATGAAGTAACAATTTCCAAGGAGACATCAAGGGCTCCCAAAGCTTTGCTTAAATAGTTAAAATTATTTATCTTTTGCCATCCGCTATCTTAATTTGGCAAAGAGAACCTCTGATTGTATCACCTGATCGCAGAAAATGAATGTATCTAAGATGATTTACAAACAGTGAGTTGGCATCCCTTTCACAAATGCTGTGATTCACTATTTAATATGCTGTCGAGTTACCGCAGTTCAGGATGTTCGTTACCTTGATTTGCCAGCAAATTTCAGATATATGCCAAGAGGTTAACAGTGGCACTGTAAAATCCAATATGCTACTGGCGAATTACCTTGAAAACGTATTACGTCACAGCGTGTTTACTGCAGTGCATCTTAGGGGGGTTGCCGGGGACAAGGTAAAAGCATCGCGTATAGTATAACACGGTTGTGGTCGCAGTATGGCTGATATCCTCATAATGTTAGATGAAAACAGCGTCGCCGGTGCAAAAATTCCTTCCGTAATAATAGAAGACAACTCTGTCCCCGCTAAAATGTGAAGAACACACATTTTTCCACTTCGATTCAACCTTCAGGCTTGCGTTTCTGATCATTTGATCCATAGGATAGCATTTTTCTCAGGTTTTCCTCTCTGTTTTGTTGGACGGCAACTAGCAAAAGGTGAGTCTAGGTGTCTTCTCTTAGAACTTGTGCACATCGGCACGCAATAGTTAACGTTCGGCCTGTTCTAACTTTCTCTGATCGGAACTTGAACATACGTGTATCACACCGGCAAGAGTCAACACTGCATCTAGCGTACTATTCCATTGTGAGTCTAAACTGCTGGCTGAGATTGTCCCCGGCGATCCCCCAAGATGCATTGCGGTAAACACGCTGTGATGTGATAAGGCGACAGGGTAATAGGGGATTCTCACCAGAGACTGCGAATGCGCTATTTCTTAGGCTTTACTTCCGCTTGGTAGTTCGCTGAGTCGGTTTAACATACATACATAAAGCGCATGAAGAAAGAAAAAAAAGAGAAAATATTGCAATTTTGTTCTCTGACCGCTTCTAATTAACATACAAAATAAATACATGCACGTTCACATTACAATGCTTAAGCACAATACAGTAAGTAAATTTAAAAGAGATTTAAAATCTATATTTTCAGAGAAGGAGATCACACAATTACCTACAAAAACGTTAATCTAGGCATATGCACATTTTATGTACCCGGGGATTAAATACACAATGGTATGGGCTAGTAACAATCTGAGAAAAGCAATTGAGAATAAACCTAAACCAATTTAATAAATTATAAAAAAGAGATTAGCATCAACAACCAGTTATAATTCAAACTTTTTTTGGTATAAGAAAACGGTCAATGAGTAACAAATTAGGTATTATTCTGAAATAAAGATAGAATGATTAAATGGTAGAACATTGTGAGAGTAAAGAATGGAAATGAGTTCGACGCAATGATGTAAAACGTTGCTTTAAATTTGGTACCGATGAGTTATCGCGTACTTTTCAAATAATTGTATTCTATAATAACCATCGGAAGATGTCAGCTGCCACTTAACATGGACCTGGTATTCTCATTCTGAATACATACAGTCAACCAATTTGAGTTGGAATGAATACTAGTATTTGAGTTCAGAAGCCTGAAACTGACTACGTTTGCTGCTGTTCACAATTTGAATCATTTATTTTCAAACCGGGTAAACGCATTAAATGTATGATATAATATTAGATACTGTCGAAAAGAAACTGCAGAATTTTGAAGCATCGCTTACGCAAGCATTTCCTCACTAGTCTCTGTCAAATTATTCGATGCTGGGGTGTGCAACACATCTCATCAACCCCTATTCAAATGCATGACGCGTGAAATACCGCTAATGTGCTCCAATACTTTTGTGAGTAGCCTATGTCTATTACCTGAAGAAATACCGCTAATTTGCTCAGGTATTTGATGCGAGTAGCTTAAGTCTATCATCTGCCACACCTCTTTGCTACCGTGAAAATAAATCACAGTGTGAGGACGTTGCCAATCGAATACGAACGCAGAAAGTTATCCAAACCGATCCCGAACCGATATTGAATCGTGCGAATCGGTAATATTGGATTCGGTCAGGCTTTACCCTAGAGACAGCGAGCAAGATTGCGTTAACAATTTTCCTATAACTTCGGGAACCAAGGAAAAATATCAAATATGCATTCCTTCTTGTGACTGATATTTCATGGCCTAAATCTTATGGAAAACTGTATGTTACGTGTTAGGCATGTATTATATAGTTATTTTTTCTCCGTGCATGTCTTGAAATCGAACTTGTAGATTGACACATTTATGTACTACCATGTACGTTGTCAATGTTGTTGGCACGTAGAATAATTTTGAAAATCACATTTTCTTACATTTTACCAGTCAGACAAACGAATTCCGTTGAATAATGTTAACCACATTGAGAACATGCTTCCCCTGATTTATAACATACCGGTATACTCTACTCACATTTACTGTGCGCTGGGGGGGGGGGGGGGGGGGTCAACCTGGCTGATATACTTCTTTATATTGGCCGTGATTTATTTCTCTTCTGTAACATCTCATTCATTCACAAAAGTTCTAAAATCACTTAGAATGAGGCAATATAGTAATGTTTTGAAGCCCGGAAAATCTATATTATGTACATGAATAAAGGTTTTATTGTCATCCTTGGATCAGAGGACATTGCAAAAAGACAAGATTAGCATATTTCATTATAATGGGCCTGGGTTATGTTGATCTAACGCAATGATGACAGACATTATTGTATGGACAGATTCAGTTATTTTTCCAGTCACAAGTAAGAATGTAAATTCTTCTTTAGATAGAAGTTCTTTAGTCAGTGGTATGAAAAATAGGTGTTAGGGCTTTTCGTCGGTTGAAAATCCATAAGAATGAACATACTTTGTCCCAGGCAATATTATGAAAACACCGTGGCCCATAACACGTACATCTTGGCAGTTGACAGGGGATTGTACGCTAGCCTAAGTCAGATTATACAATATAGATTTATATGCGCTGACTGTAAGTATGGCGGTCGAGAACTACCACGATTCCTTAAGCCCTCATTCAATGTGGCTGCTGGTGAAAACCCCCTATTACTGTGACAGAAAAAAGCCCCGTCATGCCATTAACTTTGGTGATGTATCATGTAGATTGTTCAAACGCACAACACGTATGCAAAGCGGACTGTGACGCAGCCCGGAACATACTACTGTACCGTCGTTGCTTACAACCCAGCTTTGGAGCCTTCCAAGCCCGTGTGTTCTGATGGCATCACTATAGACAGAACAGGACCTGGTCTCAAAGCTATTGATATCAAACATACGACAATGCGAGATGGGCTGGCTAAAGATGTTAATGGCACTGTATATGCAGTTAATCGACACAGGTCGGCCATACCAATCTTGACGCCACCTAGCGAGTGCAGGTACAAATTTCAATTACACAACAAAATATGGAGTATAAATGTCTTTTCATTGAATTTTTATTGAGCCTGCAAAAATGTATAATTTGCTAAGCGTTTCGTATTTATTCATGAGAAAATGCGAAATGTGTAACGGTTCGTCATTCGCTGTTTCAAGTGTGTAAACATAGGTATGTTTAAATTTCGGAGAAAAATCTAATTTCTTATTTTTTATTTATTTTATTTATTTATTTTTTTTTTTTTTACAATTTTTCAAAAGATAGGGTATTGACAAGAACTTATCACGAAGGTCAAAATGTATTAGATAACATGCCAAATGAACACAATAAATGATATTTAGTGAATGTGACCTGTAAATTTGGTGTGTTTTAGCTCCCGGGCGACCACTGTCCCCGACTTGTCCGTTTTTCCACGACAGTCATTCAGGAATGGAAGCATAATAGAAACAAAGTCCATAGATGCGAGGTTATGTAGCCAACTTTCAGGCGCTGGGACAGTGATATACATGAACTCCGAAAGAGCAGTGAGTATTTGAAAAAAAAAAGAGTAGTAATGCTAGATTGATCGTAGGTTGTTTTACGAAATTTAATTAATTATCGAAAGGGTGAGCGGGCAAGCTTCAGTATTTCTACAATACTTCCTAAAACTCTGCAGTCACAGGGTATAGCTTATATTTGAGGGGTTTTTATTTTTTGTCCTGTTTTTAGGCAGACTGGGCTACAAATTCAGTTTTACTCTACGTTATCCTGCATTAAAAAGTGACTGTACTGGTTTGTCCAATCTCGATTGCGATTTCATTTCTGCATATAAAAATTCTTTTGCCAAAGAGCTTGTACGTGTAGAATTCATACATTCAAACTGATACCTGCATAAGTTGCTTGCTGCTAACTGACACCTAGTAAAGATGGTATAGTTTGTATGCAATTAAACCTTATTTTCACTGACCTTTTCACATTTTAGCTGGAAATATATTGGGAAGGTTCGGACGCAGAGAGTGGGATTCACGATTACGAGGTCGGACTCAGCACAAGCGGTGGGTCCGTGCCTGATCTGCATGCATTTTCCAGCACGAGTGGGCATGCGCATTACATTTCTTATCATAATGACCTGGCAGAAGGGCGGCAATTTTACATTCACATAAAAGCAATAAACAGAGCGGGAAACGAAAAGCTCCAGGTAAACGACGATTTCTATCTTGACCAGGGCAAACCATTTACACCTGTTTCGTAAAATTTGTTAAACGTCCGGATATGATAGTGTCTTAATACGAATAAGGAAAAGCAGATTAAATGTTGCCAATGATTTGTAAAGCTTTCAAGTCTCCTGTGCAAAAGCTTGTAGACATTGTACACCACAAATATTTGGGGTTTGTTTGTGAAATGATGTGGACATTTTTCACGAAAGATAATTCAGAGCCATCAGCGGTTGACTTAAGTTAGACAAAGTTTACTACAATTCTGAGTAACTAATTGTACATGATATTGGTCAAAGTTTGGCTAAGGAGCCAGGTCCCGCAATATTAGGTACAGATGTACTCCTCCTCCAAGTGAGAAGAGGGTACTGCATATAAGAAGAGAATACTACAAGAAAGTAAAAAGTACTTCACGCATTCCTGCTTATATACTGCCAGCTTAATATTCAAGAGAAGCAGCAGCTGAACAAAACTGTCGCTTTTTAGCCAAATCCACTTTTATATTGGGATTACCGCTATGAGAGGGAATATTTTTTTACACGTACACTAGTTACTATAATTGTACTGTGTCATCATTCCGTATTGTTTTCAGATTGTTGGTCCAATATTGGTGGATATGACACCGCCCGTGCTGAAAGGTCCCATTGCAATTACAAACAGAGTTTTTGGTCAAAAACAGTACTTACTTGCCTCTTGGGATAAAAATACATTTTATGGGACTGAGCCTACAGAGCTGACCGCCTTCTATCAATTTTACTACGCCGTCGGTACGTATGAACCGGTCACCAAGAGTAGCGAAGGGCCTGAAAATGGACAGTGCCACTTAAAATTTAGGTTTTTTTTTTTTTTTTTTTTGCGCATAGCAAATGTGTATTTTTATTCACGTAAATATGTTCATGTCATTGAAACTTATAAATTTTTACGTTTGTGCCTAGTGATTAGCAATCTCCGTACAAAGCCAATATAAGGTAGGTTTGAAATGGTGCAGGCTGTACAAAGTCACGGGAATGTTGTGACTCTGTATTTCGAAAAAGGTAAATGCGGTGGAGCATAGGTCTTTATTCTGTATACGGTTACGATTAATCCAATATGTTTGAACATGCTGCTGGCTTTGGCCCATAATGGTTGACTCATTTCATTTTGACCACATTGTACATTTTAATTTGTAGAGCTTGGCTGATTATTTTTCATCTGATTTGTAGGAATGGAAAAGTGTGTGGTGTGTGTGTGTGTGTGGGGGGTTGTTCAAATGGTATGAAAATGCATATTAGAGCGGCCAAAGGACGCAAAGCACTGGTAGAGGGGTTAGAAAGCGTTGCTTCCCTCCCTCTCCCAGAACATTTTACACACCTTAAATGGTGCACTTTGAGGCAAAGAAATATGCCTGCTTAGCATTTAACAGCAACAAAAAAGGGGCAGTAAAATTCAAGCATATCTTATAGCGTATAGTAAGATACACTTGATTAACTGGGCATGGCGGGGGGTGGGGGGGTGGGGGGTGGAGGTGGTTCCTGGCGACCAGTTCCCCTTCTACACGCTTCTGATTTACGTTTATATCAAGTCTTGAGTCGTAGCCATGAATCTTACGTAGAAAATATGGAGCAAACATAAAGTAATGTAAAGTATACACGTGTTAACTGCTGCGAATTTTAATTATACTCCCAGTAGAGAACCCCAGGCTTTGTTTTCTCAGCGTAGCAGTAGCAGACATTCATTTTAATGTGGGTACGTTTTATTTGCAGGAAATTCAGCCGCAGGAGAAGAAGTACAAAAGTACACTCCGATTACATCTACACGTTCAGTCACTTCCTTATGTACTGTCACCAATCCGCCATCTTGTGTCGTTATACCAACGGATGGTCTCTCATGGGCTATCCACGGGAACCACATATATTATGTGTCAATCAAGGTGGAAAATATGGCTGGACTCAGTACAGTGGTTGTCTCTCCGGCATATAAGCATATAGTGGCGCCTCCCAGGGCTGGTGTAGTCATTGAGGTTCCAATGCACACTGCGCAAACTGGAGAACTGAAGGTAAGAAACACAGAATCTCCTTTGTGTGGCCTGGAATATGGTGTGGGCCTAGGGAATCTGTTACCCATAAATGTTCTCACGAATGACAAGAAGGGCCGTATTTCATTCCAACTTATGTTAGTGTTTGTTCCTTTCATGTTTACAAAAGTTAAAGAACAAGTTATCTCAGTATCCATGTGCATGTATTCATCTCAGAAGCAACGCATTTAAGACCATTTTCAACCGCATCACAAAGTCTAATATGCGTGAATATCATTCCGTCTCCGTATTGCTAAGCTTCTAAGACTGGTTGGGCGTTTCGCTCAATTCAACAAAACCCGTATGAAATAGTGACATTTGTAAATGAATAAAATACCATTAATTGAAATTTGTGTCAAATCTGTTTGAGTTATATGGCTGTTGACATGAGCTGCCAACTTTTGGCCAATAAGATACGACCTCCTTTCGATTTGGCCCGAGCCAGCTGAGGATGGATGGTGGAAAAATACAAGAAGGTGTTGCTTGTCTCGATATAAAAGTTCGAGACAGTTTTGAAGGTAAAAAGCCTTCGGGGAGTACAGTATTGCAAGGAAAAGACACGGCTCGGTCGGTGTTTGCGTCATTGCTATGTCTCCCAATACATATTCCGATGCTCCTGGTCGCCTATCATCCTGAGCGCACCTTGGTTGTACAGCCATGATGTATTGATAACTAGCGATGACTATCGCTTCGGCTTCTTAAGACCTAAATGTCGTCATCAGACGTATTTTGTCTGTATTGTTCCCCTTGTCTGCAGGTACATTTTGCGTGTTTCACATCTTGCCGTGTTTTATTCATGGATTTTCTTGGTCAAACACAAAAAATTCACATCATCATCTTCTGGTGCGACTAAACGCACGTCCAAACAGCAGGTACCTGGCGTATCTGGTGTATTTGTTTTCTAACAAGCAAAGCTTGTGTTTATTTATTACGTAGAGCAAAGGATGTCATTTGATATTGGTTTACAGACATGGTAATGTAGCTAGTACAGGTTATAGTTTTTGTTTAACCCTAAAAATCCATACCTAACTGTCCAACATAGAAAGCACTTACGTTGGCGTTATATGTTAAAAAAGTGGCTGAATTAAATTGCCCAAAAAGATTGTTAGTGCAAACATACGATCAGCCGGTTTGTTCTATAGACATTTTGTCAATTTATGTTTTATTTTGTTTTTCAGTCCGCTCAGGATATTGACCATCAAGCGAACCAAACATCATTACGGATTGAATGGTTTGGTTTCCAGCACCCACACGACACCGTCAGGTACTCGGTTAAACTTGGCACTGGTCCAGGACAAGACGATGTGCGCAAAGGCAAGGCCGTACAGGGTTCCAGTAACACTTATCTCTTCACCGGTCTTACTCTTAACAGCTTCCAGGTAAGCTACGGCTTGAAGCAGCCTATAGCACACCTGTAAAAGATTTTTTTTTTAAATTTTGAAAAGGAAGTAAATCATGAGTAAATTCTTGCGGATATTGTGCCACGTTTTTGATGTTTTTTCTATTTAAGTTTGTTAATTGTTCTTAGCAAAATGAAGATGGCTAAATAGCTACCGGAAGTAGAAGCCTATGGATTGAATTCTTAACTTCTTGGCTGACAGCTCCAAACCGTCTTAAACCGTCCACAATCGACGTCCGTGTTGATTTCAGCCTGTTAATTTCACAGCCAGTAACTACGAACATATCCTGCATTATGTTTTGAAATGTTACGGCTTAATTTAGAGAATCTGAACTTTTCATTTGCTTCTGTGCATGTCAGGCTTACTACGCCACAATTACGGCTACGAACAATCAAGGGAGTACGGAAGTCAGCAGTGATGGGGTGATGATTTTACCTGTCAACTCAATACTGCAGGGAGTCAAGGTGTATGATGGTCTGCCATGTGACACCAAGACAGGTAAAAATGTTTGACCCTGCAAATTGACTGGTGTGCAGACTACAGGTTGACCGAATCCGAACGACGGAATCTGAATCTACCGACACTTGGACTTTGGGTTCGGTTTTGATAATTCACAAACCAAGACGTTCGGAATCGGGTATGATGTATATCTTGCAAAGTGTATTGGTTTATACCATAAGCCAATATACATGACAATTTGTATTTGACATCCTTAACATGCGCGTACACAAATTCTTGTAAAATGTAAGTAAATGCATCTAAGGAAATTTTACCTAGTTTTGAACACGTTCGACCTCTTGTTCCAGACTGTGTAGTTTTACCATATATATACATATATATATATATATATATATATATATATATATATATATATATATATATATATATATATATATATATATATATGTATATATATATATATATATATATGATTCGTTTCATTGAACGAAGTTGTTAAATTTATTACTCGTGATTTTCTACATACGTTACGAGAGTCTGCTATAATTGGTAGTCAAATATATAAGTTGGGGGACAATTTAGCATTACAAAATCATGTAGGTTAAGACGGGCAACATGTGATGTGAAATACCATTTTATTGCAAGTTTGACAGCGTTGCTATTTTCATCTGACGTCAGGTAATGGACAGCAGGTCGAACAACACCAGACCTTCACAGTCAGAGATTGCAAGTTGACTCCTGACCTCAAGTTCCAGCGCTCTATCATTTTCTATGGACTACATTGGTTTATTCCCAGTAACATTAAAAAATATGTCAGTCACGTCCAGTGTGCGCTTGAAAGAAAGGACGCTGCCTCAAAGTAAGACAATGAAAAGTGAAAAACCTGTACAATGAAAATCACCCAACACATCTTAATTAATGCTACATTTACATATGCATTTCAAACACTGATATCAACGCCTTATTTGTGCCTATGAAAATGGAAAAAAAAACAAGCAAACAAAAAAAACAGAAAACAAAACAACAACAAAAAAACAAAAAAAAAAAAAAAAAAAAAAACAAAAAAAAAAAAAAAAAAAAAAAAAAAACAAAAACAAAAAAAAAAAAAAAAAAACAAAACAAAAAAAAATCAAATTGAAAAAAAAACTAAAAAGATATTAAACGATTGTTTTAATATAAAGACAAAGCATAACTAATCTTGACAGCTGTGTTATGATATGTAGTTAAAATCAATTATTCTGCGATAATTGTATGTTATGTACATGAAATTATAACTTCTGCGTGGTAGGCATGTTCTCAAACGTTACTGAAGCCACAAACTCCGACGTGATTCTTCTTTTTAAGCAAATACATCGGTTGCAGCATGTGGAAGTCACTAGCTTATTATGTTAACCCTTTTAATCCTGATAACAACAAATGGTATGATCATCTCAGTGATTAAGATGCTTCCGAATTCAAATTTTCCCGTAGAAAAGCCTTAATTGCGTCTAAGAAGCAGTAGGAATAGTGCACACCAAGCGTTGTCTGGGCAGGCCTTTTGTTACATGTTTTAAGTCAGCCATAAACTTGGCGTTCAAAGGATTGATATAGTATACCAAATATTTTTTGTGCCAACAATTGTTCTATGATATGATTTGAAGAACAACGATTGTACAGTGCTTGGTATCAATGCAATGTTGTTGCATAATCTAATTCTAGGACATGGCAGTCTATTCATGACTTTCAAGAAGTTGGTAACGGTGACTACGCAGTGATTTCTAACGTACATTTACGTCAAGGAAGCCAGTACCGAGCACTAGTCAAGTTTTGTCATCCAGATGGTTGCTTTCAGGTAAACGTCTATTGTACACCTTAACGAGGTCTATCACCATAGACACTACTGGCTGACAGAATAAAAAGTGTTGAAACATTAAAACAGTGAAACTAAAAATACTGGATTCATTGAACAAATCTCAAACACATATTAATATTATGGTTTATCCTGGCTTGACTTACGTACTTGCAAAAGTAATTAGTTGTGTAAAGCTTGCGTGTTCTTACCTTAACTTACCATCCTTAGCTGCAAATTTTCTTTCTTCAATTTATTAAATCTTTATGCTTATTAGTTTGAACCTTCGCTTTAAAAATAAATCACTTTGCGTTGTAAAGTGGAGGGAATTGAAGTAAAATTTTATGAAGCTATTTTCATATTGAAACCGAAATGTCTGATTGTGATAGTGGTGAATAAATATTTCCTGTAGAAAGAGGGTTTGTATTGCTTCATTGAGGTAGAGGTTAAAAGGCTTTTCAGAGAGAGAGAGAGAAGAGAGAGAGAGAGAAGAGAGAGAGAGAGAGAGAGAGAGAGAGAGAGAGAGAGAGAGAGAGAGAGAGAGAGAGAGAGAGAGAGAGAGAGAGAGAGAGAGAGAGAGAGAGAGAGAGAGAGAGAGAGAGAGAGAGAGAGAGAGAGGAGAGAGAGCGTTGAAATTGGTACAGTTAAAAGATGTTACTATGTACGTCATTGCAAAATGCAGTATGAACTCTTTGATGATACCAAAAATTATCGTTTAGAAAAACAATGTTCGAATATGCTACTTTAATTTATGAACCCAGTGTATTTGGTTATGAATTAGATATTGTAACGTGACATTCGGCCCACAGAAAGCTTGTCTGTATCGTACCATATTTGGGCGTTACGGACTATGGATATTGAGAGAAACCGCTTTATTTCGCTTTGCACTCTTATGGGGGGCCAATTTTGTCATTGTAGAACCTTACACATGGTATTGTATTCCAAGATGACATAACACCAATATAATGGACCCGCTGCACTTAAGTTATGCAAAATATAGATGATAAGCGTTACTTACCCAGTTTTTGGCAGTCATGACCTACTGGTAAACAAACATGACTTTTGCACTAACTTGAAAGATTAGCACCTGTTTCGTATTATGTGGACTTGATATACATGTATAGGCTGACACAAGAAGCAATTGTTTATAATTTATAATTGATCCAAACATTTTTGATGTCAAATCCGTTTAGAAAGAAATGCGCGGCTTTTTTCAATTTCCATTGCTCTGTTGTCTCTGAGTTTTATATGAAAAGAAATAGATCTGCTTAACGCTTAACTCCAAACTTGGTACAAGTATACTTCTGTAGATGAAGTCTCGCCTTTTTATAATGAAAGGTCATGCTATTCCAAATTATGCAAATGAGGGCTAATTGAAGTTTTAAATCTTCAATATAATATATACTATAGTAGATGTGGTTCCAGGTGTATATATGAGTTCCATCATAAAAAGGCAAAGGTCATCTCAAATGTCAAGGTCATGTCAAGGTCAAAGGTCAATTTTAGGCCGAAATGTCATTTTTAAGGTCAAGGTTCAGTTTAGGTAGAGGTCATCTCAAAGTCAAAAGTCATTTCAAGGTCAAAGGCCATTTTCGATGGTGGCTTTCTTCTAGCCATAACTTGGTCAATTTTTATCCAATTTTTATCAAGTTGGGCTCAAATTGTAGTTATTGTAACACTGCACATTTTAGAAACTTACGTGCGACCTCTAAAGGTGAAATGTCAATGTCATTTGGACCATCCGGCCATAACTTGGTCATTTTCTATCCAATTGTAATGGTGGTGAGCTCGAATTGTAGGTGTTGCAACACTGCACCTATTTTTATAAGAACATGTTATCTCAAAAGGGCAAAAGTCAAGGTTGTTTGGCCCTTTGAAAGTTTCATCTTGCCATAACTTGGTCAATTTTTATCTGAATTGGTTCTTGTTGGGCTTAAATTGTGGGTATTGTAACACTGTGCAATTTACATGTGACCTGTTAAGGTCAAAGGTCAAAGTCATTTGGACTTTGAAATTTTCATCCAGGGACAAGCTTGATGTAATGTGAAGTACCAAAGGATAAATGTTGTAGCATTTGATATTTACAACTTTTGATGGCACACAAACAGATTTGCTTTGAAGAAAATCTTCTTTTCTAGTTCAATTTCCTCTTTACTTAGAGCGTAGCAAGTGATGGAGTGATCATCCTAACCGACAAGCCTCTGCCTGGTCAGATCAGAGATATATCCGTCCGAATCACCGAACCTGGTCGCATCGAAGATCCGTCTTTCACAACCGTCAGTCCGAGTACTACCGAATCATTTGACAATACTACCGGCACTACCACTTGGACTTATGGTAATGTTACCGAAAGTACAAACGTCACTAGTGACCATACTGTTAGCGGTGTCAATGGCACCAGTAGTGATAAAATACGTGGCTTCAATGCCACAAAAGGCCAGACCAATGTCACGTTTACGTGGACGGGTTTTATAAACCCCGGCTTAGAGAACGTAACAGGCGGTATGCTATATTACGAATGGACGCTTGTGGTGGACCATGGAGATGGAAGTTCTGTCGAACACTTACTTAAATGGAATAAAATAGCAGAAGACGATATCAGTAGTGCATTCTGGAATGGAAAAGAATACGTGGTATGTATGTATGCAATAAATGTGATGTTGCATTTTTTTAAAATTCCTGGATCTATATGATACGACATTGACCTACTTAGGTAAATGTTTTGCAAGTTTTTGTGCTCAACAAACACAGCAGCAAGAAGAATATATCATGCCATGATAACTTTATAAAGTTGCTTAGGGTAGGGTTAAGTCAATTTGTATTATTTGTAATTTTTTAAACGTAACTCTTGTTTGTATTGTCCCATCAGCGTAATTGACGTGATGACACCTGTTAAATGAGCGCACTAAAGGGGGAGGTGGTGTCTCATCACGTTTCGCACAAAATCATTTCCGCCTCTCACTATTCACGCCCCCCCCCCCCCAAAAAAAAAAAAAATTGCCAACACCTGTCTCATTCACGATTCACAAAAAAATAATGCAAATGTGAATCATAAATCATGGAAAAAAAGACAAACGTACATCACGAAAATACCCATCAGCCCCCATCATAAAGGTATAATTTCTCGTATTTTCAGTATATTATTCATTAATTTGCCAGTGAGAGGTCAAGAAAAAGTGATGCCGCTTGTTGCAGTATTTCATTTTGATATGTAAACTTACAATTGATGCGTTTCAGATGACGTGTACGGTGCAGTTAGACAAAGCGTTACATTTCACCAGCTCTCTAAAGCTGATGATTCGGGGCTACAACGAAGTAGGTCTTTCTGCCACCTCGAGTAAAGAGCTCAGGAAAGCGACACTCTTGGACAATCTGGTGGTGAAAGATGCGGTGGGAAAATGGGACAAAGTTAAGGGAGACACACAGTAAGCTGCTGGCCATTTCTGTCTTTATATGGACCTGTGTAGCTCCTGTAACCATTTGAGTGTACTTGTACAAAACAAATACATAAAGTGGAATGTGAAAAAATAGGGTCGTCCTTAAAACTGGGCAAGCAGACGTTTTGTATCCAAATATTGTAAATATCCTTTCATGTCATGAACTCTTCTTAGCTTAATTATGTAACTGTTCAGTTATATTGTTAATTTCAAAATTCTATGGAGGAGTTTTTGTTTGTTGTTTGTTATTTAGATGCGTTGAGAAATAGGTTCGGAAAAGCCGTTTTCCTCCCCACTGATGACTCATTTATAGTTAAAACTTTGGAAGAAACGGAACTCAGTTTTAGAAAGTCGTACCGGTAGAAAACAACCTACAGTCTGTGTATACCTGATCGAAAGACAACATTTTTCAGCTGCATGAAGTATAAAAGTATTTTTCCAGAGATATTTTCTTGGATACCAATGCTCACTGGAAGATCAGTGATGCCGAGTACACGGCATCTAGGAGTGTTCTATCGGCCGTGTGGCCGGATTTACGTCACGGCAAGTACTTATGGAAGGTCATAACGGGAGCAGCCATAGAGAAATGGGCGTACTTTAAACCTATCAAGGAGCTGGATTTCACGGATTTTATCTACTCGTCTCCAGAAGTACTCGCGTGGGGAACCACGTCTGTAAGTGTATCTGAGAATAGCGGCCAACATGGTATTGTTCGTAAATTCATTTTGGATTTAAAAAAACTGACACTGTTAAGAAAAATGACTCTGTGGACCATATTAGTTGGAATGAATGGAACCAACCCAATATAGACGTCTTGGACTATATAATAGCATACAGCGACATTAGGAGCATTTCTGTATTTGTTAAACGTTTAAAGCCGCAAAATGTGAACACAATTTTGATGTATTAAGGGTAGCCGTTTCTCCGAAAATGTGATAAATCAGCTGTTGGCTTCAAAGACATAAAATATCTTCAAGCGTTCTGTTATTTGACTGTATCAGTGGCATTAATAAGCATTGTTATTCATATAACATTCCACAGGAGAACTTCATCAATGCCCGAAACCTGCCTCTTAAACACGGCCAACGGTACTACATATGCGTATATGCAGACAAAACAGATCTGCAGTTTGAGAAGTTCACCCAACAGCTTCCCGTTGTATCTGCCTGCAGCAACGGCATAGTAGTTGACCATACTGCTCCCAGCAGTGGTCAAGTGTGGACAGGTCTTCACAGGCAAACACAATTGTACCAGGTAATCCCCGTGATATGAGTTGCAATAGTATGATGTTGTGCACGCGTGCATTGTCAAAGAGCCAGTTGGGTGTGCGCTGAAGTAATAGTATAACACACGTGCAGCTTGTTAGAGAAGGAGTCAGTGAAAACTGACGTAATTAAAACAGAATTAATCTCGTTTGCAAGTTGTGAGAAAATAATTCGTCATAAGGAATTAATGACACAACACTCACGACTTTTTGTTTTGTATATTGAGAATGCCTCAATTCAAAGTTGTTTACTATTGGTATCTTTTGCTATTTTTTGATTCCCTCAACGATTTATACTCATGAAACGAAACCTACCAGCAGATGACGCAGCACATTCAACCAGTGGCTTTTGATCTGAAAGCTGTAGCATACTGGTTGCCAAATGGCGAACGCTTTGTGACATTGTCATTATAGTCACATTTAAAGAGGGCATCTTATTTACCCAGGACCATCATAACATGTATCCTAAGAATGAATTTGGTCGGGTAACCATTTGAGTTACACTGAAAATGCACCAACGAGAAATCTTCTTAAACGAGAGTTCTGTTTAAAGAATAGGGCCTGTGTCTTACCTTCTGCAGATGGAGCGCACCTCTGTGATGATCCGATGGGCAAACTTCAGGGATGTGGAAGAGAACGGGAACCCAACACATCATTCTGGCATCCGGACGTACCATTATGCCATTGGTATGTAATAAAATAAATTATACCATTAAGCAGCCTGTCTTGTACAGGAACGGTGAAAAATATGACATGAATATTATGGAAGGAATATGTATGACTCCTTTGCCTCTTTCAGGCCGGGAATCAACCACTAACATTACAAAATCAATAAAATGTAAGAAAACTACAGCATTATAGCGACCTCGCTTTCAAGACCTTGTTTTTTAGCGGTTTTTAACCTTCCTCGTCGGCGAGGTGTTCTTCACGCGTGAAGCTTGCCTCGCCCACAAGTACCGCGCCTAGAAACTTACCTCGCGGATCCAGAGCCGCACGATAGTGTTCATTACTGCTACCCGAACAAACAAGTTGGCAATTGTACGCCTGATACAAAACTGAGTCAAGGTTATATTCATGAAATAGTGAGCTATTGCAAGGCATGATAATTGATAAAAAAAAAACAATAGCACAGAAAACAACTATTGAACAGAAGGAATTTGAAAAATTTATCCATAAAGAGAAAATACCGTCTATGTTGCGCAGGCAATAAGGACAACAACATTTCAGTTGAGCAAAAATGGCAGTGAGAATTGGATAATCTAGGCTCTCAAGTGTGCATGCTCGGGAAACTAGGTACTTTTCACGCGTGGGCAGTATCTCGCTCTCAAGACAGAAGAGCGAGGTCTGGATCATGGCTTGAGAGCTGAGGTGAAAGCAAGCCAGCTTTCACGACGCTTCAAGCCTTCGAGGTGTCTCGAAACGGTAGCTTCGTGAAAAAGCTGGCTCGCTGTCACGGGCGAGGTCTCGATCACGAAGCAAAATAAAACAATAACGAAACAAAATCCATGGCGTAGAAGAACTGGGAGACGAAGTGACTAATGATAAGAACATACAAATAGGCATATATATATATATTTATAAATTATTGCTGCCTAGGAAACGTCACACGGAAGAAAACAACTTGCAGAACATAATGTACCATCCAATGACGTGTTGACAACTAGTGTCAATGGCCATACGTTTTTACATTTCGGATGAATAGATGTATACGTAGATCAGAAAACGTTTATTGATAAATGCAGAGATTGAATTAAATCTTGTAATTTGTAGATTATATGTCGGTTAATTGTAGGCATCTTGTGCATAGCGAGATATAGACTACACATTCTAGGTAATTATGTTACCTTCTAACAACCAGGCTTTAGCATGATAATGTTTTGTATAAATATTTATCCATGCTCAAGGTACTTCGCCAGGTGGCGTTGATGTGCGAGAATTCACTGATGTGGGAATCACCAATGAAGTTACTGCCTCAGGATTGCAGTTACACGATGGGCATACATACTATGTTACTGTGAAAGGTACAAACTGTAGTTGTTTTCAATTTGCCTTGCCGACTTTTCTTCTCAGTTCGTTTTTATTAGTTTTCCTATACTATGTGAGTGAATATATTTGATCCTGAATATTAACGAAAAAAAATAAATAACAATGAATATAAAGCGCACTATTTGCAAGAGTAAGAACGCCCTTGTGTACATTTTATACATGATGCGTTTCTACCAAAGAAGCGCGCATCAATACCAATGCAGTAATAGCGCTATCTCCACAGTGGAACCCAGTGTCAAACCCGATGTAGCAATGATGTCATCCTCACAATAAGACAAATGTTTGTGACAACCAAAAATACGTTTGTTTGTTTTTTTCTCAGTGCAAATGAATACGAACAGTTTGAGAATTAATGCTATTCACAAATAATGTTATGTGTGCAGCCACAGGTGTTCATAATAGCCATATTCAAAAAAGGCAAACTTACCGTCAGTTACTCTGAGGTGCATTGCCTGTGACGCGCTGATTAGCGGACACGCTGATCGTCAGAAACTACTTCAAATCTGTAATAAAAGTGTGAGAACTTGACGCATCAAATTAAATGAAAATTATGAATCACAAAATCCATTTTTGACTGTCTGAAACAGGCTTACATTATGAGTGAGACTTTGTTGTTAAACGTTCCCGCATTCACAATTACTATTTGAACGGTAACACAGTGAAACATGTTTTTTTAATGAAGTGACCCAGAATTTATGCGTGGGATAAAAAATCCCAATCACCATCTTTTTACCTCCATACCCCACGGGAGCGTAATTATCCAAAACCAGTAAAGGACTACCCCCACAGAAAAAGGTTCATTTGGGTCACACCAGAGCTCCACAACTGCGTCCTGCATGTACATAAATCCAACTTTTATCAGGAAATAAAGCTGCACGCCTATTGACTCTGTGCATGCAATGGGAGATCAAAGGCCGACCACACAGTTGCCCCTCTGGTAAAGTCAATTGAATACGCTACAATGGAATCTTAAGCAAGCACAAAGGTGGATACTGTGAGCTATAAAAACCACTCTATGCGAACCGCCAGGAGCAGTTTCTACCCATGTTTGCAGGGAATTGGATTTACTACATTTTGTGCATGTAATTATAATGAGGTTCCGTAAATTTACCATGTCAAGTCTATGGGAGGAAAAGTAGGGACACACCCAATGACCGCCTCATCCCCGTAGTCGTTCTAGAGGTTCCGCAAATTTACCATGTAAAGGCTATAGGAGGAAAAGTAGGGACACACACAATGACCGCCTCATCCCCGTAGTCGTTCTAGAGTGTGAACAGACGCTTCAGGGTCGCTGTGCGGCAAAATATTGGATGCGTGTTACAGATGGCGCCCCTGGTAACTTAGGCTGGGCTTGGTTCTGGTTCTGCACAAATGGGTCCACCTGGAAAATAAACAAATGCCAATGTGGCAGCTAATTTTCCACCGGAAATGGTGATACATGTAATTTAGTTCAAAAGTAACCAGGCTAGTGCATATCAGGTTTGACTGGGACTAACTTGGGCTGTTGACTCCAAATATGAAGTTCAAAAGGTGATACGATCAGTCTAAAATGTGAAAAAAATATATAAATTGAAACAAAGATTACAGGTCCTCCGACTTATTCGATAAACCACTAAGAAGTCTCACTAGCAAAATGTTGTAGGCCTAGGCTTTGGACTGAGCAAATGCTCAGGTCTTCAAGAAGCAGCTAACTGCCACAGACATAGGCAATTTTGTACTCAGAATTCATCTACGCTACGGTTCTACTGTGTCTCTATGTGATAAAACACTATGGCTTGTTGTTATTTACAAAATTTCGTATATGTCCCAAGTTGAACATTGACAGTATCTTTCAGGATACATGTGATGCATTTGATTCCTACGGTATGAAATGGGCAAAGAAAGAAAAAGTGGAATTTCAGAAATTTGAAGGATGGTTTTCTAACTTAAAAAGAGTCTTTAGTAATAGAATTTATCGTTACAAATCCCACTTTCTAAAAACTGTGAAATAAAATATTTTGGAGTAATAGCAATTCTTCCGAGTTTGTATGTAAAATCAAAGATGTAAAAGCAAAAAAAAAAAAAAAAAAAAAAAGAAAGAAAAAAAAGGAAAAATCAAATGTTTTGATTTTTTTACACTGTACACCAATCCACCCATAGATGAAGTCAAAAGTTCACTCTCAGAATTAATAAGCAAAATGTTTAAACACAATGGTAAACCATACATAAATATTAATTCATATACACAGAAAGCATATTGGTCACACAATAAATATTCAAAAAGTAACGTTAAATCTTACACTGTTGAAACTTAGTTGCTATAAAATTTCTTTTGGATAATACTTTTGTTCAATGCGGACCATTGTTTTTTCAACAGATAAAAGGCATTCCAATGGGTAGCAACTGCTCCCTTTATTGGCAGATTTATATTTAACCTGGCTTGAATTTAAGTATATGGATAAATTGATGAAAAGGGAATCTAAAATGGCTACAAAATTATCAAGCAACGCAAAATAACGATGACATTGCTTGTGTAAATGTACAAAATTTTAGTGAAATTGCTAAAGAAATTTACCCAAACGATATCCCTTTGGAGGGTAACAATTCAGATGGTTTCAGAGATGTTATTTTGGACTTGGATATTCAGGTCACTAATGACAGCTTTTGTATTAAAGTCTTTAACAAAATAGATGAGTTAAACTTTGAAGTAGTTAATTATCCTTTCCCGGACAGTGATATTTCGGAAACTATTGGATATAATACGTTTTTGTCACAGATTTTGAGATTTGGTCGTATTTGTTCTAAATTTCAGGACTTTGCATCCAGAACCAAATATATTTACAATAAATTTGAGTCAAGAGGATTCAAAGATATAGTTTTGATCAATTATTTCTACAAATTTTGCTGTGAATATCCCGAGATGGTTAGAAAGATAGGCTTCAATAATTTTAGATATTTTAGACTAATTGCTACTTAATTTTATCTTTTGGCATCATTCTGTTTTAATGTTTCACCTTTCAGACATTTTAGGCTAGCTTGTTTTCTGTCAGGTCAAACCCCCAGGGGATTTAGGTAGCAAGCGCTACACACGATAGTTACAAGATTGCCTAATTGTACGTGATATCTTGTTAAGAAATATTATGTTTTCATTGCGTTGTCTTGAAAAATTGTTTGGATAACATGTTTTGGGAATGAATGCTAACGACTTTCATTCTTTCTGACATGCCTAAATGCACATTTACTCAATATTTAAAAAAAAAAAAAAACTCAAAATAGACAGTATCATGCATTTCCACGAGACAATTGTCTCAAATGTCACAAACCTGACACATTACATTAATACATTGACTCAGGGTTGGCAGTGAAATAGAGCTTAATTGATTGAGGGGTAGGTGTCAACATGGAGTTGTTTTACATTTCTGGTGCAGGATGTCCATTGTTGCAGTCCTTGTTAGGATTTCCCTTTGTTTGTACAGGTGGTCTAGCTGCAACTGTTTATTTTACAATCACTGGGACTGAATATAATGCCCCAGCTTGTTTCCACTTCAGTTATACACTGGCGGCTGGTTTAACTAGGTTCAGCTGTCCAGCTAGAAAGGGTACATATTGGTTCAGGGGTAAGTCAAATTATTCTTATCTGAACCTGTACTATACAAATTTAGTAATTATGGTTAGTTTGACAGGTATTCTTCTTTCATAATGAAGCTCTGCATTTATAAGCAAAACTTTACGTATTTAGCAAATTCATCATTTGCCACGTTCATGTTTATTCATTATCATGTGGGTTGGCTTTGCTGAATATTTGTCTTAGACAAGGAGCCGCTACTCAGAGAGACATGTAGGGGTAATAGGCTCTGATACATGTTGAGTAGTTACCAGCTGAAGACCCTTTAATGTATATTTTGGGCTGATTCAGCCTATGTCAAAATTTTTACAGAGGAACGTGTGCAATATGGCCAATAGTACTTCCATATGTACATATATAGGTTAGACAGGGACAGGTTAGCTTATGGAGAGTAAAGAATTCGGACTGCGGAATAGGGTAATGACTACTAGGAAGTGGTTCTGGGCAAAAAGACACAAATACGATTATGTCACTGCTGTTTCCATCATTACCAAAGACTCGAGAAACATTTACGCTATATAAATATTTACCTCTTTTCCCGTGAGCAGCAACAGATTTTGTGGGTTTGTTCAGCCAGGCCACATCAGGAGGCTTGACGATTGATTCTACGCCTCCAACACTCACGGACGGCCAGATTACTACAGGGACACCTTACATCCGTACAAAGCAGTTGGCACTCTCCTGGCCTATCTTCCAGGACCAAGAAAGCGGTACGTGGAAATTCCAATTTATATCAATGCTGAGGCCTCTTTGGTAAATTTAACTTTTTAGTGTGCATGGACTGCGTATATGACAGTAAATTACTGCGGAAAAAGTAAAGAATACTCAGTATTTGTCAATCTTGTTAATAGGAACGACGTCCTTGTCAATGTTAACACTTAAAATTTCACATCATTGGACTGAGTCATCGGTTTCTCTGGCGTCGAAGAAGGCTGTTGACTGTTGGCCTGTTATCCTGATAAGTCCCCCTTCGAGAAAGGACAATTAT
>OZ026626.1:20206771-20231771 GCA_964020975.1 Hermodice carunculata
TTTTTTTATTCACTTTACCGAAGTGAAAGAAACTCTCAGGTTTATTTTCGTCTTTAGATGATGCCTATATTTATGGTGTGGGATTTTTCTGAAATACATATTTATTATTTTACTGTCCTTGAAACATGTACACCTATGCCTGATGATGTACATGAGTATCATTTACATTGCATAATTCACACCTAGGTCTGTGGCGCCAGGTTTCCTCAGATGGCTTCATAGTGGATAACACTGCACCTGAAGTAGTAAAGGCAGCCTATGTAGACCCAGCTGGGGGCTCCATTCTGCAAAATACTCAGGTGAACTCTTCGAAAGCATTGCATGTAAATGACAGAACCTGCATTAAACGGGCACATATTCTGCCCACAACTGTAAATTTTGTTCTCATGAAAACAAAATTAATTTTACAGAAAGTAGGATTTGACAGATTACCCTGAAAATTGTGTCGACTTCACACACGATAGGACTTACAGCTTTGTGAATACTACAATATCGGACAGGTATTCGGGCATTCCAGCCATGTTGGGTATTTTGTTCCAAGTTCTAATATCCGAGTACCCAAAGTGGGAGCAGAAAGTTCGGTAAAAGCCACGTGTACCCGGCTACGTGTCCAATCAGCTTTGCTTGTCTTGTGCAAAGATGCAACCACAACGCGCAAAATTTACAATCTTTAATTGCTTAACAATCAAAGTCGGCCAACCCAGAATCTGGTCCAGTAACTGTTAATATGATGATTGTTTCGTAGAGATTGATATTTCTGCACTAATGCACACTTTTGTTACATAAAATGACTATAGCTGCTGAATACTAGCGAGTGCGATTTTCCGGCCACGTTCGCCTGCATATATGATTAATGTATCAATACACGATGGAGCTGTAATGTACAGTTCATGTTCCATGTCTGTGTTAACAAGATAGGGAAGTTTTTAATTTTTCAAATTAACTTTTGAGGATTGCTATACAGAGTGTGTTTAACGTAAATAATAATAACTATATCAATCAATCCGTGCATCTTTCAAACATTTTTGGAATGTTAGATGCCATAGTAACTTTTTCGATGCAAAGATTTTACCGAGTCAGCTGGTTTTCCCGGCGTGCTTTGTGCGCAATATGGCCGACATGTGCATAGAAAAGTTGCACTGGTGGTCTCTGCTACTGTAGGCGTATTGGTTCTGGAAAGTTCGGCCTACAAAGAAAGTGAATCTGGTGTCGCTATGATAATTTAGCGCACATCGACTTTGCCCAGGCTGGCAACGAAACAGTGAAAGCTTCAATGCGCAGTCTCATTGTAATAGACTTATAATGGGTTCCAGTGAAATGTTACAGCTGCAGTTTTGAAGATATACATGATGAAAAATCGCTGTACGTGTGCTCTTTTTTTTTGGTTCACAGTTATGAACACTTAAACATGAACATTTCCATGCAAACATGGTTGATCTCAGGAACTGAGTTGTGTGACAGATTTTGCGAAAAAAGTTTCATTTGTTCAATTTAAAACTTACTGACTATCATGTTCAATATGTTTTCCAGGGATGCCTTTTTAAAGCTCTAATGAAAATTGACTGCAACTCTGATTTGTAAGATTGAGTGCCACTATGTCGGTTGAAAGCTCCAATTACTTTAAAATTGAAACAAGAAGACATTTATAAGGGTGCAAGATGCTTGCGAGGAAAATATGCTTAACTTAATCATATAATATGGGTTTGAAACTTATCAGTCTTTTTTATTTGGGAAAAGGTGTCGTAATGATCAGTAGGTCTGCTTGTGGGAGAATATGTAGACTTATCACTAGATGTGAATAAAATTGCAATAAAATTGTTTTATTCAAATTTAAACATATTATAAACACTATAACAACTCAAAAGAAGGATATGTTTGTGCTTTATTTTAAACGGAAGGTACTTAAAGCTTTTTAAGTTAGCAGAAAAGTGTTCCTAATAGAGGTAGAGGACTTTACCGCCACCCCCATTAGCAGATCTTAATTAACACAATTCGGATCAGTGAAATAGTTAACTCTACTGTAGCATCCACACAGCAAGGCATCACAATATTTTTGTACAGCGGGTCAAGGGCACTGCGCGACAAATGTTTATCAGAAATGACCGCGGGACAAAGTTTAAAGCGGAATGGGCTGATTCCCATTGCATTGATTTATTATTATGATTACATTTTGTATTTGAATACTTGTGGCTAAAGTTTTCACTGTATACTTTCTAGCTGTGTTTTAGTACATTGAACTTGAGTTTTATTATATACTTTTCACATGCCGTGATGTGTGTATCATTGGCTATATGCATGTAACATGTATGCAATTTTACTGAGCTGGAACGAAAAACAGCTTAGCTGATTAGGATTCCCAGAATAAATATATATATTTTTGAAAAATTTCTACCAGGTATCGAGGACAACATTGATTGTCAAGTGGAAAATGAGGGACAGAGACAGCTTCATGAGTCACTACTTTCTGTCCGTGATGTCACCTGTTGCCGTCAAGCGTCCTTTTGAGCCAGTCAAAGTGCGTGCGCATTCCATGCTTCCATATATCTTTTATTTACCTCTCTAAAGGTCAATCAATTCCAATGCACGCACGTGGTCTGCTTCATTGCTCAGCAGTTTTTTTTTATTATCATTTTTCTTTTTTGTTTATGATTGTTTCCAGTAATGGCCTCAGAGAGATTCAAAGCGTTTGTGAGATCAAGGAGAATATGCTTTTTCCTCTTAAAGTAGAAAACAAAACTGCTGTTGATAAAGTCAACTGTCGAATAAATTATCTGACCGGATACAATTATTCCTGCAAGTATTATGAACAGTAATGCAGACACATACGTGAATAAGCAGTGTACACGGAAGAAATACATTCACGAAGAATGTGAGCACGTGTTACAATGATAAACCGTACATTTTTTTACCGTTCTGTTATGAACGATAGATACATTACTCCCCGCAAATTCCGTTTTGGCAGTCATGCCATGCAGTTATTGTTTAAAAATACATTTGAACACAATCTTATGTTACATTTCGGAATACTAATTTAGATCCGCGGCGCTGCAGAACACTACGTATTTTCCGGCTTAGACCTGCACGACGGAGAACGTTACTATATTGTGGTGACCGGGTGTAACGCAGGAGGTCTTTGTACCACGTCTGTTACGGATTACGTGACGGTAAGAGTTGATAATTTTTTGAAAGTACAAGCTTGAAATCCAATTTGAATCCGAAAGGTGGAATTATATTGATGTGTAACACCATGAGTTGAGCAGCACTCGCTTAGATATTAAGAGGCTCGTCATATTGCAGTGCGAACTATATATTTCCTAATTTCAAACTTTTCTTTCAGTTTTTAAACTGCATTGTGTTATGAATTCCTGGTCTGCGATAGAGGAAGGCTTTGTATTAAATTACATTGGTGTGTTTTGGAAGATCGAGTCACCTTTTATAGTCTCAGATCTTCATAAGAGTTGTACAATGCTTAATCATTTTTTTTCCTTTAGGTGGACAACACTCCACCAAGGCCTGGGGCGTTTGCTGTTTCTACCACTCATGCAGCTGAGCTTACACGTCACAGGTCTGGGTTGATGACGTATTCTGGCGATACCATCAGGCTGGCGTTTGTGGGCTTTTCAGATCCACACACTGAAATTGCAAAATATTACGCGACCGTAGGGACAGAGTATCACGGTTCTGATTTAATTCATGTAAGGATCAAACTTATTATAATCTAATCTCCATATGGAATGTACATTTTGTACTTTTTGCGTGAAAATTTCGTGGATTACTGGAAATAGAATCGTTTCTGTACATTCTGTGACTAATGTTTTGTTTAAGTATCTTAAGAAAGCCGGAATGAATCACTGCTATCAGTCTGTGTCCGGTTTTATGTTCTGCATTCCCGTGTTTCACTTTAAAATTAGCAAAAAGTATCGCCTGCACCTCCTCAGCATTGGCATCTTTGGTATTCCACCAGGATGACGCATGACTTTCATCGTGAATTTATTTAACAATCAGGGTAAAGGCTATCTATATAGTGTAAATAGGTATGCAAATTCCATATTGGTATTGAATTTGGTCATTGAATAAAGTGAGTGGTAATTAAGGATGGTTCAGCATTTTCATCATTTTCAAGAACGGAGAGTACCCTTTTTATTACCACCCTCCTTCCCTAGGAAAGTAATTTGCAGTTAAAAAAGATCAATTCTCAGTTCTGTTGACAAAAGAAAAAGGAAAGTTATGAAATGCCTTGGCTGGCTAAGTTCCGGTTCTTATATCAAGGGAAAATGTATCAGCAATATCCGCTGGCCTCTGAACCTGAGTGTTCCTGTTGCTTCCATGGTTGTTTATTATGCCCCCCCCCCCCACCTCCAACCGTGGGATGGGCATATACATGTAGTAATTGTTTTTTTTCCGTGAGTCCGTGCCTCCGTCCGTCTGCCATTCGTGTCTGGGCTATAATTCGCTTGTCCTTCAATTTAGATTAATGAAACTTTACACACAGATGCATGTACATGTAAGGGTGTCGCATATACCAGAAGAAGGCCAGTAGGTCAAGTTTCAGGGTCTGAGTGACATATCCTTATAAATTACATCTGGGCTATAATTCCATTACTATTGCATTTAGTTTCATGAAACTTCACACACATATCTTCACATAAAGGTGTATCATGAGACAAAACTGAGTTTGGGTCACGGTGATTCAATCATGTAAAACTATATTACATTTATGTCCGGACTGTAATTCTGTTGCCCTTCAAGTTAGATTAATGGAATTTTACACACAGATGCATCTGGACATAAAGGCATGCCAAACACCAGTAGTAGGTCGCTAGGTCAAGTAATTGGGTCACAGGTGATACATTCATTTGTCATATGGCTGGTAGGAATTGGCCAATCATAAGGCTCAAACAGTGTTGATTATATCCCATAACCATTGATTATGAAAAAGAATGTATTATGAAACTTAATAATGCATCTTTTTTGGGCTGACCTTCACCCTCAATAATCGCAAAAAGGGCCCGCAAAAACAATGAATTAAGTAAAACCTATAACTCACTCTTTCCGAATTAACCCTTTCAATGTCTAACAATAAAATTTGAAATGATTTACCTGAATTTCCATGATAAAACTTTCCATTCAAGTACCAGCACGCATTATACCATCAGCCACAAAACTTCTCCGGGTCAGTAGTCTTGATGCAGTAGGATATCATGAACGCAAAGCAAACTTTGATTGTGAAATTGTAAAAACACTACAAATAAAAACCAACATACCTCCCAGTACTGCCGGTGCCATCATTTCTTTGGGAAAATAATTGCTGAGTTGCAATATTATCAAGTTCAATAAGGGGCACGTCATCTTCCATTTTGCGGCAGCTAGCAGATTCACGAACTACCTGAACGCCTGAGCGAAATCATGAATGAAGTGACTCAGAAGTGAAATGCCACTGTCACACGTGTGTGTAAGAATTTGATTACGTAACTGATAGATAATACGCTTTCAATCATGAAATCACTGATCCGACCTTAACACAAATGACCATTCCTACCAGCCAATGACAAATGTGTTATAACATGAAAGGAGACGATTATGGCTATTAAAACTGTCTGGTGACTTCGCCACTCGACAGTTATAAGCCATAATCGTCTCCTTTCATGTTATAACTCTCACATAAAGCTACAATACACTTCATGTCCGGGCCGTATATCTGTTGTCTTTTGACTTAGAATCATGAAACTGCACACTGTACCAGGACACAAAAGTGTGTCATACATGTCAAGGAGATCGCTTGGTCAAGTATCTGGGTCACGGTGATATCCTTTTTGTGTTGACTACATTCACTCTAAAATTAGACCTGTGATTAGTAAAGTTATAAATGAGATGAGGGGGGAAATAAATCTAGCAATCTCTGATTGCCTTTTAATTTTAAACATTTTGTTCATATTACATTATCTTCCATATATAGAAGCTATAATATATTAGTTTAAGATTATAGCCTAGTATATGCTTACGCCAGTTAATTATGGTCATTTATATATGGGATTATGCTTCAGATGTTTTTAAAGTGAATGGTGAATAATTTTCATTATAACGTTTAGGGGAACTATGCAGTTACCACTCACAATTCGAGTGATCAACATCTGGACGAAGGCTATGTGCAGAAACAGGTCGTGAAGTTGACAAGAAATGTACAACCTTCTGAGAAACTATACGTGGCAGTCTGGGCAGAAAACGGGGTAAGTTAAAACTACATTTATTTGCAAATACCGGTGGTTAAGTCGAACGTTTAGCCCGATCTATTCTCTTCAGAAGTGAAGAATACTCCCAATTGTCAGCAATGTATCGCCTGTTTAATGTAAGTCTTCCTGTCTTCATATAGTCACTAATCTCGGCTTGACTTTTTAATGTCATTTTCTTAAGTGAGAATCAGTGTTAGCATTTGAAACGTTCATAAAAGACAGGAACACTGGAACAACCGAAGGAGTAATGCGTTTGGTTAGTATATTTGGCGTATGTTGTATACTTTTGTGTTTTCTTTAGGTAGGTATTGAATACAGTTTTGTAGTAGATGACACTGAAAAATTGAGCGAATGAATTAAGACTCTAAAGGTATTGTTAAATTAATTACATGACCTTGCTCCTTAACAGGTTGGCTTATATAGTAGAAAACTGCATGGGACTCTACTGGCTGTGCCATCAGGTGGTAGTACAGGACTAATAGAGCTGGACAGACGATGCGTTGCACAATCCTGTGACGGACATTGCACATGCGCATCACAAGACCGGACTTGCACTTCGTCTTCTCAATGCCAAAATGTTGGAGGTATATACTGGAATATTAATGCAATTTCACGATTTAGCAGTGTATTTCTTTTAATGGTTATCAATATTACCGTAAGGCAAATTCAGATACATTCCTCACTTTTGATATAATATCACAAGACCCATCCTATTCCCTAAAAGTTATAGTTTCAGAATAAACTTCGTACTATCCCACCATTTAACGTATACCTGGCTTTAAAAAATATTTTTTTTAAAGTCTCAGGCTGACAAAGTCGCACAGCTTTTCTTGTCAAGCACGTTTATTTGTATATTTTTGAGAAAGCAATATGTAGTACGATACTGTTTATTGTTTAACAGGCAAGAGTGGATACCGTCAAGTTGCTGTATCAGACGTGACATACCTGAGGACTGGCACTGCGGATGTTGACTTCACAGCCTCTCCCTGTTTCCTATCAGCGAGGTGGACTTTGGCGACAGCAGGCGGCCAGGACCCCGTGTTTTATGAATGGAGTGTTGGCATGAAAGGGAAACAGGCAGGAAGTGGAATTCTGGACCTCAGGCGGGAGCCTATCTGGCGGGATGCTTCCAAATATGAGGACTTTGGAGTATTTACACGAGAAAGAAGCAAAGGTATCCCCCCAAAAAAATAAATAGGTTTAAAACATTCGGTTTATTTCCTTGTGTGGTTTTAATTCGAGATTTATCAAAATCTGCTCAGCCAGGCTCCAGAACACAGTTACATTTATCCAGAGCCGTGTTTAATAGTTTCAAATATTGGTCAAATAGTCATATATTATATGAACATAAGTATTTATAGAATGTTTCAGATATAACGAAATTTCCGGGTATGGCTTCAAATAGGTCTATGTCCCTGTTTTAGCTGTTGAAAATGTATGTTTTCATGGCTATACCAGGGATATATCTACATGTTTTCGGGTTTGTACTTACAAAAATTATATATAACCGTAAACTTCTACAAGTATATAGACAAAGTTCTAAAGTTGGGCGACAAAAATGTTTAACGAATTGAAGCAAATTTGACTGAAGATATACATGATCAATGATGTTATAATGTGTTTTTCCCAGATAATCTGTTGCCAATGGTAGACTATGTCGTGTACGTTAAAGCCTGGTACAGTCGCGACAAGTATGCAGTGTATGAGTCAGACGGGCTTCGCATTGACTTCACCCCACCTGATACATCCCGTTCTATCAAAGTAAAGGAAAAACGGAACCAGTCCACAACAGAAGATATAGATTTTCTGACGTCATCTTCCTCGGTCACGGTATCTTGGGTGAATGTATTTAGAGACAGTCAGACACAGCTCTCCAGGTTTGTTCTGTCAGTGGGACGTTGTCCCGGCTGTACAGACGTAGTCTTGAAAGAGTACGGCGGCAATGTCTTCACGACAACGCTGACTGGACTGACTCTGGTGGAGGGACGCAAATATTACAGCGCAGTCACAGTGTACAATACTGCCAGCCTGCCGAGGACTGCCTACTCCGATGGCTTCCTGGTGAGTAAGCCCCTCGCATTGTGGAATAATCCAAGAACAGTTGAATCACGGGAGCACAACAAAAATCAAATAAAATATCCTGACCAATTATATGCGCGAGAGTGGATGTTTGGTGATCTGTAGCGCCCTCTAATCATACAGACCTGCTCTGCATTTCCCATTGCATACCCTTAAGTACGGAGGGCATATCATGATACATTCTTTAGTCAACCTCTTTCAGTTTTGTAAGCTAACAGAGTGTTTCCCCGAAGAGTGGTCTCGGGAACTTGTTAAACCTTTTCATAAGGAAGGGTCCAAGGAAGACCTCGGTAACTACCGGGGCATCACGGTAACTTCATGTGTCTATAAGTTATTCACTTCTGTAATTGAGGAGCAATTTATGGATTTCCTTGAAAGTCATGACGTGCTTAGTGAAATGCATGGTGCTTATCGTAAAAGTCGAAGGCTCGAAGATCATTATTTTAGTTTAAAAGGTTTATGCACCCTGAGGAAACACAAAAAATTAAAAACATGGCTAGCCTTTCTCGACATATCGAAGGCCTTTGACACGGTTAACAGAGACATGTTATTCCTAGAGCTCTGGGAGAAAGGCATACAAGGAAAAGCATGGCGCCTTGTCAAAGGCCTGTATAGCCAAGTGAATAACAAGGTTATTTTCGGACCACTTGAATCATATTGGTTCGAGGTTGCACATGGTGTAAAACAAGGCTGTATCCTATCGCCGACTCTGTTCTCCCTGGTTATGCAAGATTTAATTGACATGTTAAATGATAAAAACTTTGGCATTCCCCTCAACGGAATAAAAACTCCTGGTTTACTGTACGCAGATGATGTGGTCCTTATTGGTGAAAGTGAAGAGAGTTTGACCAAAATGTTAAATGTTTCACATGTATTTGTATCTAAATGGGGCATGTCCTTTAATTACGATAAATCAAAAGTGATGGTCATTGGCAAACGTTATAACCCCAGCAGGAAATGGATGCTAGGGAATTCTTTTATTAATGAGTGTACGACCTATAAATATCTTGGAATACTTTTCACCCAGTCCTTGTGTGACTTATCACATGTTAAAACGTTACTAAAACCCAAGGCATCACGCCTACGGGCTTATCTATGCAATATCTTATCAGCTCATGAGAACGTTAACAGAGTTTCGTTTGGTAATAGTATTTGGAAAAGCATCATCGTACCTTCTCTCTCACATGGATATGCTGCCTGGCTTAACAATACTAATGAGAGCAAAGCACTAATTAAAACAATACAATATAGCATGGCTAAGGCGATTATGGGAGTAAGGTCCTATCCGGCTGTTTTAGCGGTTTTAGGAGAATTTGGATGGTTACCACTTAAGTTAATTTTAGATCGAATCCGAATCAAGTATTACCACAGACTAAATAACGATTTGCCTGATAACAGACTATGTAAACAAGTTTTTAACGAACATTTGGGAAGTTATGATGGTCAAACGAAACCACCCTGGCCTTATATTTATGAAATTCACCAAATTCTGATTATGTAGGAATGGACCGTGCGTTGACAAGCAAAAATGACGGCTGGATGCAGCCTTATCGAAAATTAAGTTTAGAAAGTAACAAGGTAGAATTCTTTCAAGATATTGATGATAAAAGTTCTTTGTACTGGTTTCGGTTGTTTAATGGTTCTACTTTTGGCAGTAAATACATTTATGACTTTGGAAATTTTGCTGGAGTCCGATTAAAATTTTTGGCCAGGGTCGGTTGTTTTGGGATGAATGAAGATCTCGCCAGATGGGGATTATCACATGAAATTTGCAACTTGTGTCACCGCGAAAAAGAGGATCTTCCGCATTTCATGTTTAAATGTAGTACAATAAACCATATTAGAGTCAAATATATATTTATGTTGGAAAATAGTCTAAGAGAGTGCGGTATGGAGCACGTATGGTACAAATACATGGGTTCCTCACAAATAAGAAAACTTTGTTTTCTACTTGGCGAACAAGCATTTGACTTTGGAAAAAATGTTGGGTCACTGTTTGATTTTATCTGTAAAAAGTTTTAACAGAAGCGTGGCATTACAGGCGCGAGTCACCTAGCGACTGTCTGAGCCCGACCTAATTGTTTTATTACTTGATTGGTGTGTATAGTGACGCATTGTGTTGTTTTTATATTTGTATATATTTGGACGCATCGCGGGTCATGGCCTGCCCGCGGTGAGCCGGTTGTAAAGGGGTAGTCTCATCAATAAATAAATAAATAAAAATACCCATAAAGTGGGTCTTTATAAATTTGATTTTGCACCCAGGAGTCAGCAATGTATCTGGTCATTAGCCACCGATACAGTGGTATCTCGCTATTAAGGGGACCTAAGGGACCGAAAATATGTGATATTTGTAGGAAAGTGATCTTAATTGGGTATATAATTTAATTCAGGAAAACAGAACTGTAACTTAGTGAAGACTTTACGGAAGTGGTCGTATTTGGAGATTGTTATATTTGCTGTTCGGAAAATTATACACGCAGCCTCCCATATATATATATATATATACATATATATATATATATATATATATATATATATATATATATATATATATATATATATATATATATAATACATTATGTGCAATATCGTCAAATCTTTTCCTTATATGAATCAAACATCGTAATCAGTGGTGCTTAATTTCTTTTCCCGTAAATTCAATTCATAACATTCAGTATCAGTATGTTTGGTTTGAGTCATGATTATGTCTGCTCTACTATTCTAATACTTATACTGCCAGGTCGTATGTATCTTCCCACTTATATTGATGTACTGGAATTTTGTTTGCCCTTGAGGTATACCCAGTTGGCAAAGTTACAAAAAGACTTGTATAATAATGCAAAGTTAATGCTCACTGCAGGTCGACACGAGTGTGCCACTAACTGGCGTAGTGTGGGATGGCTGTGACCTCCACGACCTGGACTACCAGACAGATACAAATGTGGTGAGAGGCAGTTGGCGTGGATTCTCAGACCCGCACTCTGGTATTCTCTATTACATTTGGGGCGTGGGAACCACACCTGGAGCGACTGATCTCGTACCATTTACCAATGTTGGCATCAGACTTTGCATGCAACACAGGACCACAAAGAGTTTAAAACAAGGTACCAACAAAACATTTGGGACTATATAGTTAAATTTCACCAGTCAAAATTAAATCCTTATAGGTTATTCAAGGATTTGGGGCTCACAGGAAGTGGCCGTGTCATGGCCTGCATTTTGTCTCATTATTTGATTCTGTGTACCTCTGTATTTAAGAAGTACGTTTCTTATATATTGCATCAATGACGATCAGGTTCATGAATAATAATGAAACATTGGAGCCTTAACACTTGCCTATAGGCACTCTACTGGCATTAGAATTCACTTCTTTCACAGAACCAACCAAGCATAGCATTTCATCACCTCCACCTGACTGGAGAGGTCATCACGGGGTGATCACTTGTAAGCTTAGGGAAATTCATGCTAACGGCAAAAGGTTTCCGATTTAACTTTCGAGAAAAGTTAACCTACATTAGCATAAAAATATAAAAAGGGACGCTGAGGAATACTGCAGCGCACACAATGCTTAGTACTTAGAAAAACTTCCTTGGGAAGAGTTTCAGGAGAATATCTGGGAACAGTTTCTTGACACGAATCTCGGATATGTTGCAGTCATGCATATATACTTAGGTTACTATTTCCTAAGCTGAATACTTTAAAAGAAGTTGTCCACATAAATGCCTAAGTTTGTCAAGACTTAATGAAATGTCAAGACTTTAGCATGTGATGTGCGCATTCACGGCTCTACAAAGCGTATTATTTGTAGACACAAGGTGGCGTTTTCTCAGCAAGTTCTCATAAACATTTAAAATACCCTTGGGAAGTAGTTAATCGTACATCTGGTTTAAAGGCTACCTTCAAGTGACATATCATACTGAAAATTAGGTTTAATTTAATTGAAACATAACTTATTTATTCCTTAGTGGACCACTGTTAAGTTTGTTAGAGTGGTCAGGCTCCTGTGGTTTATATTTTTATGACATTTTTATTTATTCCTTGCAAAAACCTCAAAAGAATCTCCAAAAACGCTTGGCCATTGGCTTCGAAAGCCATTTGCTTTGTAATTGCATAGGGACATTCCATGCGGCATCAAGTCCTTAATCTCTTTAACAGATGTTGTTGTGTTTTATTTATTTTGTTTGTTTATTTTTCATTTGCAAAATTTTGTGTTTAAGCTATTCTCAACTTCTGTAAAGTCGTCTCTCTGATTACACTGCAGTGCAGTGGAAATGCTCCTTGTAAAGTCATGAAACAAATTTGTTCAATAAATGGCGTTGCCATTTTCTCTGATTTTAATGAATATTTTAATTTGGGCACTAATCAGTTCATACACTCCTGTTGATTCATATTTCTAAGTCAGTGAGATTGTAATGGTAATCCGTACCTGCATTTTGGCTTCTACAAAATCGTCGGCCCGATATACTTTAATCTTGGTAGGAATAAACCTCATGAGGATGTCTACCGATATTTTACGAGTAATCAAGCAGTTTTCCATATTTTGTATGATTTTTAGTTATATTTGGTTTGTGACAATCTATTAAACCGTTTGGCCAATTGCTCGGAAATTGCATAGGGATACATCTATGGACTGTTTAGTTTTTCAATAGGTGACGCTCTCATTTTAAAGGAATTTGTGTGTGTTCCAGCAATTTTTTATCTTTTCTATCAAAGCGTGTCTCAGATTATGCTGAAACGTGGTAGAAATCTTCCTCGTGAAATGTGCAAATAAAACTGTTTACAAGATGATTCTGCGATAGCTACCATATTCTTGATAAATTAATAAATTAGAGCACTTATGGTTAAAACCATACATTCGTTTTGATTACAATATACGTCAGTGAAGATAGAAATGCTAATTTACATTTTTGATTTTTCTCCGAAACCATCTGGCAAGTAACTTCAAATAGTTGGAATGTACCTTGGATAGGTCTGTACCTTTGATTTATTTAGTTTTTGTGAACTAGGGTGTAATTTTGGCAAATTCTTTGAAATATATTTTTTTCTGAAACTGTTTAGAAAATTGTTTTGTAATTGCACTGACACTTCTGGGTTTTAGGAACGGACTTCGGCAGTACAAGGGTGGCCATTACCGCATTCCGAGATCACAGGACCACTTATTGAATTTTAACTTTCCACTTGATAACTTGTAAACTATTTCAGCTGGGAATTTGATGCTGGTGGGCCTCAATGTAGGCCAGATTTACACAATACTTGAATAACCTTGATTTTATTTCCAAGGTCACAGGTCGCTTTCATGCATTTTGCTGTAAACCTGAAAACTAGTTGAAGTAGGATTTGACTATTTAGCCAGCACTTGGATATTTGTGGATGACTCTCTTCTAGAAAAGTCACTTTGACCTAATTCCAGAAGCCACCATGACTCTCTTCAAGAAAAGTCACTTTGACCTAATTCCAGAAGCCACAGGATCACTTCAATTTCTGCATGCAGGGTCAGCTGGGTGCAGGATTGTCACAGTCTTCTTGTTTATCATATGATGACCGGTGTGGGCTGCTGAAAGTGATATCGGCTTATGGCCTTGTGTATGGGAATATTTCGCTGCTCAGTCTGGTGATTCAATGTAACTGATGTATGTGTTAATAATAGGATCCTCAGAATGTAATTTATTTTTCGAGGTTTTTGGGAGTCTAACTCTTTCAGTGCTAAATTTGGGACTGAATGTACCCACAGCGTGCTGAGTAAAGCTATTGGCCAAGACTATCACATTGTATGTAACTTCAGGCATGCTGATACTTGAAGAAAAGGTCATTCTACAAGCAACATGAATCTAGCACCCTTATTATAGTTCAGGGCGGTTCGTGTTGAGTTGTTCGACTTAATTAGTTGGCATCATAAGAGGTAATGGGTTATCATTATTATTATTATTATTATTATTATTATTATTATTATTATTATTATTATTATTATTATTATTATTATTATTATTATTATTATTATTATTATTATTATTATTATTATTGGGAGGATAAATTGCGTTGTCTTTTATCAGGATATATATAGTTTTGAAATCTATATTCCCATTGTGGTAGACGCTAATGTTTGTACTGTTTGCAGGTCAGTCATACTACAGCACGGTATATGCAGTCGATGTAGCAGGACTGTCCTCGGCCAAAGTATCCTCAGACGGCATAATTGTGGACACCACGCCTCCAAAATCAATACACCGATTTAAGTTGGGTGGAAATCAGCTTGCAGATCCATCTTTTGAAATAGATTCAGGAGCTTCACAAATTGTCTCACCAAGCTGGAAAGTAACGGGTAATGGTGTGAGAAAATCCAAAGGAGTTGCATCTGATGGCTCACACTATGTCGACCTTCATGGTAGCGTCACACAACATTTCCACACAGCCGCATCAGAAAAATATCAATTAACATTTTACGCGAGTCACAGTGACATCGCGTCTGCATCCAATGCGCTAAAACCGGAAGGAGTTATTATGTTACCCGGGGTGCACCACGTCTTTGTGTTGTCCAGTAGACCTGGGTCCTACAGCCAACAAACTGCCAGAACAACTGAAAGGTGGCAGAAGTACACATATTACTTTACTGCTTCAGGTGCCCAAAGTACTGTTACCATTTCAACTGTTGGAAGAATGAGTCAGTTCAAGTTGGATAACATCAGGGCTCAACGTATGGACGAGGGGTCAAGGACGTCATCAATTGACCCAAGGTCACGGAACACACAGCCATTACATGTTGAAGTTATCCCATCGTTGGAAGGAAGTTCAGTCATAGCACGATGGGACATTGTTGATGTAGAATGTCCAATAATTAGGTACTACTGGGCTATTGGAACAGTCAGAGGTAAATGGTAACATTCGGATATTTTTGTTTGAGATTTGCGGGAAAAATAACCAACCTCTAAAGTTAGTTATATACATGTAAAAGGCCGTAATCATGCACTTTCTTAGCCACAAATAACACAAGCTGTTAACTGCTCAGTAAGTTCACCCAGAGCGACCCAGTAAGAGGGTCAAGAAACAGTGATGCAGTCTTTCCTTGCAATTACACTTGACCGACTCGCTAAGAGTAAATACACCAGTTTCCATTACTTAACTCTTTCGTATCTCATCTAAGGGTGATTTTATGTATCTAGGCATATATAGATTTGTCTTATACGCGCTCCATGGAAAATCCATGTCAGTGGCAGTTATATTACATCCCCTTGCATTAAAAATGGCGCTTGACCGTCACAGGCATGCGTAAACTTCGGAGTATCCGGTCCTGCTATTTCACAATTCAGATATGTGGCACCGTCTTATAGCTATGTCACCTGACAGGTATCTGAGTTATTGTGAAACCACGATCCACCACCTTCTGAGCTTGCGCATGTGTAGAACAGCCAAATGTCATTTTTAATAGAAATGTGACTTTGCCGTAGACACGGATTTATATTGAAGCGTATATAGAAATTAATATTTAGTACATAGATGTATAAAGTTACCCATACCTCAGGATAGATATGGAAGGCGTAAATAAAGTTAAGTTTTGATTGGAAAGGCTGCTGCATTCGCTTAACATGGGTCGGTCTGTGAAATCACAGTGAAAGACTGCATCAGGTCTCGTGACCTCTTACTACGTCGCTCTGGGTGAGACATCCAGCATTAATCAGGGTAGCTCGTCTTCAGCACATTTCCGTCGATTCTTTAAGATCTAATATTGTCTTTAATTTCTCAGAGACAAGTTACCATATTTCAAATCCAAAAGGCATTTAATGTGGAAACGATTTTGTCAGAGCTTACCATCGGTTTGTTGATTTAACAGGGAATTAAATCATCTGATTGAAGCATTTGTCAAGCTCTATCGCCATTTTTATAATTGCATAGAGATCAAGTTAAAATTTTGACACTCCAGTGGGCTCAAGAAACTGAAGTTGTGTAGAAATGATCTATGTCCAGATTAAATATTTTCACATCAAGAGAATCATTTACAGGGGGTGCGCAGATTCAAGGATTTCACTCGGTGGACAGGCATACTGAGGGACGGGCCAACAACTTGCTACTGATGCAGGGATCCGAGATCTACGTTACTGTGGTGGCGGAGAACGCGGCAGGCCTTCGTAGTGCGTTTTATAGTGACGCCGTCGCCGTGGACCTCACACCTCCTGTGCTGTGTTGTGTCCAGGTATATAATGCATGGATATATTTCCAGTTAACTTCAATACAATGCTGACTGTCCTTTTCACAGGAATGGCATGTAAGCCATATATACCATGAACTCAAACCAGTATTTGTGATATACCACTAATAATTGATACGTGAAAACTGCCGCACAGTAGAATGAGCCTTTTTGCATGGTACTGGCTGGTTGTAGTGGTTGGTTAGGCAGCGTTGTGGTGCTGCGTGGTGGTCAAGGCAGCGTTGTGGTGCTGCGTGGTGGTCAACACATACAGCACGAGGGTAGAATAAGCACACGACTGTGGAACGTGGGTCTCCATTCGCAGAGTCAAGTCTCTGGTTATTATTACCACATCCTAAACCAATTACAATTGTTTTATGGATGTTTTCCGGATCATTATATCGCTGTTGCAGTGGCGTAGGAATCTTTGAACTATTGAGGAGGGGGGAGGGGGCCCAAGTGATGAACTGTGCACGGAAGGTGCACCCTGCTTGGGGGGTCAAATTATTGGGGGGGGGGGGGCAGGTCCCCCCCCCCCCCACGCCACTGTATTGCTCTTCATCAACCTGGCTGTTTTTGGAGGCATCAAGTATTTCATTATCAAAAGATTATAAGCTCCAAAGTTGAAAATCGAGCGAACTTGCCTTTATTTTTCACTGTAGCATTTTTTTAATGATTTTTAAGAACGTTTATCCAGATCCGAGATGTAACCTTATCCAAAGATATTTATAATTGTAGGGTTGCACCATTGAATAGTTGATAGTGACTGAAGAAGTGCTATTTGTGATGCTTCAGCTATACTGATAAACACGCAATTGATGTGTCCAGGAATCTGGCTAAAATGTTATTTCTTGGCTTTTACAGGACAGCAGCAGCAATACACAATATCAAATGTCAACTGTCCTCAATGCCAGATGGAAAGTATCAGACAAGGAGAGTCACGTGCATTTTTGTGAATGGGCCCTGGGTGAGACTATTTAGATATTCATAAATCATTAAATTGCACCCAAATAGTTTTCAGCGTGCCCAAAGAGTGAAATGTTGAAACAAGGCAGGCACGTTGGAGTTTGTAATATTGGTGTGTTCTGTGAGAAATTGACAAATTCTTTTGAGGTTCAGACAAAAAAGGCGTACTTTAAGGCCTAAATAAATGCATTTGTACAGTAAGCGAAAACCTATTTTATTTATACTGAAGTCATTTCATTATACCACACAAAAGTTGTTGCTTACAGATTCAATACTTTGGTAAAAACGACTTCATCTGAACCTACAATGGAATTCATGATGAACTTGTACAGATATGTTAGTTCAAGTTTTATACTAAATGTGAATCATAACTTTGACGTTTTCTGGTTGTCGTTGCAGGTAATACTCCTGGTGGTTCACAGCTGCAAGACTTCAAGAAGACACCTTCCTTGGCTCAAGCGACCACGGATCTTGCTGGGAGAGTTAAACACGGGGAGGTAGTTTTCGTAACAGTGCGTTGTCACAACTACCAAGGATTACAATCCACCGCTGTATCTCCGGGCGTTACCGTAGTGACGGAAGCACCAGACGCAAGTTCTGCCACTTTGACTGTCATCTCAAGTTCGCCGTCTACGTATCCTTCCCGTGACTCTCACCAGGTGGCAACACAACAAATTTACATTTGTTGGAAAGGATTCCGAGATCCAGCGGGAATAAAGAAATACGAGGTTAATATAATTGCTGATACCAATAGCCGTCTCTGTATTCAAGATGTGAAGCATTAATATGCAATATGAACCCCTTGTCAGTTTTGATTGTTGAATGTATTTTGAATGAGCAAAACTATCATTTGTAAAATTATCAGTATCCCGTTGGAACTTAATTGACTCTGATCTAAATGCATTGGAATCATATGTAACTTCTCTCTCATGGGAAAGTATCGACCATTGAACAATTTTTATATTGATTGGGCCCTGACCTTATGTAATGGGCAAAGTGCATCTAAATAATCTATACCCTTTACCACAGAAAAGTGTGTGCAATTACCCGCCAGTTATTTCAAGTCCGTCATCGGCTAGTACACCCATTTGTTTCATTGAAAACCCAAGTCTAAGTAATTTGTAATGAATCATAGACAACCAATGGCATGGAACCGTGCCCTCATAAACTCAAAATACCAGTTTACAAGTAAAGTACGAAGTGGTCCACGTGTGTGCAAGTCAAATGCTGAGAAAGGACTGTCAGTTTGTAGAATCACCGAAATTCGATGTAGATAATGTTGACCTTGCACCAGTCCGAAAAACATACACTGTTTTTGACTGCAGCAATATATGTTCGTTTCTATGCAGTTCCAACTTGTCGATCTGGACACAAATGCCGCCATCGTGGGCTGGAGGACCGTGGGTTCACCTTGCCAGACCTGTGCCAGAATACACGGGCTATTCCTCAGGTCTTACAGGACGTATGGATGTCTCGTGAGAGCCACCAATAATGCCGGGCTACAGAGCAGCATTATCAGTAGCAATGTGACCGTGGAGACGGATCCTCCCCGTGTCGTCAGTAAGTTTGCAGCTACGTACAGTCTATCATATGCGTGGATTAGTCAACAATATAATTTTGGAGGCTCAATGTACCTACTTTAAACTTGATACAGCAAAGGTGTGTCAGCAGGCAGCAGAATTGCTGTCGTCTGCTGCGCTGTTTCTTGCCAATACATTTCATTGCGTGTTTAAAAGTCTACCTGCTGCTGTAGTACGTCACTCTGCGGCCAAGTACTGCATACTGAACACCTGACGATAACTTGTGAAGTTGGGGCATAGTTCATGACACCGTTGGTTCCACACCTTAACTGCCTAGAAATTTCCGTTTGCTGCGAAACGTCTCTTTGACAGTTTACTTTAAGCACAGAAAACAACTCCCGAAGAAAGTCATACAAGGGGAAACATAAATTATATCTTCCTGGATAGGTACAAAATTAGGAAGGAACAGGAAAAGTGAATTGTTAAATGGGCAATCATGTATAAATGAAGTTATATCTCGCAGCAAAGAGAATTTTTAGGAGAGCAAAGCTTGCTTACTCAAAGACGGCTTTTGGCAGAACTTTGTCTCTGTGATATTTTTTACATATGTGAATAGCTAAAGTCCACATTTGATGATGGTTGTGAACACAAACAGAAACCTCAACGTATCACAATATGATCAGCTTAGCAGTTTGACTTATTGCCCCAACATGCTTTTTAGTCCAATTATCACATCTTCCTGCATTGTCTAACATGGTTTCTGTTTATATATATATATATATATATATATATATATATATATATATATATATATATATATATATATATATATATATATATATGTATATATATATGCATGTATGTATGTATGTATGTATGTATGTATGTATGTATGTGTGTGTGTGCGTGCGTGCGTGCGTGCGTGTGTGTGTGTTACTTAGCTTTCTGATCAAAAGTGCAGTTATATTTATATTTGAGCACAAAGTAGATCTTGTCAACTCCGTGATGGTATACTGTGCTTCAAAATTGTTTCACGCTCGCCTGAATTTGGCCGGCGATTTGCTGTATTACAGTAATACTTGTTGCGGAAAATTGAAATGTGCGAGAATGGTATGCTGTTTAACATCTCAATTTAAATCACATATTACCCACCCACCCGAGAATTTGATGAGTATCTGCATGATAGTGTTTGCTTTGACAATTTTAGAGCGACAGACGCCCAGCCTTATTTCCTGCCGGTGTCTTGGCTATATAAAAATAAACATATCTTCAAGTGGTATACCGCTTTTAACCACATCCATATTTTAGTCCTGTGGGTTAAAATATATAAAAAATGTGACAAATGCAGTTTAGGTCAATCCATTCAATAGGGCAGCAGGGTCGTTTTAAGACCAACAGAAACTCATGTAAAGTATTCATGTTTGCATGCCTTTAGAATATACACAGTGCGTAATCACTGCAAGTTCTATTAGGTATGGAGTTGTCTATCCTAGAGATCAAGGGTGTGAGCGCAGGAAGTTTCAGTCTGTTCCCTTTGGCACTAGAGTGCAGTGATTTGGCCACAAAGTACAATGTATAATTTACGGAATGCACCATAGAGCAAATCATCCTGCTTGTATTGTAGGATATTATGCTTTCACTATGAATGAGATATCGTTAGAGGACGTTATGCTTGTATTATGAATGACACATCAGGGGAGGACGTTATGCTTGCATTATGAATGAAATATCACAGGAGGACGTTATACTTGTATTATTAATGGGATATCAGTGAAGGACGCTTTGCTTGTATTTTGAATGTGATAACCCTTGCTTGTATTATGAATGTGATATCACCTGGGGACGTTATGCCTGAAAGATTTATGGTATATCATTGGAGGACGTAATGCTTGTATTGTAAATCAGATATCACTGGAACACGTTTTTCCAGCAGTTCCCCACGTACTAAGTGCCTGTCCCAGGCCATATTTATCGCGCCTATCAACATCAAGTTGTGGATAAATTTCATCATCGACCCAACTCATTTCCTGTTAGTCAATTACTTGAACAGCAAACAAAATGACCAAAGTGCAACAGGAGAATTCCCTCTGGTTAAAAGATTCCTTTGCAACTTCTGTTAAACATAGGCAAGCGAGACTCAAAATGTAGGAAGAGAACCTTTTAAAAACCAAAACGACCAAACAACTCGTGCCGCTAACCTTGTCTCATCTCCAAACGCCACCCAACTATATCTGTGGCTTCCATGTGACAAAGTGTGAACAAAAGTAAACAATGTGGGGGCATCATGGCCAGATGCTCTCATAAGCTGTTTGCCTCCTCGGTAGTTCAACTATTTCGAACATATGTAAGTGCACGGGGAAAGAAATCCCCCTGCTCTACTCAATGTTATGGCAACTAAGTGAATGCGTCTTAAAATGCATACTTAAAATACGTTCGATGTTAGTACATGTAGGTTCAACTTTTGTAGAAGAGATGCGTGTTCAAAATGTCTCTTCGGGTACCATGGAATGTACAGCGTCTCTGATAACATTTTGGAAATGTTCATTTACCACAGGTAACCTGATGAAGAGTACATGGCCTACAACGTGGATGCTGGACCTCGACTGGGTGTCGGTCTTTGATAGTAACTCGTCCATGGTATATCTGATGAGCATAGGTAAGTTTCCTTGATTAACGCTTTCTCATACAAACGGGTCTGCCCTGATGGATAACTTCAAAGGTTGTCTGCTTCCTCCATTTTATTTAATACTGAGCTTCGTCAAAACATTTTTAATGAACATTTCTGGGAAGACTTACTAGGATAACATGCCTGTAGTCAACAGCTTTCCTCGACACACATTGCCCAGAGAAAGCCACCGTAAGCTGTTGACGCATTCCCATAAAATGGACTTGTAATGGAATTTTGGAATTTTAATAGTGACATCAGATTCAGGGTTAAACAGAGTATGGAAAACTCTAGTACCATTTTTGTGTGATCACAAGTGTATGAGAACAACATACGCCGCTTTACAGAGTCATACAGGTCTGTTGCAAGACCACTGTTGCGTCTGTAGTATATGACCGCAAGAGGCCGCCACAGGCTTCTTCTCCAGAGAGATAAAAACTCCGACGCGTTTCTTTGTGGGGATAAGACTTTAAAAGCATATACTATCTCAGACAGATCACACCAAAGATGGTGGATAGGGAAGTATTATTAGCAACTGTGGAGATCTTAATAAATCTCCCCATTTTGACTTCTCTAAAAGCGTCAGCTGGATCCTGTTCAAAGTTGGTGAGGAATTACCTTGAGCCAGTCTTTACCAAACTGGTTCAAATGGTCATGCTACACTGACCTTTGTTTTTTTTTATTTATTTGTGGCTGGAAGTGTAGAATCTTCAAAAAATAAGTCCATGAAAGCGCTTGACCACTTGCTGGGATATTGCATAGGAACACCTATATAGATATCTAAATCTCAATATGTTGAACAGGTGGCGCTGCATTTTTACTAGAAATTTCTTATTAAAAAAAATGTGCTTTCCTATTGTGGACTTGTTCTCTGAAACCGCCACTCTGATTATTACACTTAAACTTGATGGAAAAAGTACTGTGTGGGAGGATCAAACATAGTTTTGCATTTGTTCAGTAAGTGCTGATGTTGTAGATCCATGAGTTTTAATGACTTTTCAATTCAGGTGCTTATGGGTTAGAGCCTATATTCATTTTGATTGCTATGTTACTCAATAGAGACTGAAGTGTTGACCAAAATTGTGACCTCCAAAGCAGTCATGCAGATTGACTTCAAACAGAGTGCCAGTGCACCTTAGGTGGGCGTAACATTGTTGAACCTACCTGACGTTCTGTTGAAGTAGACCCAACTATGCAACGGAACTAAATTATATATTTATGTTGAAGTAGACCCAACTATGCAACGGAACTAAATTATGTATTTATGTTGTAGGCGTGAAAAAACACTAAGACAGGAACTGTTGTTGAATATATACATATACTGATCTGGCACTGACAAATGAGTTCACAGTTTAAAGATCAGGCAGAAACAGCCCCCAGGCAGGGGTTGTCTGTCACTCTTTGTATGGGCTCCACTCTGTCTGCCATCGCTCAGTGTGGGCTGCAACTCCAAAATCAAAGAGCAGTATCGGGAAAGAGAAAACTGTCAAAAGCTTTAACCTTTCTAATTCACGATTTATTTTGTGAAAATAGATCAACACATTTCTCGCCAAATTGAATTTAGAATTTGTATTCTTATGTCTACCAGCTGCCAAAGTAAAGACGTATTTACTTTTGAGATTTACTGTGAAACCATACAACAACAGCAAGAACAACAACAACAAAATCACGTATATATGTACAACACAATACACATAATTTATGCTTCCATAACACTCAGACATTTACCTATTAATTTGGTCGATTACCAACCTACAAGGGCGGGGTTTTTTTTACAGCTCACAACTTACGATAATTGAGCCGTTTATAGACCTACCATTGAACATGCAAAAAACTGCCTTCAACATGGAGCACTACTGGCTACTATATTTACATTTATGACTGATTCTGGAACTACCTATTCAGAGGAACTTCAAATCTAACGTGCATGAACAAACGCCTTTGCCAATGTATGCACGAATCACCCTTCGTGTGAAACGGACACAGATTTCATTTCTGGCCCTGTATTTATAACAGACAGGGGGATTACTTTCTCCTACACTAAACACCTTTTGCTTTGTGACCCGACCTCACTTAACCAAGCAGATCCAGGCGTTAATATTATCTATTTATGCCATACACGTGCACGTGCAAATGCGTGTACATTAACTCTATTTACTCTTTAACTTCCTGTTAAGCTAAGAGTTAGGGTGAATCAGGAAAGAAAAATGATACCCATGTATTCAAATATTACTACTTGAACACTTTAACTCATTTCAGCTCATACATTTGTAACCACTACACTTTAATATATAATATATAATATAATATATATATATTATATATATATATATATATATATATATATATATATATATATATATATATATATATATATATATATATATATATATATATTTTACATACGAACATGAATTTCTACCGTGTTTGTTCAAGTGGTCATATTCCAGTGATTTTAGATTTTTTAAATGATTTTCTTGGTTGAATTTTTGGGGAAGATCTAAAATTTCTGAAGGAGCTTGGCCAATTGCTTTGAAATTACACGAATACACATCTGCAGACCACTAGACTTTAATTTGTTAAACAGATGGTGTTCTAGAATGTCTAATTGTTATGGATTTTTGTGTGTTTCTATTATATTTGACTTCACACAAACCGCCCGTTTCGTTTACTTAAGCTTGGTGGGGATGTATCTTGACTCGATATGCTTAAAAAATTTTTAGCACAGGTGCTGATAGCATTATATGGTATTTAACAATTGATTTGAAATACAAATTATCAGTCAGTTACATGTTCATGTTAGACTTGTTAGTATTCAGATGTAAGCAAATACGACATATTGCCCTATATCCTCGTAATGGTGGATTCTAGGCCCATTTTACCATTAAATGCTGATAAGAAAGTACCTATACGTTTCTTTTTGTGCTGTTAATTTGGACCTGCAGTGGCCTTGAAAGGTGAAACTGGCATGTTGGCTTATGTCTCGCCGGCGGATCCTAGGTCCATGGTTACTGTTAAATACTGATAAGAAAGTACTCATAAATTTTTTGCTGTTTCTTTTGTGTTGTTGTTGTTGTTGTTAATTTGTCACTTGAGTGGTATTGAGAGATCGTGCTAACATTAAGGTTAAAGCTAGGAAATTGTGGATCCTGTTATTTTGCATCTAAAAACAATAATAACTGCGACACTGTTAGAGTGAAAACTTCGATATTGCAAACAGTGATTATGGTCTTCAGAGGATATTATTTCAAAGGTTGCGGGACCATTTCACTTTGAGCATCCTAGGTTATCTGAGCGCAGGACTGTCACAATCCTCTTGTGTTATTATTGTAATGTTTAAACCAATTAAAAAAGGGGA
>OZ026626.1:20231971-20254471 GCA_964020975.1 Hermodice carunculata
TATCGAGTCAAGATACATCCCCACCAAGCTTAAGTAAACGAAACGGGCGGTTTGTGTGAAGTCAAATATAATAAAAACACACAAAAATCCATAACAATTAGACATTCTAGAACACCATCTGTTTAACAAATTAAAGTCTAGTGGTCTGCAGATGTGTATTCGTGTAATTTCAAAGCAATTGGCCAAGCTCCTTCAGAAATTTTAGATCTTCCCCAAAAATTCAACCAAGAAAATCATTTAAAAAATCCAAAATCACTGGAGTATGACCACTTGAACAAACACGGTAGAAATTCATGTTCGTATGTAAAATATATATATATATATATATATATATATATATATATATATATATATATATATATATATATATATATATGAATATATATATATATATATTAAAGTGTAGTGGTTACAAATGTATGAAGTGAAATGAGTTAAAGTGTTCAAGTAGTAATATTTGAATACATGGGTATCATTTTTCTGTCCTGATTCACCCTAACTCTTAGCTTAACAGGAAGTTAAAGAGTAAATAGAGTTAATGTACACGCATTTGCACGTGCACGTGTATGGCATAAATACGTAATATTAACGCCTGGATCTGCTTGGTTAAGTGAGGTCGGGTCACAAAGCAAAAAGTGTTTAGTGTAGGAGAAAGTAATCCCCCTGTCTGTTATAAATACAGGGCCAGAAATGAAATCTGTGTCCGTTTCACACGAGGGGTGATTCGTGCATACATTGGCAAAGGCGTTTGTTCATGCACGTTAGATTTGAAGTTCCTCTGAATAGGTAGTTCCAGAATCAGTCATAAATGTAAATATAGTAGCCAGTAGTGCTCCATGTTGAAGGCAGCTTTTTGCATGTTAAATGGTAGGTCTATAAACGGCCCAATTATCGTAAGTTGTGAGCTGTAAAAAAAACCCCGCCCTTGTAGGTCGGTAATCGACCAAATTAATAGGTAAATGTCTGAGTGTTATGGAAGCATAAATTATGTGTATTGTGTTGTACATAGATACGTGATTTTGTTGTTGTTGTTCTTGCTGTTGTTGTGTGGTTTCACAGTAAATCTCAAAAGTAAATACGTCTTTACTTTGGCAGCTGGTAGACATAAGAATACAATTCTAAATTCAATTTGGCAAGAAATGTGTTGATCTATTTTCACAAAATAAATCGTGAATTAGAGTGTTTAAAGCTTTAGACAGTTTTCTCTTTCCCGATACTGCTCTTTGATTTTGGAGTTGCAGCCCAGACTGAGCGATGGCAGACCAAGTGGAGCCCAGACAGAGAGTGACAGACAACCCCTGCCTGGGGGCTGTTCTGCCTGATCTTTAAACTGTGAACTCATTTGTCAATGCCAGATCAGTATATGTATATATGCAACAACAGTTCCTGTCTTAGTGTTTTTTCACGCCTACAACATAAATATATAATTTAGTTCCGTTGCATAGTTGGGTCTACTTCAACATAAATATATAATTTAGTTCCGTTGCATAGTTGGGTCTACTTCAACATAAATATATAATTTAGTTCCTTTGCATAGTTGGGTCTACTTCAACAGAACGTCAGGTAGGTTCAACAATGTTACGCCCACCTAAGGTGCACTGGCACTCCGTTTGAAGTCAATCTGCATGACTGCTTTGGAGGTCACAATTTTGGTCAACACTTCAGTCTCTATTGAGTAACATAGCAATCAAAATGAATATAGGCTCTAACCCATAAGCACCTGAATTGAAAAGTCATTAAAACTCATGGATCTACAACATCAGCACTTACTGAACAAATGCAAAACTATGTTTGATCCTCCCACACAGTACTTTTTCCATCAAGTTTAAGTGTAATAATCAGAGTGGCGGTTTCAGAGAACAAGTCCACAATAGGAAAGCACATTTTTTTCATAAGAAATTTCTAGTAAAAATGCAGCGCCACCTGTTCAACATATTGAGATTTAGATATCTATATAGGTGTTCCTATGCAATATCCCAGCAAGTGGTCAAGCGCTTTCATGGACTTATTTTTTTAAGATTCTACACTTCCAGCCACAAATAAATAAAAAAAAACAAAGGTCAGTGTAGCATGACCATTTGAACCAGTTTGGTAAAGACTGGCTCAAGGTAATTCCTCACCAATTTTGAACAGGATCCAGCTGACGCTTTTAGAGAAGTCAAAATGGGGAGATTTATTAAGATCTCCACAGTTACTAGTAATACTTACCTATCCACCATCTTTGGTGTGATCTGTCTGAGATAGTATATGCTTTAAAAGTCTTATCCCCACAAAGAAACGCGTCTGAATTTTTATCTCTCTGGAGAAGAAGCCTGTGGCGGCCTCTTGCGGTCATAAACTACAGACGCAACAGTGGGCTTGCAACAGACCCGTATGACTGTAAAGCGGCGCATGTTGTTCTCGTACACTTGTAGATCACACAAAAATGGTACTAGAGTTTTCCATACTCTGTTTAACCCTGAATCTGATGTCACTATTAAAATTCCAAAATACTATTACAAGTTCATTTTATGGGAATGTGTCAACAGCTTACGGTGGCTTTCTCTGGGCAATGTGTGTCGAGGAAAGCTGTTGACTACAGGCATGTTATCCTAGTAAGTCTTCCCAGAAATGTTCATTAAAAATGTTTTGACGAAGCTCAGTATTGAATAAAATGGAGGAGGCAGACAACCTTTGAAGTTATCCATCGGGGCAGACCCGTTTGTATGAGAAAGCGTTAATCAAGGAAACATACCTATGCTCATCAGATATACCATGGACGAGTTACTATCAAAGACCGACACCCAGTCGAGGTCCAGCATCCACGTTGTAGGCCATGTACTCTTTATCAGGTTACCTGTGGTAAATGAACATTTCCAAAATGTTATCAGAGACGCTGTACATTCCATGGTACCCGAACAGACATTTTGAACACGCATCTCTTCTACAAAAGCTTAACCTACATGTACTAACATCGAACGTATTTTAAGTATGCATTTTAAGACGCATTCACTTAGTTGCCATAACATTGAGTAGAGCAGGGGGATTTCTTTCCCCGTGCACTTACATATGTTCGAAATAGTTGAACTACCGAGGAGGCAAACAGCTTATGAGAGCATCTGGCCATGATGCCCCCACATTGTTTACTTTTGTTCACACTTTGTCACATGGAAGCCACAGATATAGAGTTGGGTGGCGTTTGGAGATGAGACAAGGTAAGCGGCACGAGTTGTTTGGTCGTTTCGGTTTTTAAAAGGTTCTCTTCCTACATTTTGAGTCTCGCTTGCCTATGTTTAACAGAAGTTGCAAAGGAATCTTTTAACCAGAGGGAATTCTCCTGTTGCACTTTGGTCATTTTGTTTGCTGTTCAAGTAATTGACTAACAGGAAATGAGTTGGGTCGATGATGAAATTTATCCACAACTTGATGTTGATAGGCGCGATAAATATGGCCTGGGACAGGCACTTAGTACGTGGGGAACTGCTGGAAAAACGTGTTCCAGTGATATCTGATTTACAATACAAGCATTACGTCCTCCAATGATATACCATAAATCTTTCAGGCATAACGTCCCCCGGTGATATCACATTCATAATACAAGCAAGGGTTATCACATTCAAAATACAAACAAAGGGTCCTTCACTGATTCCCATTAATAATACAAGTATAACGTCCTCCTGTGATATTTCATACATAATGCAAGCATAACGTCCTCCCCTGATGTGTCATTCATAATACAATCATAACGTCCTCTAACGATATCTCATTCATAGTCAAAGCATAATATCCTACAATACAAGCAGGACGATTTGCTCTACGGTGCATTCCGTAAATAATACATTGTACTTTGTGGCCAAATCACTGCACTCTAGTGCCAAAGGGAACAGACTGAAACTTCCTGCGCTCACACCCTTGATCTCTAGGATAGACAACTCCATACCTTATAGAACTTGCAAGAGATTATGCACTGTGTATATTCTAAAGGCATGCAAACATGAATACTTTACATGAGTTTCTGTTGGTCTTAAAACGACCCTGCTGCCCTATTGAATGGATTGACCTAAACTGCATTTGTCACATTTTTTATATATTTTAACCCACAGGACTGAAATATGAATGTGGTTAAAAGCGGTATGCCACTTAAAGACATGTTTATTTTTATATAGCCAAGACACCGGCAGGAAAGAAGGTTGGGCGTCTGTCGCTCTAAAATTGTCAAAGCAAACACTATCATGCAGAAACTCAACAAATTCTCGGGTGGGTGGGTAATATGTGATTTAAATTGAGATGTTAAACAGCATACCATTTTCGCACATTTTAATTTTGCGCAACAAGTATTACTGTAATACAGCAAATCGCTGGCCCAATTCAGGCAAGCGTGAAACAATTTTGAAGCACAGTATACCATCACGGAGTTGACAAGATCTACTTTGTGCTCAAATATAAATATACCTGCACTTTTGATCAGAAAGCTAAGTAACACACACACACACACACACACACACACACACACACACACACACACACACACACACATATATATATATATATATATATATATATACATATATATATACATATATATATATATATATATATATATATATATGTATATAAACAGAAGTCATGTTAGACAATGCAGGAAGATGTGATAATTGGACTAAAAAGCATGTCGGGGCAATAAGTCAAACTGCTAAGCTGATCATATTGTGATACGTTGAGGTTTCTGTTGGTGTTCACAACCATAATCAAATGTGGACTATAGCTATTCACATATGTATAAAATATCACAGAGACAAAGTTCTGCCAGAAGCCGTATTTGAGTTAGTAAGTTTTGCTCTCCTAAAATTCTCTATGCTGCCAGACATCAGTTAATTTATATATGATTGCACATTTAACAATTCACTTTTCCTTTTCCTTCCTACTTTTTTACATATCCGGGAAGATATAATTTATGTTTCCCCTTGTATGACTTTCTTCGGGAGTAGTTTTCTGTGCTTAAAGTAAACTGTCAAAGAGACGTTTCGCAGCAAACGGAAATTTCTAGGCAGTTCAGGTGTGGAACGAACGGTGTCATGAACTATGCCCCAACTTCACAAGTTATCGTCAGATGTTCAGTATGCAGTACTTGGCCGCAGAGTGACGTACTACAGCAGCAGGTAGACTTTTAAAGACGCAATGAAATGTATTGGCAAGAAACAGCGAAGCAGACGACAGCAATTCTGCTGCCTGCTGACACACCTTTGCTGTATCAAGTTTAAAGTAGGTACATTGAGCCTCCAAATTAATATTGTTGACTAATCAACGCATATGATAGACTGTACGTAGCTGCAAACTTACTGACGACACGGGGAGGATCCGTCTCCACGGTCACATTGCTACTGATAATGCTGCTCTGTAGCCCGGCATTATTGGTGGCCCTCACGAGACATCCATACGTCCTGTAAGACCTGAGGAATAGCCCGTGTATTCTGGCACAGGTCTGGCAAGGTGAACCCACAGTCCTCCAGCCCACGATGGCGGCATTTGTGTCCAGATCGACAAGTTGGAACTGCACAGAAACGAATATATATTGCTGCAGTCACAAACAGTGTATTTTTTTCGGACTGGTGCAAGGTCAGCATTATCTACATCGAATTTCGGTGATTCTACAAACTGACAGTCCTTTCTCAGCATTTGACTTGCCATATTAAAACACGTGAACCACTTCGTAATTTACTTGTAAACTGGTATTTTGAATTTATGAGGGCACGGTTCTATGCCATTGGTTGTCTATGATTCAAAACAAATTACTTAGACTTGGGTTTTCAATGAAACAAATGGGTGTACTAGCCGATGACGGACTTGAAATAACTGGCGGCTAATTGCACAGACTTTTCTCTGGTAAAGGGTATAAATTATTTAGATGCACTTTGCCCATTACATAAGGTCAGCGCCCAATCAATATAAAAATTGTTCAATGGTCTATACTTTCCCTTGAGAGAGAAGTTACACATGATTCCAATGCATTTAGATCAGAGTCAATTAAGTTCCAACGGGATACTGATAATTTTACAAAGGATAGTTTTGCTCATTCAAAATACATTCAACAATCAAAACTGACAAGGGATTCATATAGCATAATGCTTCACATCTTGAATACAGAGACGGCTATTGGCATCAGCAATTATATTAACCTCGTATTTCTTTATTCCCGCTGGATCTCGGAATCCTTTCCAACAAATGTAAATTTGTTGTGTTGCCACCTGGTGAGAGTCACGGGAAGGATACGTAGACGGCGAACTTGAGATGACAGTCAAAGTGGCAGAACTTGCGTCTGGTGCTTCCGTCACTACGGTAACGCCCGGAGATACAGCGGTGGATTGCAATCCTTGGTAGTTGTGACAACGCACTGTTACGAAAACTACCTCCCCGTGTTTAACTCTCCCAGCAAGATCCGTGGTCGCTTGAGCCAAGGAAGGTGTCTTCTTGAAGTCTTGCAGCTGTGAACCACCAGGAGTATTACCTGCAACGACAACCAGAAAACGTCAAAGTGATGATTCACATTTAGTATGAAACTTAAACTAACATATCTGTACAAGTTCATCATGAATTCCATTGTAGGTTCAGATGAAGTCGTTTTTACCAACGTATGTTTTTACCAACGTATTGAATCTGTAAGCAACAAGTTTTGTGTGGAATAATAAAATGACTTCAGTATAAATAAAATAGGTTTTCCGCTTACTGCACAAATGCATTTATTTAGGCTTAAAGTACGCCTTTTTTGTCTGAACCTCAAAAGAATTTGTCAATTTCTCACAGAACACACCAATATTACAAACTCCAACGTGCCTGCCTTGTTTCAACATTTCACTCTTTGAGTGCGCTGAAAACTATTTGGGTGCAATGTAATGATTTATGAATATCTAAATAGTCTCACCCAGTGCCCATTCACAGAAATGCACGTGACTCTCCTTGTCTGATACTTTCCATCTGGCATTGAGGACAGTTGACATTTGATATTGTGTATTGCTGCTGCTGTCCTGTAAAAGCCAAGAAATAAGATTTTAGCCAGATTCCTGGAGACATCAATTGCGTGTTTATGAGTATAGCTGAAGCATCACAAATAGCACTGCTTCAGTCAATATCAACTATTCAATGGTGCAACCCTACAATTATAAATATCTTTGGATAAGAGTACATCTCGGATCTGGATAAACGTTCTTAAAAATCATAAAAAAAATGCTACAGTGAAAAATAAAGGCAAGTTCGCTCGATTTTCAACTTTGGAGCTTATAATCTTTTGATAATGAAATAATTGATGCCTCCAAAAACAGCCAGGTTGATGAAGAGCAATACAGTGGCGTGGGGGGCGGGGGGACCTGCCCCCCCCCCCCAATAATTTGACCCCCCAAGCAGGGTGCACCTTCCGTGCACAGTTCATCACTGCCCCCCCCCCCCCCCCCAATAGTTCAAAGCTTCCTACGCCACTGCAATAGCGATATAATGATCCGGAAAACATCCATAAAACACTTGTAATTGGTTAAGGATGTGGTAATGATAAACAGAGACTTGACTCTGCGAATGGAGACCCACGTTCCACAGTCGTGTGCTTATTCTACCCTCGTGCTGTATGTGTTGACCACCACGCAGCACCACAACGCTGCCTGACCAACCACTACAACCAGCCAGTACCATGCAAAGAGGCTCATTCTACTGTGCGGCAGTTTTCACGTATCAATTATTAGTAGTATATCACAAATACTGGTTTTAGTTCATGGTATATATGGCTTACATGCCATTCCTGTGAAAAGGACAGTCAGCATTGTATTGAAGTTAACTGGAAATATATCCATGCATTATATACCTGGACACAACACAGCACAGGAGGTGTGAGGTCCACGGCGACAGCGTCACTATAAAACGCACTACGAAGGCCTGCCGCGTTCTCCGCCACCACAGTCACGTAGATCTCGGATCCCTGCATCAGTAGCAAGTTGTTGGCCCGTCCCTCAGTATGCCTGTCCACCGAGTGAAATCCTTGAATCTGCGCACCCCCTGTAAATGATTCTCTTGATGTGAAAATATTTAATCTGGACATAGATCATTTCTACACAACTTTAGTTTCTTGAGCCCACTGGAGTGTCAAAATTTTAACCTGATCTCTATGCAATTATGAAAATGGCGACAGAGCTTGACAAATGCTTCAATCAGATGATTTAATTCCCTGTTAAATCAACAAACCGATGGTAAGCTCTGACAAAATCGTTTCCACATTAAATGCCTTTTGGATTTGAAATATGGTAACTTTCTCTGAGAAATTAAAGACAATATTAGATCTTAAAGAATCGACGGAAATGTGCTGAAGACGAGCGACCCTGATTAATGCTGGATGTCTCACCCAGAGCGACGTAGTAAGAGGTCACGAGACCTGATGCAGTCTTTCATTGTGATTTCACAGACCGACCCATGTTAAGCGAATGCAGCAGCCTTTCCAATCAAAACCTAACTTTATTTACGTCTTCCATATCTATCCTGAGGTATGGGTAACTTTATACATCTATGTACTAAAGATTAATTTCTATATACGCTTCAATATAAATCCGTGTCTACGGCAAAGTCACATTTCTGTTAAAAATGACATTTGGCTGTTCTACATATGCGCAAGCTCAGAAGGTGGTGGATCGTTGTTTCACAATAACTCCGATACCTGGCAGGTGACATAGCTATGAGACGGTGCCACATATCTGAATTGTGAAATAGCAGGACCGGATACTCCGAAGTTTACGCATGCCTGTGACGGTAAAGCGCCATTTTTAATGCAAGGGGATGTAATATAACTGCCACTGACATGGATTTTCCATGGAGCGCGTATAAGACAAATCTATATATGCCTAGATACATAAAAGCACCCTTAGATGAGATACGAAAGAGTTAAGTAATGGAAACTGGTGTATTTATTCTATGCGAGTCGGTCAAGTGTAATTGCAAGGAAAGACTGCATCACTGTTTCTTGTCCCTCTTACTGGGTCGCTCTGGGTGAACTTACTGAGCAGTTAACAGCTTGTGTTATTTGTGGCTAAGAAAGTGCATGATTACGGCCTTTTACATGTATATAACTAACTTTAGAGGTTGGTTATTTTTCCTGCAAATCTCAAACAAAAATATCCGAATGTTACCATTTACCTCTGACTGTTCCAATAGCCCAGTAGTACCTAATTATTGGACATTCTACATCAACAATGTCCCATCGTGCTATGACTGAACTTCCTTCCAACGATGGGATAACTTCAACATGTAATGGCTGTGTGTTCCGTGACCTTGGGTCAATTGATGACGTCCTTGACCCTTCGTCCATACGCTGAGCCCTGATGTTATCCAACTTGAACTGACTCATTCTTCCAACAGTGGAAATGGTAACAGTACTTTGGGCACCTGAAGCAGTAAAGTAATATGTGTACTTCTGCCATCTTTCAGTTGTTCTGGCAGTTTGGTGGCTGTAGGACCCAGGTCTACTGGACAACACAAAGACGTGGTGCACCCCGGGTAACATAATAACTCCTTCCGGTTTTAGCGCATTGGATGCAGACGCCATGTCACTGTGACTCGCGTAAAATGTTAGTTGATATTTTTCTGATGCGGCTGTGTGGAAATGTTGTGTGATGCTACCATGAAGGTCGACATAGTGTGAGCCTTCAGATGCAACTCCTTTGGATTTTCTCACACCATTACCCGTTACTTTCCAGCTTGGTGAGACAATTTGTGAAGCTCCTGAATCTATTTCAAAAGATGGATCTGCAAGCTGATTTCCACCCAACTTAAATCGGTGTATTGATTTAGGAGGTGTGGTGTCCACAATTATGCCGTCTGAGGATACTTTGGCCGAGGACAGTCCTGCTACATCGACTGCATATACCGTGCTGTAGTATGACTGACCTGCAAACAGTACAAACATTAGCGTCTACCACAATGGGAATATAGATTTCAAAACTATATATATATATATCCTTTTAAAAGACAACGCAATTTATCCTCCCAATAATAATAATAATAATAATAATAATAATAATAATAATAATAATAATAATAATAATAATAATAATAATAATAATAACCTCTTATGATGCCAACTAATTAAGTCGAGCTACTCAACACGAAACGCCCTGAATTATAATAAGGTGCTAGATTCATGTTGCTTGTAGAATGACCTTTTCTTCAAGTATCAGCATGCCTGAAGTTACATACAATGTAACAGTCTTGGCCAATAGCTTTAGTCAGCACGCTGTAGGTACATTCAGTCCCCAATTTAGCACTGAAAGAGTTAGACTCCCAAAAACCTCGAAAAATAAATTACATTCTGGGGATCCTATTATTAACACATACATCAGTTGCATTGAATCACCAGACTGAGCAGTGAAATATTCCCATACACAAGGCCATAAGCCGATATCACTGTCAGCAGGCCACACCGGTCAGCATATGATAAACAAGAAGACTGTGACAATCCTGCACTCAGCTGACCCTGCATGCAGAAATTGAAGTGATCCTGTGGCTTCTGGAATTAGGTCAAAGTGACTTTTCTAGAAGAGAGTCATGGTGGCTTCTGGCATTAAGTCAAAGTTACTTTTCTTGAAGAGAATCAGGCACAAATATCCAAGTGCTGGCTAAATAGTCAAATCCTACTTCAACTAGTTTTCAGGTTTACAGCAAAATGCATGAAAGCGACCTGTGACCTTGGAAATAAAATCAAGGTTATTCAAGTATTGTGTAAATCTGGCCTACATTGAGGCCCACCAGCATCAAATTCCCGGCTGAAATAGTTTAAAAGTTATCAGGTGGAAAGTTAAAATTCGATAAGTGGTCCTGTGATCTCGGAATGCGGTCATGACCACCCTTGTACTGCCGAAGTCCGGTCCTCAAACCCAGAAATGTCAGCGCAATTACAAAGCAATTTTCTAAACATTTTCAGAAAATATATATTTTAAATAATTTGCCAAAATTACATCCTAGTTCACAAAAACTCAAAAAAAATCAAAGGTAGATACCTATCCAAGGTATATTCCAACTATTTGAAGTTACTTGCCAGGTGGTTTCGGAGAAGAAATCACAAATGTAAATTAGCACTTCTATCTTCACTGACGTATATAGTAATCAAAACGAATGTATGGTTTTAACCATAAGTGCTCTAATTTATTAATTTATCAAGAATTTGGTAGCTATCGCAGAATCATCTTGTAAACAGTTTTATTTGCACATTTCACGAGGAAGATTTCTACCACGCTTCAGCATAATCTGAGGCACGCTTTGATAGGAAAGATCAAAAATTGCTGGAACACACACAAATTCCTTTAAAATGAGGGCGTCACCTATTGAAAAACTTAACAGTCCATAGATTTATCCCTATGCAATTTCCGAGCAATTGGCCAAACGGTTTTATAGATTGTCACAAAACAAATATAACTAAAAAAACCTTACAGAATATGAAAAACTGCTTGATTATTCGTAAAATATCGGTAGACATCCTCATGAGGTTTATTCCTACCTAGATTAAATTATATCGGGCCGACGATTTTGTAGAAGTCAAAATGCAGGTACGGATTACCACTACAATCTCACTGACTTAGAAATATGAATCAACAGGAGTGTATGAACTGATTAGTGCCCAAATTAAAATATTCATTAAAATCAGAGAAAATGGCAACGCCATTTATTGAACAAATTTGTTTCATGACTTTACAAGGAGTATTTCCACTGCACTGCAGCGTAATCAGAGAGACGACTTGACAGAAGTTGAGAATAGCTTAAACACAAAATTTTGTAAATAAAAAATAAACAAACAAAATAAATAAAACACAACACCATCTGTTAAAGAGATTAGGGACTTGATGCCACATGGAATGTCCCTGTGCAATTACAAAGCAAATGGCTTTCAAGGCAAATGGCCAAGCGCTTTTGGAGATTCTTTTGAGGTTTTTGCAAGGAATAAATAAAAATGTCATAAAAAATATAAACCACAGGAGCATGACCACTCTAACAAACTTAACAGTGGTCCACCAAGGAATAAATAAGTTATGTTTCAATTAAATTAAACCTAATTTTCAGTATGGTATGTCACTTGAAGGTAGCCTTTAAACCAGATGTACGATTGACTACTTCCCAAGGGTATTTTAAATGGATTGATGTTGGTGTTGGTGTCGCTTTGTGGACTTGTACGGATGATGATCATTGTTGAGATGGTGGTTGCAAGTAGTACCTTTTTAAATACTGAATTTTATTGACATTTTCAACAAATTAAGAACCTCCGCTTATAAATTCTCTGATGTGCTGCAAATTTTGGTCCTTATTCATAAATTGTATGATCCTGTATGTGCATGAATGATGCAACTGTTCAAGCCAAATTACTGAAATAGGCCTATAATTTCAAACAAAACTTTTTGCATTCTGTCATGTGAAAACTAGATAAGGTTTTTTTCCCCCTATGGACCTTTGCACTTACGTTTTGGTCTCTTTTGGGTAAATACGAACTATAAATTTATATGTTTCAGCTATACATACCAAGGAACATTGCCTTTGGTCGGAATTGACTTGGATTTGTTTCGTTAGGACTACGGTTTGGATATGGTAATGACACTGTCTAATTTAAACGTTTATGAGAACTTGCTGAGAAAACGCCACCTTGTATCTACAAATAATACGCTTGGTAGAGCCGTGAATGCGCACATCACATGCTAAAATCTTGACATTTCAGTTAGTCTCGACAAACTTAGGCATTTGTGTGAACAAATTCTTTTAAAGTATTAAGCTTAGGAAATAGTAACCTAAGTATATATGCATGGCTACAACATATCCGAGATTCGTGTCAAGAGAGTGTTCCCAGATATTCTCCTGAAACTCTTGCCAAGGATTTTTTTCTCGGTACTAAGCATTGTGTGCGCTGTAGTATTCCTCAGCGTCCCTTTTCATATTTTTTATGCTTATGTAGGTTAACTTTTCTCGAAAATTAACTCGGAAACCTTTTGCCGTTAGCATGAATTTCCCTAAGCTTACAAGTGATCACCCGGTGATGACCTCTCCAGTCAGGTGGAGGTGATAAAATGCTATGCTTGGTTGGTTCTGTGAAAGAAGTGAATTCTAATGCCAGTAGAATGCCTATAGGCAAGTTTTAAGGCTCCAATGTTTCATTATTATTCATGAACCTGATCGTCATTGATGCAATATATAAGAAACGTACTTCTTAAATACAGAGGTACACAGAATCAAATAATGAGACAAAATGCAGGCTATGACACGGCCACTTCCTGTGAGCCCCAAATCCTTGAATAACCTACAAGGATTTAATTTTGACTGGTGAAATTTAACTATAATCTCCCAAATGTTTTGTTGGTACCTTGTTTTAAACTCTTTGTGGTCTTGTGTTGCATGCAAAGTCTGATGCCAACATTGGTAAATGGTACAAGATCAGTCGCTCCAGGTGTGGTTCCCACGCCCCAAATGTAATGGAGAATACCAGAGTGCGGGTCTGAGAATCCACGCCAACTGCCTCTCACCACATTTGTATCTGTCTGGTAGTGCAGGTCGTGGAGGTCACAGCCATCCCACACTACGCCAGTTAGTGGCACACTCGTGTCGACCTGCAGTAAGCATTAACTTGGCATTATTATACAAGTCTTTTTGTAACTTTGCCAACTGGGTACACCTCAACGGCAAACAAAATCCCAGTACATCAATACAAGTGGGAAGATACATACGACCTGGCAGTACAAGTATTAGAATAGTAGAGCAGACATAATCATGACTCAAACCAAACATACTGATACTGAATGTTATGAATTGAATTTACGGGAAAAGAAATTAAGCACCGCTGATTACGATGTTTGATTCATATAAGGAAAAGATTTGACGATATTACACATAATATATATATATATATATATATGGGAGGCTGCGTGTATAATTTTCCGAACAGCGAATATAACAATCTCCAAATACGACCACCTCCGTAAAGTCTTCACCAAGTTACAGTTCCGTTTTTCTGAATTAAATTATATACCCAATCAAGATCACTTTCCTATAAATATCACATATTTTCGGTCCCTTAGGTCCCCTTAATAGCGAGATACCTCTGTATCGATGGATAATGACCAGATATATTGCTGACTCCTGGGTGCAAAATCAAATTGAAAAAGACCCACTTTATGGGTATGCAATGGGAAATGCAGAGCAGGTCTGTATGATTAGAGGGCTCTACAGATCACCAAACATCCATTCTCGCGCATATAATTGGTCAGGATATTTTATATGATTTTTGTTGTGCTCCCGTGATTCAACTGTTCTTGGATTATTCCATAATGCTAGGGGCTGACTCACCAGGAAGCCATCGGAGTAGGCAGTCCTCGGCAGGCTGGCGGTATTGTACACTGTGACTGCGCTGTAATATTTGCGTCCCTCCACCAGAGTCAGTCCAGTCAGCGTAGTCGTGAAGACACTGCCGCCGTACTCTTTCAAGACTACGTCTGTACAGCCGGGACAACGTCCCATTGACAGAACGAACCTGGAGAGCTGTGTCTGACTGTCTCTAAATACATTCACCCAAGATACCGTGACCGAGGAAGATGACGTCAGAAAATCTATATCTTCTGTTGTGGACTGGTTCCGTAATTCCTTTACTTTGATAGAACGGGATGTATCAGGTGGGGTGAAGTCAATGCGAAGCCCGTCTGACTCATACACTGCATACTTGTCGCGACTGTACCAGGCTTTAACGTACACGACATAGTCTACCATTGGCAACAGATTATCTGGGAAAAACACATTATAACATCATTGATCATGTATATCTTCAGTCAAATTTGCTTCAATTCGTTAAACATTTTTGTCGCCCAACTTTAGAACTTTGTCTATATACTTGTAGAAGTTTACGGTTATATATATATAATTTTTGTAAGTACAAACCCGAAAACATGTAGATATATCCCTGGTATAGCCATGAAAACACGCATTTTCAACAGCTAAAACAGGGACATAGACCTTTTTGAAGCCATACCCGGAAATTTCGTTATATCTGAAACATTCTAGAAATATTTATGTTCATATAATATGTGACTATTTGACCAATATTTGAAACTATAAAACACGGCTCTGGATAAATGTAACTGTGTTCTGGAGCCTGGCTGAGCAGATTTAATAAATCTCGAATTAAAACCACACAGGGAAATAAACCGAATGTTTTAAACCTATTTATTTTTTGGGGGGATACCTTTGCTTCTTTCTCGAGAAAAAACTCCAAAGTCCTCATATTTGGAAGCATCCCGCCAGATAGGCTCCCGCCTGAGGTCCAGAATTCCACTTCCTGCCTGTTTCCCTTTCATGCCAACACTCCATTCATAAAACACGGGGTCCTGGCCGCCTGCTGTCGCCAAAGTCCACCTCGCTGATAGGAAACAGGGAGAGGCTGTGAAGTCAACATCCGCAGTGCCAGTCCTCAGGTATGTCACGTCTGATACAGCAACTTGACGGTATCCACTCTTGCCTGTTAAACAATAAACAGTGTCCTACTACATATTGCTTTCTCGAAAATATACAAATAAACGCGCTTGACAAGAAAAGCTGTGCGACTTTGTCAGCCTGAGACTTTTAAAAAAATATTTTTTAAAGCCAGGTATACGTTAAAGGGTGGATAGTACGAAGTTTATTCTGAAACTATAACTTTTAGGGAATAGGATGGGTCTTGTGATATTATATCAAAATTGAGGAATGTATCTGAATTTGCCTTACGGTAATATTGATAACCATTAAAAGAAATACACTGCTTAATCGTGAAATTACATCAATGTTCCAGTATATACCTCCAACATTTTGGCATTGAGAAGACGAAGTGCAAGTCCGGTCTTGTGATGCGCACGTGCAATGTCCGTCACAGGATTGTGCAACGCATCGTCTGTCCAGCTCTATTAGTCCTGTACTACCACCTGATGGCACAGCCAGTAGAGTCCCATGCAGTTTTCTACTATATAAGCCAACCTGTTAAGGAGCAAGGTCATGTAATTAATTTAACAATACCTTTAGAGTCTTAATTCATTCGCTCAATTTTTCAGTGTCATCTACTACAAAACTGTATTCAATACCTACCTAAAGAAAACACAAAAGTATACAACATACGCCAAATATACTAACCAAACGCATTACTCCTTCGGTTGTTCCAGTGTTCCTGTCTTTTATGAACGTTTCAAATGCTAACACTGATTCTCACTTAAGAAAATGACATTAAAAAGTCAAGCCGAGATTAGTGACTATATGAAGACAGGAAGACTTACATTAAACAGGCGATACATTGCTGACCATTTGGAGTATTCTTCACTTCTGAAGAGAATAGATCGGGCTAAACGTTCGACTAAACCACCGGTATTTGCAAATAAATGTAGTTTTAACTTACCCCGTTTTCTGCCCAGACTGCCACGTATAGTTTCTCAGAAGGTTGTACATTTCTTGTCAACTTTACGACCTGTTTCTGCACATAGCCTTCGTCCAGATGTTGATCACTCGAATTGTGAGTGGTAACTGCATAGTTCCCCTAAACGTTATAATGAAAATTATTCACCATTCACTTTAAAAACATCTGAAGCATAATCCCATATATAAATGACCATAATTAACTGGCGTAAGCATATACTAGGCTGTAATCTTAAACTAATATATCATAGCTTCTATATATGGAAGATAATGTAATATGAACAAAATGTTTAAAATTGAAAGGCAATCAGAGATTGCTAGATTTATTTCCCCCCTCATCTCATTTATAACTTAACTAATCACAGGTCTAATTTTAGAGTGAATGTAGTCAACACAAAAAGGATATCACCGTGACCCAGATACTTGACCAAGCGACCTCCTTGACATGTATGACACACTTTTGTGTCCTGGTACAGTGTGCAGTTTCATGATTCTAAGTCAAAAGACAACAGATATACAGCCCGGACATGAAGTGTATTGTATCTTTATGTGAGAGTTATAACATGAAAGGAGACGATTATGGCTTATAACTGTCGAGTGGCGAAGTCACCAGACAGTTTTAATAGCCATAATCGTCTCCTTTCATGTTATAACACATTTGTCATTGGCTGGTAGGAATGGTCATTTGTGTTAAGGTCGGATCATGAATTTCATGATTGAAAGCGTATTATCTATCAGTAACGTAATCATATTCTTACACACACGTGTGACAGTGGCATTTCACTTCTGAGTCACTTCATTCATGATTTCGCTCAGGCGTTCAGGTAGTTCGTGAATCTGCTAGCTGCCGCAAAATGGAAGATGACGTTCCCCTTATTGAACTTGATAATATTGCAACTCAGCAGTTATTTTCCCAAAGAAATGACGGCACCGGCAGTACTGGGAGGTATGTTGGTTTTTATTTGTAGTGTTTTTACAATTTCACAATCAAAATTTGCTTTGCGTTCATGATATCCTACTGCATCAAGACTACTGACCCGGAGAAGTTTTGTGGCTGATTGTATAATGCGTGCTGGTACTTGAATGGAAAGTTTTATCATGGAAATTCAGGTAAATCATTTAAAATTTTATTATTAAACATTGAAAGGGTTAATTCGGAAAGAGTGAGTTATAGGTTTTACTTAATTCATTGTTTTTGCGGGCCCTTTTTGCGATTATTGAGGGTGAAGGTCAGCCCATAAGAGATGCATTATCAAGTTTCATAATACATTCTTTTTCATAATCAATGGTTATGGGATATATTCAACACTTTTTGAGCCTTATGATTGGCCAATTCCTACCAGCCATATGACAAATGAATGTATCACCTGTGACCCAATTACTTGACCTAGCGACCTACTACTGGTGTTTGGCATGCCTTTATGTCCAGATGCATCTGTGTGTAAAATTCCATTAATCTAACTTGAAGGGCAACAGAATTACAGTCCGGACATAAATGTAATATAGTTTTACATGATTGAATCACCGTGACCCAAACTCAGTTTTGTCTCATGATACACCTTTATGTGAAGATATGTGTGTGAAGTTTCATGAAACTAAATGCAATAGTAATGGAATTATAGCCCAGATGTAATTTATAAGGATATGTCACTCAGACCCTGAAACTTGACCTACTGACCTTCTTCTGGTATATGCAACACCCTTACATGTAAATGCATCTGTGTGTACAGTTTCATTAATCTAAATTGAAGGACAAGCGAATTATAGCCCAGACACGAATGGCCGACGGACGGAGGCACGGACTCACGGAAAAAACACAATTACTACATGTATATGCCCATCCCACGGTTGGAGGTGGGGGTGGGGGCATAATAAACAACCATGGAAGCAACAGGAACACTCAGGTTCAGAGGCCAGCGGATATTGCTGATACATTTTCCCTTGATATAAGAACCGGAACTTAGCCAGCCAAGGCATTTCATAACTTTCCTTTTTCTTTTGTCAACAGAACTGGGAAGTGATCTTTTTTAACTGCAAATTACTTTTCTAGGGAAGGAGGGTGGTAATAAAAAGGGTACTCTGCGTTCTTGAAAATGATAAAAATGCTGAACCATCCTTAATTACCACTCACTTTATTCAATGACCAAATTCAATACCAATATGGAATTTGCACACCCATTTACACTATATAGATAGCCTTTACCCTGATTGTTAAACAAATTCACGATGAAAGTCATGGGTCATCCTGGTGGAATACCAAAGATGCCAATGCTGAGGAGGTGCATGCGATACTTTTTGCTAATTTTTAAGTGAAACACGGGAATGCAGAACATAAAACAGGACACAGACTGATAGCAGTGATTCATTCCGGCTTTCTTAAGATACTTAAACAAAACATTAGTCACAGAATGTACAGAAACGATTCTATTTCCAGTAATCCACGAAATTTTCACGCAAAAAGTACAAAATGTACATTCCATATGGAGATTAGATTATAATAAGTTTGATCCTTACATGAATTAAATCAGAACCGTGATACTCTGTCCCTACGGTCGCGTAATACTTTGTAATTTCAGTGTGTGGATCTGAAAAGCCCACAAACGCCAGCCTGATGGTATCGCCAGAATACGTCATCAACCCAGACCTGTGACGTGTAAGCTCAGCTGCATGAGTGGTAGAAACAGCAAACGCCCCAGGCCTTGGTGGAGTGTTGTCCACCTAAAGGAAAAAAGTGATCAAACATTGTACAACTCTTATGAAGATCTGAGACTATAAAAGGTGACTCGATCTTCCTAAACACACCAATGTAATTAAATACAAGGCCTTCCTCTATCGCAGACCAAGAATTCATAACACAATGCAGTTTAAAAACTGAAAGAAAAGTTTGAAATTAGGAAATATATAGTTCGCACTGCAATATGACGAGCCTCTTAATATCTAAGCGAGTGCTGCTCAACTCATGGTGTTACACATCAATATAATTCCACCTTTCGGATTCAAATTGGATTTCAAGCTTGTACTTTCAAAAAATTATCAACTCTTACCGTCACGTAATCCGTAACAGACGTGGTACAAAGACCTCCTGCGTTACACCCGGTCACCACAATATAGTAACGTTCTCCGTCGTGCAGGTCTAAGCCGGAAAATACGTAGTGTTCTGCAGCGCCGCGGATCTAAATTAGTATTCCGAAATGTAACATAAGATTGTGTTCAAATGTATTTTTAAACAATAACTGCATGGCATGACTGCCAAAACGGAATTTGCGGGGTGTAATGTATCTATCGTTCATAACAGAACGGTTGAAAAATGTACGGTTTATCATTGTAACACGTGCTCACATTCTTCGTGAATGTATTTCTTCCGTGTACACTGCTTATTCACGTATGTGTCTGCATTACTGTTCATAATACTTGCAGGAATAATTGTATCCGGTCAGATAATTTATTCGACAGTTGACTTTATCAACAGCAGTTTTGTTTTCTACTTTAAGAGGAAAAAGCATATTCTCCTTGATCTCACAAACGCTTTGAATCTCTCTGAGGCCATTACTGGAAACAATCATAAACAAAAAAGAAAAATGATAATAAAAAAAACAACTGCTGAGCAATGAAGCAGACCACGTGCGTGCATTGGAATTGATTGACCTTTAGAGAGGTAAATAAAAGATATATGGAAGCATGGAATGCGCACGCACTTTGACTGGCTCAAAAGGACGCTTGACGGCAACAGGTGACATCACGGACAGAAAGTAGTGACTCATGAAGCTGTCTCTGTCCCTCATTTTCCACTTGACTATCAATGTTGTCCTCGATACCTGGTAGAAATTTTTTAAAATATGTATATTTATTCTGGGAATCCTAATCAGCTAAGCTGTTTTTCGTTCCAGCTCAGTAAAATTGCATACATGTTACATGCATATAGCCAATGGTACACACATCACGGCATGTGAAAAGTATATAATAAAACACAAGTTCAATGTACTAAAACATAGCTAGAAAGTATACAGTGAAAACTTTAGCCACAAGTATTCAAATACAAAATGTAATCATAATAATAAATCAATGCAATGGGAATCAGCCCATTCCGCTTTAAACTTTGTCCCGCGGTCATTTCTGATAAAATTTTGTCGCGCAGTGCCCTTGACCCGCTGTACGAAAATATTGTGATGCCTTACTGTGTTGATGCTACAGTAGAGTTAATCATTTCACTGATCCGAATTTCGTTAAGTTAGATCTGCTAATGGGGGTGGCGGTAAAGTCCTCTACCTCTATTAAGAACACTTTTCTGCTAACTTAAAAAGCTTTAAGTACCTTCCGTTTAAAATAAAACACAAACATATACGTCTTTTGAGTTATTATGGTGTTTATAATATGTTTAAATTTGAATAAAACAATTTTCTTGGAATTTCATTCACATCTAGTGATAAGTCTACATATTCTCCCACAAGCAGACCTACTGATCATTTCGACAGCTTTTCCCAAATTAAAAAGACTGATCAGTTTCAAACCTATATTATATGGTTAAGTTAAGTATAATTTCCTTGCAAGCATCTTGCACCCTTATAAATGTCTTCTTGTTTCAATTTTAAAGTAATTGGAGCTTTCAACCGACATAGTGGCACTCAATCTTACAAATCAGAGTTGCAGTCAATTTTTATTAGAGCTTTAAAAAGGCATCCCTGGAAAACATATTGAACATGATAGTCAGTAATTTTAAATTGAACAAATGAAACTTTTTTCGCAAAATCAGGCACACAACTCAGTTCCTGAGATCAACCATGTTTGCATGGAAATGTTCATGTTTAAGTGTTCATAACTGTGAACCAAAAAAAAAGAGCACACGCACAGCGATTTTTCATCATGTATATCTTCAAAACTGCAGCTGTAACATTTCACTGGAACCCATTATAAGTCTATTACAATGAGACTGCGCATTGAAGCTTTCACTGTTTCGTTGCCAGCCTGGGCAAAGTCGATGTGCGCTAAATTATCATAGCGACACCAGATTCACTTTCTTTGTAGGCCGAACTTTCCAGAACCAATACGCCTACTGTAGCAGAGACCACCAGTGCAACTTTTCTATGCACATTTCGGCCATATTGCGCACAAAGCACGCCGGGAAAACCTGCTGACTCGGTAAAATCTTTGCATCGAAACAGTTACTATGGCATCTAACATTCCAAAGCTTTTTGAAAGATGCACGGATTGATTGATATAGTTATCATTATATACGTTAAACACACTCTGTATAGCAATCCTCAAAAGTTAGTTTGAAAAATTAAAAAATACCCTATCTTGTTGACACAGACATGGAACATGAACTGTACATTACAGCTCCATCGTGTATTGATACATTAATCATATATGCACGCGAACGTGGCCGAAAAATCGCACTCGCTAGAATTCACCAGGTATAGTCATTTTATGTAACAAAAGTGTGCATTAGTGCAGAAATATCAATCTCTACGAAACAATCATCATATTAACAGTTACTGGACCAGATTCTGGATTGTCCGACTTTGATTGTTTAGCAATTAAAGATAGTAAATTTTGCGCGTTGTGGTTGCATCTTTGCACAAGACAAGCAAAGCTGATTGGACACGTAGCCGGGTACACGTGGCTTTTGCCGAACTTTCTGCTCCCACTTTGGGTACTCGGATATTAGAACTTGGAACAAAATACCCAACATGGCTGGAATGCCCGAATACCTGTTCGATATTGTAGTATTCACAAAGCTGTAAGTCCTATCGTGTGTGAAGTCTACACAATTTTCAGGGTAATCTGTCAAGTCCTACTTTCTGTAAAATTAATTTTGTTTTCATGAGAACAAAATTTACAGCTGTGCGCAGAATATGTGCCCGTTTAATGCAGGTTCTGTCATTTACATTTAATGCTTTCGAAGAGTTCACCTGAGTATTTTGCAGAATGGAGCCCCCAGCTGGGTCTACATAGGCTGCCTTTACTACTTCAGGTGCAGTGTTATCCACTATGAAGCCATCTGAGGAAACCTGGCGCCACAGACCTAGGTGTGAATTATGCAATGTAAATGATACTCATGTACATCATCAGGCATAGGTGTACATGTTTCAAGGA
>OZ026626.1:20259471-20311971 GCA_964020975.1 Hermodice carunculata
CACTGCTGCAGAACTGGAAGTCCCCTTGTAAGGGACTATGTCACAATGGCCCGCCACAGATCCCATGCACCATTCATACCTGGATATACCTAAGGAGAAAGGAATTGTTTAACATCTTTCTACACAATTAATGAATCAAGTACACATTTCTTTAAGATTCCTGCTTAAGAGTAAAAGTGAGATATATATATATATATATATATATATATATATATATATATATATATATATATATATATATACATGTATATGTGTGTGTGTGTGTGTGTGTGTCTAATTTGCTGGCCAGTTCTAAACGTGCACCAACATGTCGGTGACATACCCTTGTTACTCGCAAGAAGAACTGCTGATGTTAGATTTCATATTTAACATCCTATGAGGTCACCATAACATTGATAAATAGTATAACTAATGAGGCACACGATAAACGGAATCTGACCAAACAATGTATTTTAACTGTTTGTCAAACAGGTCGGAGTAACCGACTGCCCGCTGCAGCCACCCCCCCCCCCCCAAAAAAAAAGAATGTATTGTAAGATCAAATGGCATTAGTAAACACAAGATACATTTACAAGATTGACAAATACTGAGTATTCTTTACTTTTTCCGCAGTAATTTACTGTCATATACGCAGTCCATGCACACTAAAAAGTTAAATTTACCAAAGAGGCATCAGCATTGATATAAATTGAAATTTCCACGTACCGCTTTCTTGGTCCTGGAAGATAGGCCAGGAGAGTGCCAACTGCTTTGTACGGATGTAAGGTGTCCCTGTAGTAATCTGGCCGTCCGTGAGTGTTGGAGGCGTAGAATCAATCGTCAAGCCTCCTGATGTGGCCTGGCTGAACAAACCCACAAAATCTGTTGCTGCTCACGGGAAAAGAGGTAAATATTAATATAGCGTAAATGTTTCTTGAGTCTTTGGTAATGATGGCAACAGCAGTGACGTAATCGTATTTGTGTCTTTTTGCCCAGAACCACTTCCTAGTAGTCATTACCCTATTGGGCAGTCCGAATTCTTTACTCTCCATAAGCTAACCTGTCCCTGTCTAACCTATATATGTACATATGGAAGCCCTATTGGCCATATTGCACACGTTCCTCTGTAAAAATTTTGACATGGGCTGTATCAGCCCAAATACATTAAAGGGTCTTCAGCTGGTAACTACTCAACATGTATCGGAGCCTATTACCCCTACATGTCTCTCTGAGAAGCGGCTCCTTGTCTAAGACAAATATTCAGCAAAGACAACCCACATGATAATGAATAAATATGAACGTGGCAAATGATGAATTAGCTAAATACGTGAAGTTTTGCTTATAAATGCAGAGCTTCATTATGAAAGAAGAATACCTGTCAAACTAACCAAAATTACTAAATTTGTATAGTACAGGTTCAGATAAGAACAATTTGACTTACCCCTGAACCAATATGTGCCCTTTCTAGCTGGATAGCTTATCCTAGTTAAACCAGCCGCCAGTGTATAACTGAAGTGGAAACAAGCTGGGGCATTATATTCAGTCCCAGTGATTGTAAAATAAACAGTTGCAGCTAGACTACAAACAAAGCGAAATCCTAACAAGGACTGCAACAATGGACATCCTGCACCAGAAATGTAAAACAACTCCATGTTGACACCTACCCCTCAATCAATTAAGCTCTATTTCACTGCCAACCCTGAGTCAATGTATTAATGTAATTTGTCAGGTTTGTGACATTTGAGACAATTGTCTCGTGGAAATGCATGATACTGTCTATTTTGAGTATTTTTTTTTTTTTAAATATTGAGTATATGTGCATTTAGGCATGTCAGGAAAGAATGAAAGTCGTCAGCATTCATTCCCAAAACATGTTATCAAAACAATTTTCTTAACGGAATTTTAAGTACAATTAGGCAAACATGTAACTGTCGTAGGCCGCTGCTTGCTACCGATAGCCCCCCCCCCCCCCCCCCCCCGGTTAACCTGACAGAAAACACCCAGGCCTAAAATGTCTGAAAGTGACTATTAAAACAGAACGAGGCCAAAAGATAAAGTTAAGTTGCAAAACAGACAAGTCGAAAAACTGCAAGTTATTGTAGCCAAGCTTTCTTTGGATATTAACAGCAAACTTATAGGGCTAGTCCAAAAAGAATATAGGTCATATGTATTTAAGTCAAGAGAACGCAATGAAAACATAATATTTCTTAACAAGATATCAAGTACAATTAGGCAAGCTTGTACCTGTCGTGGGTAGCGCTTGCTACCTAAATCCCCTGGGGGCTTGACCTGACAGAAAACAAGCTAGCCTAAAATGTCTGAAAGGTGAAACATTAAAACAGAATGATGCCAAAAGATAAAATTAAGTAGCAATTTGTTTAAAATATCTAAAATTATTGAAACCTATCTTTTTTACCATCTCGGGATATTCACAGCAAAATTTGTAGAAATAATTGATCAAAACTATATCTTTGAATCCTCTTGACTCAAGTTTATTGTAACTATATTTGGTTCTGGATGCAAAGTCCTGAAATTTAGAACAAATGCAACCAAATCTCAAAATCTGTGACAAAAACGTATTATATCCAACAGTTTCCGAAATATTACTGTCCGGGAAAGGATAATTGACTACTTCAAAGTTTTACTCATCTATTTTGTTAAAGACTTTAATACAAAACCTGTCATTAGTAACCTGAATATCCAAGTCCAAAATAACATCTCTGAAACCATCTGAATTGTTACCCTCCAAAGGGATATCGTTTGGGTAAATTTCTTTAGCAATTTCACTATTTTGTACATTTACGCAAGCAATGTCATCGTTATTTTGCGTTGTTTGATAATTTTGTAGCCATTTTAGATTCCCTTTTCATCAATTTATCCCTATACTTAAATTCAAGCCAGGTTAAATATAAATCTGCCAATAAAGGGAGCAGTTGCTACCCATTGGAATGCCTTTTATCTGTTGAAAAAACAATGGTCCGCATTGAACAAAAGTATTATCCAAAAGAAATTTTATAGCAACTAAGTTTCAACAGTGTAAGATTTCACGTTACTTTTTGAATATTTATTGTGTGACCAATATGCATTCTGTGTATATGAATTAATATTTATGTATGGTTTACCATTGTGTTTCATCATTTTGCTTATTAATTCTGAAAGTGAACTTTTGACTTCATCTATGGGTGGATTTGTGTACAGTGTAAAAAAATCAAAATTTTTTTTTTTTTTTTTAGCTTTTACATCTTTGATTTTACATCTTTTTGCTTTTACATCTTTGATTTTAGATACATTTAATATGCTCGGGCTGCAAGAACTTTGGGATAACCAAGATGATTTTTTTTCAAGAATTTCATTCTAATCTTTTCCGTAATAAAACAGAAAACAAATTCCGAAATCAGTGGAAAAATGAAATGTTGAATCAAAATAACGAATCTAAATTGAGAACGTATACATCTTTTAAGACAGAACTTAAATTTGAACATTATTTAGATGTTGTAAAAAAATTTCGAAACAAGGAGTAATATAACTAAATTACGCATCAGTGCACATAATTCACATATCGAAACAGGAAGACATAAGCGTCCTACCAAAGTTCCTGTTAGCCAGAGAGTTTGTGACACTTGCCAAGAACTTGATAATGAATTTCATTTTGTTATGACATGCACTAAATTTCAAAATCCAAGAGAAAATCTGCTTAAGAGTATACGCGAAATATTTTGTAATTCGGATGCTTATGATGTTCAGAGTATGTTTAAATTTATTTTGGTACTGCATGACACAGAACTTGTATACCTATTTGAAAATTTCATGGACAAAGCCATTCCCTAAGAGAGAAACCACTGTAATCATGTAACACCGTGCCAATTTGATGACTGCACTCTATTTTCATTTCAGGTGATTAGTGATTTATGTAAATCTTTTGTATCTATTGTACTGTACTGTGCTGTACGTGTCTGTACTGTTTTTGTTACATTTCCCTTTTGATTGTGTGCATATTTTAATGTGATTTTCTTCTTCTTTTTTTTTCTTTCATACTCTACATGTGTACATGTTGTATATTTGACATATTGATGTATTTTATGTAACAACGCAGTCAATAAAGATTCATTCATTCATTCATGCAAACTCGGAAGAATTGCTGTTACTCCAAAATATTGTATTTCACAGTTTTTAGAAAGTGGGATTTGTAACGATAAATTCTATTACTAAAGACTCTTTTTAAGTTAGAAAACCATCCTTCAAATTTCTGAAATTCCATTTGTTCTTTCTTGGCCCATTTCATACCGTAGGAATCAAATGCATCACATGTATCCGGAAAGATACTGTCAATGTTCAACTTGGGACATATACGAAATTTTGTAAATAACAACAAGCCATAGTGTTTTATCACATAGAGACACAGTAGAACCGTAGCGTAGATGAATTCTGAGTACAAAATTGCCTATGTCTGTGGCAGTTAGCTGCTTCTTGAAGACCTGAGCATTTGCTCAGTCCAAAGCCTAGGCCTACAACATTTTGCTAGTGGGACTTCTTAGTAGTTTATCGAATAAGTCGGAGGACCTGTAATCTTTGTTTCAATTTATATATTTTTTTCACATTTTAGACTGATCTTACCAGCTTTTGGACTTCATATTTGGAGTCAACAGCCCAAGTTAGTCCCAGTCAAACCTGATATGCACTAGCCTGGTTACTTTTGAACTAAATTACATGTATCACCATTTCCGGTGGGAAATTAGTTGCCAATCAGTCACATTGAATTCGTTTATTTTCCAGGTGGACCCATTTGTGCAGAACCAGAGCCAAGCCCAGCCTAAGTTACCAGTGGCGCCATCTGTAACACCCATCCAATATTTCGCCGCACAGCGACCCTGAAGCGTCTGTTCACACTCTAGAACGATTACGGGGGTGAGGCGGTCATTGTGTGTGTCCCTACTTTTACTCCTATAGCCTTGACATGGTAAATTTGGGGAACCTCTAGAACGATTACGGGGATGAGGCGGTCATTGGGTGTGTCCCTACTTTTCCTCCCATAGACTTGACATGGTAAATTTGCGGAACCTCATTATAATTACATGCACAAAATGTAGTAAATCCAATTCCCTGCAAACATGGTTAGAAACTGGTCCTTGCGGTTCGCATAGAGTGGTTTTTATAGCTCACAGTATCCACCTTTGTGCTTGCTTAAGATTCCATTGTAGCGTATTCAATTGACTTTACCAGAGGGGCAACTGTGTGGTCGGCCTTTGATCTCCCATTGCATTCACAGAGTCAATAGGCGTGCAGCTTGATTTCCTGGTAAAGTTGGATTTATGTACATGCAGGACGCAGCTGTGGAGCTCTGGTGTGACCCAAATGAACCTTTCTGTGGGGGTAGTCCTTTACTGGTTTTGGATAATTACGCTCCCGTGGGGTATTGAGGTAAAAAAAAAATGGTGATTGAGATTTTTTACCCCACGCATAAATTCTGGGTCATTTCATTTCTCATTAAAAAAACATGTTTTACTGTGTTACCGTTAAAATAGTAATTGTGAATGCGGGAACGTTTGACAACAAAGTCTCACTCATAATGTAGGCCTGCTTCAGACAGTCAAAAATGGATTTTGTGATTCATAATTTTCATTTAATTTGATGCGTCAAGTTCTCCCACTTTTATTACAGATTTGAAGTAGTTTCTGGCGATCAGTGTGTCCGCTAATCAGCGCGTCACAGGCAATGCACCTCGGAGTAACTGACGGTAAGTTTGCCTTTTCTGAATATGGCTATTATGAATACCTGTGGCTGCACACATAACATTATTTGTGAATAGCATTAATTCTCAAACTGTTCGTATTCATTTGCACTGAGAAAAAAACAAACAAACGTATTTTTGGTTGTCACAAACATTTGTCTTATTGTGAGGATGACATCATTGCTACATCGGTTTTGACACTGGGTTCCACTGTGGAGATAGCGCTATTACTGCATTGGTATTGATGCGCGCTTCTATTGTAGAAACGCATCATGTATAAAATGTACACAAGGGCGTTCTTACTCTTGCAAATAGTCCGCTTTATATTCATTGTTATTTATTTATTTTTTTCGTTAATATTCAGGATCAAATATATTCACTCACATAGTATAGGAAAACTAATAAAAACGAACTGAGAAGAAAAGTCGGCAAGGCAAATTGAAAACAACTACAGTTTGTACCTTTCACAGTAACATAGTATGTATGCCCATCGTGTAACTGCAATCCTGAGGCAGTAACTTCATTGGTGATTCCCACATCAGTGAATTCTCGCACATCAACGCCACCTGGCGAAGTACCTTGAGCATGGATAAATATTTATACAAAACATTATCATGCTAAAGCCTGGTTGTTAGAAGGTAACATAATTACCTAGAATGTGTAGTCTATATCTCGCTATGCACAAGATGCCTACAATTAACCGACATATAATCTACAAATTACAAGATTTAATTCAATCTCTGCATTTATCAATAAACGTTTTCTGATCTACGTATACATCTATTCATCCGAAATGTAAAAACGTATGGCCATTGACACTAGTTGTCAACACGTCATTGGATGGTACATTATGTTCTGCAAGTTGTTTTCTTCCGTGTGACGTTTCCTAGGCAGCAATAATTTACAAATATATATATATATGCCTATTTGTATGTTCTTATCATTAGTCACTTCGTCTCCCAGTTCTTCTACGCCATGGATTTTGTTTCGTTATTGTTTTATTTTGCTTCGTGATCGAGACCTCGCCCGTGACAGCGAGCCAGCTTTTTCACGAAGCTACCGTTTCGAGACACCTCGAAGGCTTGAAGCGTCGTGAAAGCTGGCTTGCTTTCACCTCAGCTCTCAAGCCATGATCCAGACCTCGCTCTTCTGTCTTGAGAGCGAGATACTGCCCACGCGTGAAAAGTACCTAGTTTCCCGAGCATGCACACTTGAGAGCCTAGATTATCCAATTCTCACTGCCATTTTTGCTCAACTGAAATGTTGTTGTCCTTATTGCCTGCGCAACATAGACGGTATTTTCTCTTTATGGATAAATTTTTCAAATTCCTTCTGTTCAATAGTTGTTTTCTGTGCTATTGTTTTTTTTTTATCAATTATCATGCCTTGCAATAGCTCACTATTTCATGAATATAACCTTGACTCAGTTTTGTATCAGGCGTACAATTGCCAACTTGTTTGTTCGGGTAGCAGTAATGAACACTATCGTGCGGCTCTGGATCCGCGAGGTAAGTTTCTAGGCGCGGTACTTGTGGGCGAGGCAAGCTTCACGCGTGAAGAACACCTCGCCGACGAGGAAGGTTAAAAACCGCTAAAAAACAAGGTCTTGAAAGCGAGGTCGCTATAATGCTGTAGTTTTCTTACATTTTATTGATTTTGTAATGTTAGTGGTTGATTCCCGGCCTGAAAGAGGCAAAGGAGTCATACATATTCCTTCCATAATATTCATGTCATATTTTTCACCGTTCCTGTACAAGACAGGCTGCTTAATGGTATAATTTATTTTATTACATACCAATGGCATAATGGTACGTCCGGATGCCAGAATGATGTGTTGGGTTCCCGTTCTCTTCCACATCCCTGAAGTTTGCCCATCGGATCATCACAGAGGTGCGCTCCATCTGCAGAAGGTAAGACACAGGCCCTATTCTTTAAACAGAACTCTCGTTTAAGAAGATTTCTCGTTGGTGCATTTTCAGTGTAACTCAAATGGTTACCCGACCAAATTCATTCTTAGGATACATGTTATGATGGTCCTGGGTAAATAAGATGCCCTCTTTAAATGTGACTATAATGACAATGTCACAAAGCGTTCGCCATTTGGCAACCAGTATGCTACAGCTTTCAGATCAAAAGCCACTGGTTGAATGTGCTGCGTCATCTGCTGGTAGGTTTCGTTTCATGAGTATAAATCGTTGAGGGAATCAAAAAATAGCAAAAGATACCAATAGTAAACAACTTTGAATTGAGGCATTCTCAATATACAAAACAAAAAGTCGTGAGTGTTGTGTCATTAATTCCTTATGACGAATTATTTTCTCACAACTTGCAAACGAGATTAATTCTGTTTTAATTACGTCAGTTTTCACTGACTCCTTCTCTAACAAGCTGCACGTGTGTTATACTATTACTTCAGCGCACACCCAACTGGCTCTTTGACAATGCACGCGTGCACAACATCATACTATTGCAACTCATATCACGGGGATTACCTGGTACAATTGTGTTTGCCTGTGAAGACCTGTCCACACTTGACCACTGCTGGGAGCAGTATGGTCAACTACTATGCCGTTGCTGCAGGCAGATACAACGGGAAGCTGTTGGGTGAACTTCTCAAACTGCAGATCTGTTTTGTCTGCATATACGCATATGTAGTACCGTTGGCCGTGTTTAAGAGGCAGGTTTCGGGCATTGATGAAGTTCTCCTGTGGAATGTTATATGAATAACAATGCTTATTAATGCCACTGATACAGTCAAATAACAGAACGCTTGAAGATATTTTATGTCTTTGAAGCCAACAGCTGATTTATCACATTTTCGGAGAAACGGCTACCCTTAATACATCAAAATTGTGTTCACATTTTGCGGCTTTAAACGTTTAACAAATACAGAAATGCTCCTAATGTCGCTGTATGCTATTATATAGTCCAAGACGTCTATATTGGGTTGGTTCCATTCATTCCAACTAATATGGTCCACAGAGTCATTTTTCTTAACAGTGTCAGTTTTTTTAAATCCAAAATGAATTTACGAACAATACCATGTTGGCCGCTATTCTCAGATACACTTACAGACGTGGTTCCCCACGCGAGTACTTCTGGAGACGAGTAGATAAAATCCGTGAAATCCAGCTCCTTGATAGGTTTAAAGTACGCCCATTTCTCTATGGCTGCTCCCGTTATGACCTTCCATAAGTACTTGCCGTGACGTAAATCCGGCCACACGGCCGATAGAACACTCCTAGATGCCGTGTACTCGGCATCACTGATCTTCCAGTGAGCATTGGTATCCAAGAAAATATCTCTGGAAAAATACTTTTATACTTCATGCAGCTGAAAAATGTTGTCTTTCGATCAGGTATACACAGACTGTAGGTTGTTTTCTACCGGTACGACTTTCTAAAACTGAGTTCCGTTTCTTCCAAAGTTTTAACTATAAATGAGTCATCAGTGGGGAGGAAAACGGCTTTTCCGAACCTATTTCTCAACGCATCTAAATAACAAACAACAAACAAAAACTCCTCCATAGAATTTTGAAATTAACAATATAACTGAACAGTTACATAATTAAGCTAAGAAGAGTTCATGACATGAAAGGATATTTACAATATTTGGATACAAAACGTCTGCTTGCCCAGTTTTAAGGACGACCCTATTTTTTCACATTCCACTTTATGTATTTGTTTTGTACAAGTACACTCAAATGGTTACAGGAGCTACACATGTCCATATAAAGACAGAAATGGCCAGCAGCTTACTGTGTGTCTCCCTTAACTTTGTCCCATTTTCCCACCGCATCTTTCACCACCAGATTGTCCAAGAGTGTCGCTTTCCTGAGCTCTTTACTCGAGGTGGCAGAAAGACCTACTTCGTTGTAGCCCCGAATCATCAGCTTTAGAGAGCTGGTGAAATGTAACGCTTTGTCTAACTGCACCGTACACGTCATCTGAAACGCATCAATTGTAAGTTTACATATCAAAATGAAATACTGCAACAAGCGGCATCACTTTTTCTTGACCTCTCACTGGCAAATTAATGAATAATATACTGAAAATACGAGAAATTATACCTTTATGATGGGGGCTGATGGGTATTTTCGTGATGTACGTTTGTCTTTTTTTCCATGATTTATGATTCACATTTGCATTATTTTTTTGTGAATCGTGAATGAGACAGGTGTTGGCAATTTTTTTTTTTTTTGGGGGGGGGGGGGGCGTGAATAGTGAGAGGCGGAAATGATTTTGTGCGAAACGTGATGAGACACCACCTCCCCCTTTAGTGCGCTCATTTAACAGGTGTCATCACGTCAATTACGCTGATGGGACAATACAAACAAGAGTTACGTTTAAAAAATTACAAATAATACAAATTGACTTAACCCTACCCTAAGCAACTTTATAAAGTTATCATGGCATGATATATTCTTCTTGCTGCTGTGTTTGTTGAGCACAAAAACTTGCCAAACATTTACCTAAGTAGGTCAATGTCGTATCATATAGATCCAGGAATTTTAAAAAAAATGCAACATCACATTTATTGCATACATACAGTTGCGACTGAAAGTAACTTAACCAAAATTTGCGCGCACTCGCAAATTGCTCGCACTTTGCTCACACTTTGCTCGGGCTCGCACCCGCGGGTTGCTCGCAGTTGTTTTCTGATCTACCCGCACCCTTGCTCGCAAGCACCCTCACGCTCACCCGGGAGTTCCATGTGCTCGCGGGTACTGACTAACCCGCGGGCACACTGGAAAGACTAGCAGGCCCAGCCTTTTATACGCATACTATATTTCAGTCTTTAAACTTATTCATTATCTAACTGGAAATGTACCCCCCCCCCAGCACATCTCAACAAGTCACCCCCCCCCTCCTCCCCCCCCCCAAAAAAAAGAATGATAGTGGCTAGTATCCGTCTATAGATACCCACATGTAGATATAGGCTTATTTGAGTATGTCTTTTTCCGTTAGCCACATAATTATTATTTCTACACATATGTTGGGCCTGCATGTGACTCCCGGGGAAGTAAATGTCACACTCAAGTCGGTTTTATTTTGCTGTACATTCGAGAGAAGAGTAACTATTGAATGTGAATGGAGTAATTTACATATTAATTGTTGAAAGAAATACACTGCTAAAAATAGCTACAAGATGCCCCTGGATATTGTGCTCTGTTATCACCAGGTCCATGGGTCTATGAAAAACTGTAAACATTCCATGTATTTGTGAATAAAATCAGACCAGATTGTTCTAACGTTAGATCTACAAGTTATCGATTCGCACTCAGTAGAGATAAGCTGGGCTAGCTTGGATGTGTCAACGCCTTCAAAATTTGAAGCCAAACCGGGAAATAAGACTGCAATCGCTACAGATTTTGACCATGTTCTTATACATTTACATTACAATTCAATAGCCGTTTTTACAATATTTTAGCCAAATCAAACAAACACTAGCATTTGGCTTAAGGCACCAGTGATTCCTGGCTGGTAAATTCGATAACGAGACAAGCCCCCCCCCCTCCCAGACGTTGGGATAAAGTTGAAGAATGTGGATTTCTGGAATTTTTTGGACCCCATGGTTGCATGTATCCAGTCTCTAATGCTGCATACATGTTCATGTAAATGTGAGTTTTTGTTTTTGCACTGTTGGCATTCATAAAGACCGATGAATATTTTTTTTCTCCCAGACCTCATTACTATGTACTTAAAATGCAAGTCACTTCAATATGGGCGATCACGACTAACTACCATCCCCCCCCCAAAAAAAAACTTATGCAACCACCCCACCCCCGTCTACCAATTAGCCCCAGGCTCCATTGTTATTGGAAGCTGGTCAGTGTGTTCAGCAGAATTTCATTACCCAGGGGCTGTGGGCACGCATGGAGCATTGGAGGCAGCATCACTTTGGTCCGACAGGTTGCATCTCGGCAATAACCATGAAGCGGGCATCGAAAAATAGCAGTGCGTATGGCAGTCATGAAGTACTCGAGATAAGGAAATTAGCTCAATTAGACGGCAATCAAGTCGTGTACTGCACTGGACTTACTGATTGATTGATTCATACATTCATATTTCTTTATTTAATGGGGGCGGGGGTGGGTGGGTTGTAACCACCAGACATGTTGTATCATCTCAAGTGTCAAGAAAAATTTATATTAACTGCGCAGAAACAAACTTTGTTTCCATGAACATACCACTTTTCCTTTTTTTTTTTTTTTTTTTGTTTTGTTTTAGCGTGGAGCGTCACAGGAGCAACCGATTAACACCACAAGATGGACACTATGTCACGCAAAGAAGCCCAGAATGGGAAGGACTAACTACTACCAAAAACAAAAGAAAAAAAAAACGCAACATAGTACCTTTTCAGTATCAATGAAGCAAATTTGATTGTCCTGCATCCAAAATTGTTCAAATAACAATTGAAGCACTGATGGCATGAACCATCACATGCCCAGACGGGTATATAGGTATATATGAATATGAATATGAATAAACTTTATTAACTGCATCAAATTACAAATATGATATTATGTTAATACAACACATATAAATAGAAAACACAAGTTACAAGAACACGACCCCCCCCCCCAAAAAAAACTCATATCACACAATATACCCACAAATCACATTACACACAAGACAGAAGAAAGAAAATAATACAAATACCGTTGCAACACGTCAAAACAATAAATTACCATAGATATATTCGAGAGCCATATCAGTGTACATACTTGTGGATGTTTACACAGGGTACATAGTCTAAAGAATAGAGGGGAAAAGAGAGGGGGAATATACATATTCACAATGTTCCCCTCTTATTCAGTGTCTCGGAGAAATATTTGTTAACTATTGTAATTTTTTCCACATCGTCTAGCCTAATAATGAATATAAATTTGTCGTAGTCATCTAAATTATCAAATATTGGGAAAATATCGGTTAGTGCACCATATATATTTCTTCTTTCCTTTTCATATTTTCTACAAGCGCTTATAAAGTGATATTCGTCTTCTAGTATATTACAAGTATCGCATAATCGTTCCTCTAAAGGCATTTTGTGTGGTCTTTTGTGTCTACCAGTTTCGATTTTCAAATTGTGTGCACTTATTCTTAAACGTGTAATATCTTTCCTTAAAGCATAATCTCGAATCACTAATAAATATTTCTCTAACTCAAATGTTTCTTAAAATTTAGCATAAGTACGTAGTTTTTTGTCTGGAGCTGAATTGCCTTTCATTGCTTCTTGCCACTGAAGGATAAATCGTCTTTTAATTCTTTTGACAAAATTCGGAGTAGGGAAAAAATTGGTGCGCGAACCGACATTTTCCCACATTTTGCTGAAACCAAATAAGTTAAATGTGTCTCTTAGAGATGTGATCCATTTGAACTTCCCGGTATCGATATGTTAAATTCATTTCACGGCAACTCCTCTCGAAAGTTTAATGTACTTTTTCCACTCATGGCAGCTTCGAATTTAGAGTGAAGTCAGGTGACGAGGGAAAGCCCAAATTTGCCATTGTGCAAAACGTATATTTTATATTCATGATTTTTGTAATATTATGCTCTCTTTGCATGTTGGCGCGCAAATGGTAACAGAAATTAGCCTCAGTCTCCATTGTTATTGGCAGCTGGTCAGTGTGGTCAGCAGAATTTCATTGGTCCACCAGGTTGCATCTCGGCAATAACCATGAAGCGGGTATCGAAAAATAGCAGTGCGTCTGGCTGTCATGAAGTACTCGAGATAAGGAAATTAGCTCAATTAGACGGCAATCAAGTCGTGTACTGCACTGGACTTACTGATTGATTGATTCATACATTCATATTTCTTTATTTAATGGGGGCGGGGGAGGGGGGTTGTAACCACCAGACATGTTGTATCATCTCAATAGGGGTTCTCTCAAGTGTCAATTAACTGCGCAGAAACAAACTTTGTTTACATGAGTAGACCACTTCCCCCCCCCCCCCTTTTTTTTTTTTTTTTTTTTTTGATCGTGGAGCACCACAGGAGCAATCGGTTAACACAGCAAGATGGACACTATGTCACGCCACGGAGCCCAGAATGGGAAGGAGATAGAACTTTGAAATTGGCAAAACTTGTTGCATCTGTACTTATTACGTTCCTTTGTTTCCAAGTCCACATTCAAAGTGACATAAAATAAACTTGTTTTGACAAAATCAATACAATCCTAGTGTTTATAAACACATTATTTTTCAACACCTCCTTCACATGGAGATTTTGCGTCACCCGTCTAGATTGGGCTTGACTTCAAGGAAATGGGTTTTGTTTATTACTTACCTATAATACTTATTCAAATATAAATATTTGGCTCTTGAAAATATTGACTTGCTTTTTTCAATTTCAACAGGACAAGTTTTAAAAAAAAGTATATTACTACAGGTACAGTGACATTTTCATTTTCATGTACATGGCAAGGAAGATCGCAACAGTTTACGTTTGTAACGATATGCACGATGTCACATAACCGCGGCATAAAATAGATACACAAAGGAGCCAAATTACCTTTTTCCTTTGTACTTTAATAGCTTTGATCGTCTTCATGATTGACCATGGATGGTACATGCATGGCAATTCAGACATTAATTTGATTCTTTTTTAAAATTGATCACCACCTGATTGTAAAAGATATACTAGTCGGGAGGTTCTCCATTAAAAAATTGGACACAGGGCAGTTTTATAAAGGTACATAATTACTTATTGCACTGAAACCTCATAATAACGACACTCAGATATCCGACATATTCTGACACCGGAAAATGTTCCTGAAGGTTATGGACAAACCAACTGATCAAAAACAATTTCGCGGATGTTTTTAATTTAAGACCCTATCAGACAATTACGCGGAGATTACTTGGAAAAAAACACCCCTAAATTGTAAATTTCCCCGCCGCGAAGTTGCTCTAAATTGACCCCCTTTCTCCCAACTAAACTGGAACGATCATGCGTACCCGTAGTATCCCCGAGTTAGGGGGCAGGGCGGCATCGCTGTTGAGCAAGATTGTTGGCGCTCTGCTCTTGGAGGTATTACCGTTAATTTAATACGTCCATGCTCTACTGTAACGGGGAAAAAACACTCTGGGGGAGCCACAGTCTATCCACAGAGGCAACAACAGATGCGAACTGAAAACAGCAGTTATTTTAAACTACATTGTATATCTCAAGATGTTGGTTTCTTCCTATCTGTTAATAGCAAGGGATAGGCAATTCCACAGTGATGCTCGACCAGAACGAGTCACATTCAAGGTTGCCTGCCTGCGAAGTCATTCAGCCGGCGAAGTGCATGCATTACAGTGTGAATGTTAAAGCCCGTCATTAATGTGTCAGGAAGTACAAGCAGGGGTTTGCTTAGTTTTTTTAAGATTATGCTTTTACTTTTGGGCCATTACTATAGCCAAACATTAGTTAGGGTATTTCTATAGCAGACGGTGACTGAGTTTGCCTCCTTAGCTGACTCATGCCATTTTTATCTGCTACTGGACCCAGTCACCAGTCCAAGGCGCTTGGTCTTCCAAGCAGGTCGTCTGTGAAGCAGGCTTTCTACCTCCAGGAAAAATTTATCTGTACTTAAACATCAGCACATAAAAAAGTCTGCTTCTCAGGCAACCAAATAGGCAGTGATTGTACAAACTTGAAAGAGCCGAAAGTGCCTTATCAAGGTTTCATGCATTTAGCACACCTTGGGCACCGATCCGTGAAGATAAAGCGACAGCATCAACACAGTCTCGGCGCCGACCTGTTTGTACATGTAGATAGGAGCGGTGTCCTAATGTAATCAAAGATCTGAAGTGGTAGAATTCCATTTACATGCAAGCAGTGGATCTAGAATGCAATAGGTTTATTCTGGTTTACCTAAAATTGTATAACCTTAAACTTAACAGACTTGAAATTGACATTAAACAAATTCCTTTCCCCGCTCATCGTTTTCCTTGCATTTTTCAAACTTCAGTACTTCTTATAACTAGCGTGACAAAGAACTAACCGATGTTGCCTCCCAAATTATATTCTCTCCCCCGGGGTAACACAGAGCTTGATCTGCTTCAAACAATGTTTATAACAGTTCAGTACTAAATCGCTGAACCTAGACAGTTTTTATTCTGATCCTTCCAGTTCCTAATTAAGCCTACCCACCCGCGGTGGGGGGTGGGTGGGGGTGTAATCAGATGTAAATTGGATAGGTGGTGATGTAATTTAACTATTTTCTCTCATTTTCTGGTCATTAGTCGACACTATGTCATTATTTTGTTCTCAAGTTATTTACTGATTGATTATCCAACAATCTGTGTTGATACATTCATTGATGTAACATACGCTTACGTAATTTTGTGATGTCCCTTGCATGTTGTACATATTCTGTTTTGTCGCTCCCTGTCTGGAGAACCCATTGTATTAGTCAACTTTTTGTACTGTGGGGCTATCCAGAATGAACAAAAATGTTTAAATCAAACGAAATAAAAAAAAAAAGAGAGAGAGAACGATGCTATTTTCACCGTACGGTGAGAATAGCGTTTGGTCTATTTTCACCGTGCGGTGATAAAAGCGTTTGGAAGGAGTTTTGTCTATTTTCACCGTACGGTGAGGATAGGGTTTGGTCTATTTCCACCGTATGGCGGTGACGGTAGAGTTTGGTATATTTTCACGGTGAGAATAGAAGCGGCTCTATTTTCACCATCTGGAAATTGGAATTCGGAGCCTTTTCGCAAATTTATGGTTATGGCTTGTTGCATAGAACTGAGGCAAATTAAGATTGGAGAAATGCTTACTTAAGGGAGATAGCTACCTTTATAGTATAGTCAATAGGAAACGGGACCAAAGCAAAGTGCCCACTTACGGAGGGTTTACTGTAAAGCAATTACCTTGGCACCGTGACAGCATTAAATGCTTGGCTTTTTAACATCTGTAATTAATGTATATGAAGTTACTCTACCCACCCACGAGTCTTTCATTTTTGTTGCTTCGTGGATTTTTTTAATGCGATCCTTAACTTAAGTCATTACAAGATAGATCTATAAGTCACACTTAAGTTCCGTTTCTTCCATCTGTGACAATATTAAAGAAAAGTTTCTACTTTGTCTTGTTACCTAAATTTTTGCCTTTTCGCATAAAAAAACAGTGTTGGCTCTATGAAAACTATTAGATAATAAAAGCTGAAACAACACCTCAGCAGATCTCATTATAAACCATGCTCAACTTGGATGTTAGGCCTTTTTATTATTTCAGCAAATGTTTGTTCCAATTCTCTTTTGTGCACGATATCATGACACAATGCTTTTCCAAAATATTCTTCCCTGGTTGACTTCTTTTCATCGCCGTACGTTAGAAATAGAGCAGCCCCTATTCTCACCATTAGATGAATATAGACCAAATTTTATCATTACCGTACGGTGAAAATAGACAAACACTATTCTCACCGTACGGTGAAAATAGACAAAACGCGATTCTCACAATACAGTGAAAAAAGTCACTCCGAAAAAGAAAACCTTGCCCCCACACTTATACCTGCTGAGTGACTTAAAAATTTTGCTACATCATATTTTTCAGGACAAGAAACAAATACCATTGAAAATTTGGGTGCAACCTAGTCCATGGTCTAACGCTTGCAACTGAACTAGTAAATAGTAAATCGGGGGTGAAATTATGACTAACAGTCTTTTACATACATCAGAAAATTAGAAAGGGGCTAGTTCCGTGCCTGCTTAGCCTCTCGTGCCATCTTTCTATCTGGCTAAATAAAATGTCCCTGGAAAGAAAAAAACTATACCTATTTTACTGAATCCCCCCCCCCCCCCATGGACAATAAGTCAAGAATGAAAATAGAAACTTCTTATACAACCATGCTTGTGTGTTGTAGGGTAACGTGACGCAGGTCTAATATCTGGAATGTTTTATATATATATTGATATATGTTTTATACCTTTACTTATACCTGATACTGTTGCATGTTTCTTTTTATATGTATATATGTATAGAGAGAGAGAGAAATCTATTTTAATTTTTGTGTATATTTTATCCAGATATGAGTTTTAGGACCACCATGGAAATAAGTTGTTAAAACTTTCTGGTGCCATCCTAGGTTCTTTTCAACACTAATTGTATGTATTACAGTCCAATGTAATTATATGAACCTGAATAAAATCAATCAATCAATCAATGGCTTGCTTGGGTCTGCTAAGGCCTGCTAAGCAGACAAGCCAACAAAGCAAGAACACGAGACTTTCGCTGACATTGGTATTAAGATCAGCTCTGAGAAACCGGTCAGAATATTCATATATATCTAATTTAATGTTGGAGAAATGCCTTGCGCTCCCATAGGACCACAGTGGTTGACATTTGCCAGGCAGGGAAGGAACACCCGAGCTGCTGGGTGCAATGGTGGCTTCACGGTGGCAGCGTGTGTGTGCCGCCATGAGTGCCTCGGCCGATCCAGTGGTATGCATTCGTGCATCATGTGTTGCCTGACCCCCCCGGCGGGCCATGCCGCGGAACACCGGGAGCGGGAGATTATGGTCGGGCCAGTATCTCCCTTTCAAGTCACCACCTATGGTCATCCCATATCATGAGTGTGTAAACATGTGCGTAAGCTTGTTTGCATGCATCTGTGTACACGTATTGTTCAATTGTTGTATCAAGTCTATATTAGTATTTGTAGTCAAATTTATATCATGCACGGTCATCTCATAGTCATAATATCATGATTTGTATTGTCCTGTAAGTCTTGTATATATTATTGCACGTCTCCGTCTCTGGAGAACCCCTAAATTAGACAATGTTTGTACTATTGGGCTATCCAGTATAAATAAATACGTTTAAACTAACACTAAAATCAAGGAGGGTAGGAGGCTACCCTCCTTGCTAAAATATACCTCCTGGGGATACACGTGCAAGCATGTGTACGTTAGTGTGTGTGTGTGTGTGACAGTGTAGGTTTGTAACACCCTACGATTGGGGACACATTTCTGTTCTTTCCAAGCTAACTGGGGCTATTTTTCAACCGAGGACTTCTCCACTTCTCTACTATTCTGCACATGAAAGAAGTCACACATATCTGTTATTTAAACACCATGTTAAAATGGCCCTACTTGGATAATGAGGATTGCCTCTGTTCTGCGGAAAAGAACATTGATTTGTGTCTTTGGTTGGACAGTAAGGAACGGGAAGTCCCCAGTTAAAAGTGTGTGTCCCCAGTTGTAGTGTGTGTCCCCGCTTGATGATGTTCCCAGTTATGTCTTATGAGGTGAAAAAACGATGTATCCCCACTAGTTACACGCTACAAGTGTGTGTGTGTGTGTGTGTGTGTGTGTGTGTGTGATACGATACGATAAGTTCATTGTGTATAGGCCCCGGGCCGATACAACAAAAAAGGAAGAAAAGCAAGAACAAAAAAAAAAAGAAAAAAAAACAAAAAACAAAACAACAGAACCCCCCCCCCCCAAAAAAAAACAAAACAAGAAACACAGCACATGCTCCGTCAAGATTTTGCAATGTTACTTTTTTATGCCTTTCATTGACTGTGGTCAACATTGCTCCTGTATATATAGTATTGTAAAATAAATGTATAAAGTGTGAATACTTGTGTGTCATTTATAAAAAAGGACTTGTCAACATATTAAATAGCAACTAAATAATGTAATCAGTTGGAAAATTCAGAGCTGTATACTCGGATTACATAACAGTAATGTGTGTGTGTGTGTGTGTGTGTGTGTGTGTGTGAACGTGAGACATCTGCTGCTCATACTTTTCTGAGTTTAAGAGAGAAGCAAATGTTGGCTGCAATGAAATGAAAAAAAAAATTAAAAGGTGAGTAACGATCCTCATCATACTCATTATATTGCCCAAATGTGAGAAATATATAGCTGTACATGCACATGTACGTACAAACTGTATAATATCATGCAGGTATATAGATGTTGTCAACTTCATCCTGGCGCAGCTGGGCTCGCGGGCCAAACGGACACGCATTGATGCTCGGGGGCAACCCATGCCCGCACCCGCACCCGCACCCGCCCGCTCGGGCACCCGCATTAACCCACGGACTGAATCTGTAATTAACCCGCGGGTTGCTCGGGGGCAATTGCTGGCCGTGCTCGCAAATTGCTCGCGGGTTGCTCGCGCGCAGAGGTTAAGTTACTTTCAGTCGCAACTGTACATACCACGTATTCTTTTCCATTCCAGAATGCACTACTGATATCGTCTTCTGCTATTTTATTCCATTTAAGTAAGTGTTCGACAGAACTTCCATCTCCATGGTCCACCACAAGCGTCCATTCGTAATACAGCATACCGCCTGTTACGTTCTCTAAGCCGGGGTTTATAAAACCCGTCCACGTAAACGTGACATTGGTCTGGCCTTTTGTGGCATTGAAGCCACGTATTTTATCACTACTGGTGCCATTGACACCGCTAACAGTATGGTCACTAGTGACGTTTGTACTTTCGGTAACATTACCATAAGTCCAAGTGGTAGTGCCGGTAGTATTGTCAAATGATTCGGTAGTACTCGGACTGACGGTTGTGAAAGACGGATCTTCGATGCGACCAGGTTCGGTGATTCGGACGGATATATCTCTGATCTGACCAGGCAGAGGCTTGTCGGTTAGGATGATCACTCCATCACTTGCTACGCTCTAAGTAAAGAGGAAATTGAACTAGAAAAGAAGATTTTCTTCAAAGCAAATCTGTTTGTGTGCCATCAAAAGTTGTAAATATCAAATGCTACAACATTTATCCTTTGGTACTTCACATTACATCAAGCTTGTCCCTGGATGAAAATTTCAAAGTCCAAATGACTTTGACCTTTGACCTTAACAGGTCACATGTAAATTGCACAGTGTTACAATACCCACAATTTAAGCCCAACAAGAACCAATTCAGATAAAAATTGACCAAGTTATGGCAAGATGAAACTTTCAAAGGGCCAAACAACCTTGACTTTTGCCCTTTTGAGATAACATGTTCTTATAAAAATATGTGCAGTGTTGCAACACCTACAATTCGAGCTCACCACCATTACAATTGGATAGAAAATGACCAAGTTATGGCCGGATGGTCCAAATGACATTGACATTTCACCTTTAGAGGTCGCACGTAAGTTTCTAAAATGTGCAGTGTTACAATAACTACAATTTGAGCCCAACTTGATAAAAATTGGATAAAAATTGACCAAGTTATGGCTAGAAGAAAGCCACCATCGAAAATGGCCTTTGACCTTGAAATGACTTTTGACTTTGAGATGACCTCTACCTAAACTGAACCTTGACCTTAAAAATGACATTTCGGCCTAAAATTGACCTTTGACCTTGACATGACCTTGACATTTGAGATGACCTTTGCCTTTTTATGATGGAACTCATATATACACCTGGAACCACATCTACTATAGTATATATTATATTGAAGATTTAAAACTTCAATTAGCCCTCATTTGCATAATTTGGAATAGCATGACCTTTCATTATAAAAAGGCGAGACTTCATCTACAGAAGTATACTTGTACCAAGTTTGGAGTTAAGCGTTAAGCAGATCTATTTCTTTTCATATAAAACTCAGAGACAACAGAGCAATGGAAATTGAAAAAAGCCGCGCATTTCTTTCTAAACGGATTTGACATCAAAAATGTTTGGATCAATTATAAATTATAAACAATTGCTTCTTGTGTCAGCCTATACATGTATATCAAGTCCACATAATACGAAACAGGTGCTAATCTTTCAAGTTAGTGCAAAAGTCATGTTTGTTTACCAGTAGGTCATGACTGCCAAAAACTGGGTAAGTAACGCTTATCATCTATATTTTGCATAACTTAAGTGCAGCGGGTTCATTATATTGGTGTTATGTCATCTTGGAATACAATACCATGTGTAAGGTTCTACAATGACAAAATTGGCCCCCCATAAGAGTGCAAAGCGAAATAAAGCGGTTTCTCTCAATATCCATAGTCCGTAACGCCCAAATATGGTACGATACAGACAAGCTTTCTGTGGGCCGAATGTCACGTTACAATATCTAATTCATAACCAAATACACTGGGTTCATAAATTAAAGTAGCATATTCGAACATTGTTTTTCTAAACGATAATTTTTGGTATCATCAAAGAGTTCATACTGCATTTTGCAATGACGTACATAGTAACATCTTTTAACTGTACCAATTTCAACGCTCTCTCTCCTCTCTCTCTCTCTCTCTCTCTCTCTCTCTCTCTCTCTCTCTCCTCTCTCTCTCTCTCTCGTCTCTCTCTCTCTCTCTCTCTCTCTCTCTCTCTCTCTCTCTCTCTCTCTCTCTCTCTCTCTCTCTCTCTCTCTCTCTGTCTCTCTCTCTCTCTCTCTCTCTCTCTGAAAAGCCTTTTAACCTCTACCTCAATGAAGCAATACAAACCCTCTTTCTACAGGAAATATTTATTCACCACTATCACAATCAGACATTTCGGTTTCAATATGAAAATAGCTTCATAAAATTTTACTTCAATTCCCTCCACTTTACAACGCAAAGTGATTTATTTTTAAAGCGAAGGTTCAAACTAATAAGCATAAAGATTTAATAAATTGAAGAAAGAAAATTTGCAGCTAAGGATGGTAAGTTAAGGTAAGAACACGCAAGCTTTACACAACTAATTACTTTTGCAAGTACGTAAGTCAAGCCAGGATAAACCATAATATTAATATGTGTTTGAGATTTGTTCAATGAATCCAGTATTTTTAGTTTCACTGTTTTAATGTTTCAACACTTTTTATTCTGTCAGCCAGTAGTGTCTATGGTGATAGACCTCGTTAAGGTGTACAATAGACGTTTACCTGAAAGCAACCATCTGGATGACAAAACTTGACTAGTGCTCGGTACTGGCTTCCTTGACGTAAATGTACGTTAGAAATCACTGCGTAGTCACCGTTACCAACTTCTTGAAAGTCATGAATAGACTGCCATGTCCTAGAATAAGATTATGCAACAACATTGCATTGATACCAAGCACTGTACAATCGTTGTTCTTCAAATCATATCATAGAACAATTGTTGGCACAAAAAATATTTGGTATACTATATCAATCCTTTGAACGCCAAGTTTATGGCTGACTTAAAACATGTAACAAAAGGCCTGCCCAGACAACGCTTGGTGTGCACTATTCCTACTGCTTCTTAGACGCAATTAAGGCTTTTCTACGGGAAAATTTGAATTCGGAAGCATCTTAATCACTGAGATGATCATACCATTTGTTGTTATCAGGATTAAAAGGGTTAACATAATAAGCTAGTGACTTCCACATGCTGCAACCGATGTATTTGCTTAAAAAGAAGAATCACGTCGGAGTTTGTGGCTTCAGTAACGTTTGAGAACATGCCTACCACGCAGAAGTTATAATTTCATGTACATAACATACAATTATCGCAGAATAATTGATTTTAACTACATATCATAACACAGCTGTCAAGATTAGTTATGCTTTGTCTTTATATTAAAACAATCGTTTAATATCTTTTTAGTTTTTTTTTCAATTTGATTTTTTTTTGTTTTGTTTTTTTGTTTTTTTTTTTTTTTGTTTTGTTTTTTTTTTTTTTTTTTTTTTTTTTTTTTTGTTTTTTTTTTTTGTTTTTTTTTGTTTTTTTGTTGTTGTTTTGTTTTCTGTTTTTTTTTGTTTGCTTGTTTTTTTTCCATTTTCATAGGCACAAATAAGGCGTTGATATCAGTGTTTGAAATGCATATGTAAATGTAGCATTAATTAAGATGTGTTGGGTGATTTCATTGTACAGGTTTTTCACTTTTCATTGTCTTACTTTGAGGCAGCGTCCTTTCTTTCAAGCGCACACTGGACGTGACTGACATATTTTTTAATGTTACTGGGAATAAACCAATGTAGTCCATAGAAAATGATAGAGCGCTGGAACTTGAGGTCAGGAGTCAACTTGCAATCTCTGACTGTGAAGGTTTGGTGTTGTTCGACCTGCTGTCCATTACCTGACGTCAGATGAAAATAGCAACGCTGTCAAACTTGCAATAAAATGGTATTTCACATCACATGTTGCCCGTCTTAACCTACATGATTTTGTAATGCTAAATTGTCCCCCAACTTATATATTTGACTACCAATTATAGCAGACTCTCGTAACGTATGTAGAAAATCACGAGTAATAAATTTAACAACTTCGTTCAATGAAACGAATCATATATATATATATATATATACATATATATATATATATACATATATATATATATATATATATATATATATATATATATATATATATATATATATATATATATATATATATGTATATATATGGTAAAACTACACAGTCTGGAACAAGAGGTCGAACGTGTTCAAAACTAGGTAAAATTTCCTTAGATGCATTTACTTACATTTTACAAGAATTTGTGTACGCGCATGTTAAGGATGTCAAATACAAATTGTCATGTATATTGGCTTATGGTATAAACCAATACACTTTGCAAGATATACATCATACCCGATTCCGAACGTCTTGGTTTGTGAATTATCAAAACCGAACCCAAAGTCCAAGTGTCGGTAGATTCAGATTCCGTCGTTCGGATTCGGTCAACCTGTAGTCTGCACACCAGTCAATTTGCAGGGTCAAACATTTTTACCTGTCTTGGTGTCACATGGCAGACCATCATACACCTTGACTCCCTGCAGTATTGAGTTGACAGGTAAAATCATCACCCCATCACTGCTGACTTCCGTACTCCCTTGATTGTTCGTAGCCGTAATTGTGGCGTAGTAAGCCTGACATGCACAGAAGCAAATGAAAAGTTCAGATTCTCTAAATTAAGCCGTAACATTTCAAAACATAATGCAGGATATGTTCGTAGTTACTGGCTGTGAAATTAACAGGCTGAAATCAACACGGACGTCGATTGTGGACGGTTTAAGACGGTTTGGAGCTGTCAGCCAAGAAGTTAAGAATTCAATCCATAGGCTTCTACTTCCGGTAGCTATTTAGCCATCTTCATTTTGCTAAGAACAATTAACAAACTTAAATAGAAAAAACATCAAAAACGTGGCACAATATCCGCAAGAATTTACTCATGATTTACTTCCTTTTCAAAATTTAAAAAAAAAATCTTTTACAGGTGTGCTATAGGCTGCTTCAAGCCGTAGCTTACCTGGAAGCTGTTAAGAGTAAGACCGGTGAAGAGATAAGTGTTACTGGAACCCTGTACGGCCTTGCCTTTGCGCACATCGTCTTGTCCTGGACCAGTGCCAAGTTTAACCGAGTACCTGACGGTGTCGTGTGGGTGCTGGAAACCAAACCATTCAATCCGTAATGATGTTTGGTTCGCTTGATGGTCAATATCCTGAGCGGACTGAAAAACAAAATAAAACATAAATTGACAAAATGTCTATAGAACAAACCGGCTGATCGTATGTTTGCACTAACAATCTTTTTGGGCAATTTAATTCAGCCACTTTTTTAACATATAACGCCAACGTAAGTGCTTTCTATGTTGGACAGTTAGGTATGGATTTTTAGGGTTAAACAAAAACTATAACCTGTACTAGCTACATTACCATGTCTGTAAACCAATATCAAATGACATCCTTTGCTCTACGTAATAAATAAACACAAGCTTTGCTTGTTAGAAAACAAATACACCAGATACGCCAGGTACCTGCTGTTTGGACGTGCGTTTAGTCGCACCAGAAGATGATGATGTGAATTTTTTGTGTTTGACCAAGAAAATCCATGAATAAAACACGGCAAGATGTGAAACACGCAAAATGTACCTGCAGACAAGGGGAACAATACAGACAAAATACGTCTGATGACGACATTTAGGTCTTAAGAAGCCGAAGCGATAGTCATCGCTAGTTATCAATACATCATGGCTGTACAACCAAGGTGCGCTCAGGATGATAGGCGACCAGGAGCATCGGAATATGTATTGGGAGACATAGCAATGACGCAAACACCGACCGAGCCGTGTCTTTTCCTTGCAATACTGTACTCCCCGAAGGCTTTTTACCTTCAAAACTGTCTCGAACTTTTATATCGAGACAAGCAACACCTTCTTGTATTTTTCCACCATCCATCCTCAGCTGGCTCGGGCCAAATCGAAAGGAGGTCGTATCTTATTGGCCAAAAGTTGGCAGCTCATGTCAACAGCCATATAACTCAAACAGATTTGACACAAATTTCAATTAATGGTATTTGATTCATTTACAAATGTCACTATTTCATACGGGTTTTGTTGAATTGAGCGAAACGCCCAACCAGTCTTACAAGCTTAGCAATACGGAGACGGAATGATATTCACGCATATTAGACTTTGTGATGCGGTTGAAAATGGTCTTAAATGCGTTGCTTCTGAGATGAATACATGCACATGGATACTGAGATAACTTGTTCTTTAACTTTTGTAAACATGAAAGGAACAAACACTAACATAAGTTGGAATGAAATACGGCCCTTCTTGTCATTCGTGAGAACATTTATGGGTAACAGATTCCCTAGGCCCACACCATATTCCAGGCCACACAAAGGAGATTCTGTGTTTCTTACCTTCAGTTCTCCAGTTTGCGCAGTGTGCATTGGAACCTCAATGACTACACCAGCCCTGGGAGGCGCCACTATATGCTTATATGCCGGAGAGACAACCACTGTACTGAGTCCAGCCATATTTTCCACCTTGATTGACACATAATATATGTGGTTCCCGTGGATAGCCCATGAGAGACCATCCGTTGGTATAACGACACAAGATGGCGGATTGGTGACAGTACATAAGGAAGTGACTGAACGTGTAGATGTGATCGGAGTGTACTTTTGTACTTCTTCTCCTGCGGCTGAATTTCCTGCAAATAAAACGTACCCACATTAAAATGAATGTCTGCTACTGCTACGCTGAGAACACAAAGCCTGGGGTTCTCTACTGGGAGTATAATTAAAATTCGCAGCAGTTAACACGTGTATACTTTACATTACTTTATGTTTGCTCCATATTTTCTACGTAAGATTCATGGCTACGACTCAAGACTTGATATAAACGTAAATCAGAAGCGTGTAGAAGGGGAACTGGTCGCCAGGAACCACTTCCACCCCCACCCGCCATGCCCAGTTAATCAAGTGTATCTTACTATACGCAATAAGATATGCTTGAATTTTACTGCCACCTTTTTGTTGCTGTTAAATGCTAAGCAGGCATATTTCTTTGCCTCAAAGTGCACCATTTAAGGTGTGTAAAATGTTCTGGGAGAGGGAGGAAAGCAACGCTTTCTAACCCCTCTACCAGTGCTTTGCGCCCTTTGGCCGCTCTAATATGCATTTTCATACCATTTGAACAACCCCCCCCCCCCCACACACACACCACACACTTTTCCATTCCTACAAATCAGATGAAAAATAATCAGCCAAGCTCTACAAATTAAAATGTACAATGTGGTCAAAATGAAATGAGTCAACCATTATGGGCCAAAGCCAGCAGTATGTTCAAACATATTGGATTAATCGTAACCGTATACAGAATAAAGACCTATTCTCCACCGCATTTACCTTTTTCGAAATACAGAGTCACAACATTCCCGTGACTTTGTACAGCCTGCACCATTTCAAACCTACCTTATATTGGCTTTGTACGGAGATTGCTAATCACTAGGCACAAACGTGAAAATTTATAAGTTTCAATGACATGAACATATTTACGTGAATAAAAATACACATTTGCTATGTGCAAAAAAAACCCCTAAATTTTAAGTGGCACTGTCCATTTTCAGGCCCTTCGCTACTCTTGGTGACCGGTTCATACGTACCGACGGCGTAGTAAAATTGATAGAAGGCGGTCAGCTCTGTAGGCTCAGTCCCATAAAATTTATTTTTATCCCAAGAGGCAAGTAAGTACTGTTTTTGACCAAAAACTCTGTTTGTAATTGCAATGGGACCTTTCAGCACGGGCGGTGTCATATCCACCAATATTGGACCAACAATCTGAAAACAATACGGAATGATGACACAGTACAATTATAGTAGCTAGTGTATGTGTAAAAAAATATTCCCTCTAATAGCGGTAATCCCAATATAAAAGTGGATTTGGCTAAAAAGCGACAGTTTTGTTCACCTGCTGCTTCTCTTGAATATTAAGCTGGCAGTATATAAGCAGGAATGCGTGAAGTACTTTTTACTTTCTTGTAGTATTCTCTTCTTATATGCAGTACCCTCTTCTCACTTGGAGGAGGAGTACATCTGTACCTAATATTGAGGGACCTGGCTCCTTAGCCAAACTTTGACCAATATCATGTACAATTAGTTACTCAGAATTGTAGTAAACTTTGTCTAACTTAAGGCAACCGCTGATGGCTCTGAATTATCTTTCGTGAAAAATGTTCACATCATTTCACAAACAAAGCCCAAATATTTGTGGTGTACAATGTCTACAAGCTTTGCACAGGAGACTTGAAAGCTTTACAAATCATTGGCAACATTTAATCTGTTCTTCCTTATTCGCATTAAGACACTATCATATCCGGACGTTTAACAAATTTTACGAAACAGGTGTAAATGGTTTGCCCTGGTCAAGATAGAAATCGTCGTTTACCTGGAGCTTTTCGTTTCCCGCTCTGTTTATTGCTTTTATGTGAATGTAAAATTGCCGCCCTTCTGCCAGGTCATTATGATAAGAAATGTAATGCGCATGCCCACTCGTGCTGGAAAATGCATGCAGATCAGGCACCGACCCACCGCTTGTGCTGAGTCCGACCTCGTAATCGTGAATCCCACTCTCTGCGTCCGAACCTTCCCAATATATTTCCATCTAAAATGTGAAAAGGTCAGTGAAAATAAGGTTTAATTGCATACAAACTATACCATCTTTACTAGGTGTCAGTTAGCAACAAGCAACTTATGCAGGTATCAGTTTGAATGTATGAATTCTACACGTACAAGTTCTTTGGCAAAAGAATTTTTATATGCAGAAATGAAATCGCAATCGAGATTCGACAAACCAGTACAGTCACATTTTAATGCCGGATAATGTAGAGTAAAACTGAATTTGTAGCCCAGTCTGCCCAAAAACAGGACAAAAAATAAAAACCCCTCAAATATAAGCTATACCCTGTGACTGCAGAGTTTTAGGAAGTATTGTAGAACTACTGAAGCTTGCCCGCTCACCCTTTCGATAATTAATTAAATTTCGTAAAACAACCTACGATCAATCTAGCATTACTTCTCTTTTTTTTCAAATACTCACTGCTCTTTCGGAGTTCATGTATATCACTGTCCCAGCGCCTGAAAGTTGGCTACATAACCTCGCATCTATGGACTTTGTTTCTATTGTGCTTCCATTCCTGAATGTCTGTCGTGGAAAAACGGACAAGTCGGGGACAGTGGTCGCCCGGGAGCTAAAACACACCAAATTTACAGGTCATATTCACTAAATATCATTCATTGTGATCATTTGGCATGTTATCTAATACATTTTGACCTTCGTGATAAGTTCTTGTCAAAACCCTATCTTTTGAAAAATTGTAACAAAAAAAATAAATAAATAAAATAAATAAATAAAAAATAAGAAATTAGATTTTTCTCCGAAATTTAAACATACCTATGTTTACACACTTGAAACAGCGAATGACGAACGGTTACACATTTCGCCTTTTCTCATGAATAAATACGAAACGCTTAGTAAATTATACATTTTTGCAGGCTCAATAAAAATTAAATGAAAAGACATTTATACTCCATATTTTGTTGTGTAATTGAAATTTGTACCTGCACTCGCTAGGTGGCGTCAAGATTGGTATGGCCGACCTGTGTCGATTAACTGCATATACAGTGCCATTAACATCTTTAGCCAGCCCATCTCGCATTGTCGTATGTTTGATATCAATAGCTTTGAGACCAGGTCCTGTTCTGTCTATAGTGATGCCATCAGAACACACGGGCTTGGAAGGCTCCAAAGCTGGGTTGTAAGCAACGACGGTACAGTAGTATGTTCCGGGCTGCGTCACAGTCCGCTTTGCATACGTGTTGTGCGTTTGAACAATCTACATGATACATCACCAAAGTTAATGGCATGACGGGGCTTTTTTCTGTCACAGTAATAGGGGGTTTTCACCAGCAGCCACATTGAATGAGGGCTTATGGGATCGTGGTAGTTCTCGACCGCCATACTTACAGTCAGCGCAAAAAAACCTATATTGTATAATATGACTTAGGCTAGCGTAAAATCCCCTGTCAAATGCCAAGATGTACGTGTTATGGGCCACGGTGTTTTCATAATATTGCCTGGGACAAAGTATGTTCATTCTTATGGATTTTCAACCGACGAAAAAGCCCTAACACCTACTTTTCATACCACTGACTAAAGAACTTCTATCTAAAGAAGAATTTACATTCTTACTTGTGACTGGAAAAATGACTGAATCTGTCCATACCATAATGTCTCATCAGATCAACATAACCCAGGCCCATTATAATGAAATATGCTAATCCTGTCTTTTTGCAATGTCCTCTGATCCAAGGATGACAATAAAACCTTTATTCATGTACACAACATAGATTTTCCGGGCTTCAAAACATTACTATATGGCCTCATTCTAAGTGATTTAAGAACTTTTGTGAATGAACGAGATATAACAGAAGAGAAATAAATCACGGTCAATATAAAGAAGTATATCAGCCAGGTCGACCCCCCCCCCCCCTCCCAGCCTACAGTAAATGTGAGTAGAGTATACCGGTATGTTATAAATCAGGGGAAGCATGTTCTCAATGTGGTAAACATTATTCAACGGAATTCGTTTGTCTGACTGGTAAAATGTAAGAAAATGTGATTTTCAAAATTATTCCACGTGCCAACAACATTGACAACGTACATGGTAGTACATAAATGTGTCAATCTACAAGTTCGATTTCAAGACATGCACGGAGAAAAAAATAACTATATAATACATGCCTAACACGTAACATAGAGTTTTCCATAAGATTTAGGCTAGGAAATATCAGTCACAAGAATAAATGCATATTTGATATTTTCCTTGGTGCCCGAAGTTATAGGAAAATTGTTAACGCAATCTTGCTCGCTGTCTCTAGGGTAAAGCCTGACCGAATCCGATATTACCGATTCGCACGATTCAATATCGGTTCGGGATCGGTTTGGATAACTTTCTGCGTTCGTATTCCATTTGCAACATCCTCACACTGTGATTTATTTTCACGGCAGTGAAGAGGTGTGGCAGATGGTAGACTTAAGCTACTCGCATCAAATACCTGAGCAAATAAGTGGCATTTCTTCCGGTGATAGACATAGGCTACTCACAACAAGTATTGGAGCACATTAGCGGTATTTCACGCGTCATGCATTTGAAAAGGGGTTGATGAGATGTGTTGCACACCCCAGCATCGAATAATTTGACAGAGACTAGTTGTGAGGAAATGCTTCCCTAAGCGACGCTTCAAAATTCTGCAGTTTCTTTTCGACAGTATCTAATATTATATCATACATTTAATGCGTTTACCCGGTTTGAAAATAAATGATTCAAATTGTGAACAGCAGCAAACATAGTCAATTTCAGGCTACTGAACTCAAATACTAGTATTCATTCTAACTCAAATTGATTGACTATGTATTCAGAATGAGAATACCAGGTCCATGTTCAGTTGCAGCTGACATCTTCCGATGGTTATTAAAGAATACAATTATTTGAAAAGTACGCGATAACTCATCTGTACCAAAAGCAACGTTTTACATCATTGCGTCGAACTCATTTCCATTCTTTACTCTCACAATGTTCTACCATTTAATCATTCTATATTTATTTCAGAATAATACCTAATTTGTTACTCATTGACCGTTTTCTTATACCAAAAAAAAAAAAAGTTTGAATTATAACTGGTTGTTGATGCTAATCTCTTTTTTATAATTTATGAAATTGGTTTAGGTTTATTCTTAATTGCTTTTCTCAGATTGTTTTTAGCCCATATCATTGTTTGTGTATTTAATCCGCGGGTACATAAAATGTGCATATGCCTAGATTAACGTTTTGTAGGTAACTGTGTGGTCTCCTTCCCTGAAAATATAGGTTTTAAATTTACTTACTGTATTGTGCTTAAGCATTGTAATGTGAACGTGCATGTATTTATTTAGTATGTTAATTAGAAGCGGTCAGAGAACAAAATTGCAATATTTTCTCTTTTTTTCTTTCTTCATGCGCTTTATGTATGTATGTTAAACCGACTCAGAGAACTACCAAGCGGAAGTAAAGCCTAAGAAATAGCACATTCGCAGTCTCTGGTGAGAATCCCCTATAACCCTGTTGCCTTATCAAATCACAGCGTGTTTACCGCAATGCATCTTGGGGGATCGCCGGGGACAATCTCAGCCAGCAGTTTAGACTCACAGTGGAATAGTACGCTAGATACAGTGTTGACTCTTGCCGGTGTGACATACGTATGTTCAAGTTCCGATCAGAGAGAGTTAGAAAAGGCCGAACGTTAACTATTGCGTGCCGATGTGCACAAGTTCTAAGAGAAGACACCTAGACTCACCTTTTGCTAGTTGCCGTCCAACAAAACAGAGAGGAAAACCTGAGAAAAATGCTATCCTATAGATCAAATGATCAGAAACGCAAGCCTGAAGGTTGAATAGAAGTGGACAAATGTGTGTTCTTCACATTTTAGCGGGGACAGAGTTGTCTTCTACTATTACGGAAGGAATTTTTGCACCGGCGACGCTGTTTTCATCTAACATTATGAGGATATCAGCCATACTGCGACCACAACCGTGTTATACTATACGCGATGCTTTTACCTTGTCCCCGGCAATCCCCTTAAGATGCACTGCAGTAAACACGCTGTGACGTAATACGTTTTCAAGGTAATTCGCCAGTAGCATATTGGATTTTACAGTGCCACTGTTAATCTCTTGGCAGATATATGAAATTTGCTGGCAAATCAAGGTAACGAACATCCTGAACTGCGGTAACTCGACAGCATATTAAATAGTGAATCACAGCATTTGTGAAAGGGATGCCAACTCACTGTTTGTAAATCATCTTAGATACATTCATTTTCTGCGATCAGGTGATACAATCAGAGGTTCTCTTTGCCAAATTAAGATAGCGGATGGCAATGGATAAATAATTCTAACTATTCAAGCAAAGTTTTGGGAGCCCTTGATGTCTCCTAGGAAATTGTTGCTTCATCTGCTGAATCGATATAATATCAGGATTTTTTACCGGAAAAATTGTATTAGAAAAAAGAATGTTATGCACGTAAAAAGAAATAGGATTTACATCTTCTAACAGAAGAGTATTACGATCCTGTATTCTTGTCTTACAGTTGGAAAAGCTCCTCAATTTTCTTTAATAACTTGGGGTTTTTTTCTATGAGCTACCAACGTAGCGTTCCATGTGTATTTCGATGAGTTGAAAGTAAATCAGATTGCATTTACCATGACAATATGCGTTCAAACTGTGTAATTACATCTCATATAAAAAGTCAAATGTAAGCCAAAAGAGCAAGAGACGTACCGCTGACGAAGGCCGTGCCGAGAAGCTACTCTGTGGGAGACAACGATCCGAGAAGCCATACTGATAAAACATGACTCCGCTCTCCTTGTCAAAGAAACCATCCCAGGAGCAATGCTGCTCCAGACTTTGCTGAAAGTCAAGGTCCTGTCCTCCCGCCCTGCTGTCTTTGACCACTCCTTCGTGTGGGCCACTCACATCCACGGTTATCTACGGGGAAGGCACTACCGACTTAAGTCAACGCTATACGGTTACATTTTGTGTGTACCGCCTTGGTGATTTATACTGGAATTGGTATCTCATGTGACAATATCAATTACGGCGTGATATCAGAGGTCAGGATATTAATATCTGACCAGTTGTTCAAATCCATTTGAGATACAATGCAATTTATCGCACGATGACAACACACCCCTTATCTTAATATATCGCTTTAAAGTTGCTAACTTAAGTAATACAAGTTGATGACTACCAAATCTGTCACAGACAACTACATTGTTCACGTTTTGTAAATTTCTTTCATGTACCCAATAGATTACACTTTTAAGTTGATCCATTGCAAAGCTGTTTTTTCTTTCTTTTTTTTTTTTTTACTGCTTCAACTCTTTCATTCTGCTTACAAAATCTTACCTTATATTCAAGTACTGTCTCGAGCATGGCATTGTTCGTTACCGTGATGATGAAATAATAATCAAAGTCGTGGGTTCCTTGTGGCTTTTGCATTTTGTTTTCATTAGGAGTGATTTCATAATTCCTGAAGTAACATTCGTTGTCCTTTGGTATACATGTGCAATTAGGGGGCTTACATTCTGACGGAGACTAAAAAAAAGCAGACATGAAAATGCAATTTATATTTTCATCGTCGTCGTCATCATCATCATCATCATCATCATCATCATCATCATCATCATCATCATCATCATCATCATCATCATCATCATCATCATCATCATCATCATCATCATTTTATTATTATTATTATTATTATTATTATTATTATTATTATTATTATTGTTGTTGTTGTTGTTGTTGTTGTTGTTGTTGTTGTTATTATTATTATTATTATTATTATTATTATTATTATTATTATTAATGCCACATTTTATCATGAAGGTTTTTATCAATTGTGGAAGCTACATTTGGCTAAAATCTTTACTCCGTAACCATCCTTATCTCCAATCCTTTACATTTTAGTGGGTGGGTTTTCGGACAAACCTCGGATCGAAATGTGGTATATTTGCATACAGGTCTTATGATACTATGAACAACTTTAACTACTTCTTTAAAGCAGTGGTAAAATGTACAAAGTTGTGTGTCTTCTTAATAGAAGGTATCCATATTTATTGGGATCCTGTGATGCCACCTGGGGTGCTGCAGGAAACTTGACCGGAAGGAGTGAAGATTCATGTGTTAAGCAGGGCCAAATATGCTTCTATGATAAAAGTAACAACTAAAGCAAGCAGAAGGCTTAAGAAAAGTCATTCAAAAGGCTTAAAAAATTCAAGATGCTAAACATACTTAGGATCTTTCATTTGTGTTTTTCTGGCCAGTTAAGTAACACATGCGTACATGTGCTGTCATAATGCCGAAAGGATACTTCAGTTGCCTAGCAACTCATGAAACCTGAGCAAGTCTGTGGGTATTATAATTTAACATAAACACTTTCGATTGAAGTGCGTAAAAAATACAAGAAAAGGGACAAAATAATGTTAAAGCACCATGCTCGTGAGACTCACCTCAGGAGTAAAATTTGAGCAACAAGCTCGTGAGACTTGCCTTATAGTTACAGTTTAAGCAACAAGCTCGTGAGACATGCCTTATAGTTACAGTTTGAGCAACAAGCTCGTGAGACTTGCCTTATAGTTACAGTTTGAGCAACAAGCCCGTGAGACTTGCCTTATAGTTACAGTTTGAACAACAAGCTCGTGAGACTTGCCTTATAGTTACAGTTTGAGCAACAAGCTCATGAGACTTGTCTTATAGTTACAGTTTGAACAACAAGCTCATGAGACTTGCCTTATAGTTACAGTTTGAGCAACAAGCCCGTAAAACTTGCCTTATAGTTACAGTTTGAGCAACAAGCTCGTGAGACTTGCCTTATAGTTACAGTTTGAACAACAAGCCCGTGAGACTTGCCTTATAGTTACAGTTTGAGCAACAAGCCCGTGAGACTTGCTTTATAGTTACAGTTTGAACAACAGGCTCGTGAGACTTGCCTTATAGTTACAGTTTGAACAACAGGCTCGTGAGACTTACCCTAGAATTGAAGTTTGAGCAATAGGCTCGTAAGACGTGCCTTATAGCTACAGTTTGAGCAGCAGACTCGTGATACATTAGAGCTTAAGTTCGAGTAATAGGCTCTTGAGAAATACCTTAGAGCTAAAGTTTGAGCAAGAGGCTCCTGAGACTTACCTTAGAGTAAAAGTTTCAGCAACAGGCTCACCAAACGTACCTTAGTGTAAAAGTTTGAGCAACAGCCTCGCGAAATTTACCTTAGAGTTAAGGTTTGAACAACAGGCTTATGAGACTTACCTTAGAGTTGACGTTTGAGCAACAGGCATGTTAAACGTACCTTTGGGCGTCTTACTACCAAATGGCCATCCCCATGTACCCGAGTGGTGTTTGCCATATCATGTAACTCCCAGTGAATTGTTTTCAAGCCACTGTGGTCGTCATAGGCAAGAAACTCCAGTCTTTAAATAGATAAATGAATGAATGGGTAACACAGTGACAAAAATACAGAATTCCAGTAGTTTTTTTTAGACTGATCAAAACGTCTAAGAAAATTCGTGCTGTGCGACTTTAAAAAGCTGCAACAAAAAATTTAACCACTGAATTGAATACTGGCCATATTTTAAACATGTTGCTTCGCAAGTTATGATTTGCAACATGTAAAACAACCTGAAAGCTGCCACGCAATAAAGCGAAATTAGTTCTTACTTGAGGGCAAACAGATCTATAGAATGATGTACAGAAAGCCTGGGAACACCATTCCTGGACAACCACACGTCATTAATTATGGGCGGAGAAGAGTCCACGTGAACTAAAATGCTGTCATTGGCTGTGTTATCCATGACGTCAATTGCTCGAATCCACACCCGTATAGAATCTCCATCTTGCCTAGGTATGTCCACCGTGTGTTCCTGAGCCTGTAGAGGTGGCGTGTGAAAAACATACAATTCCGTCATCGCTATGGTTTTCGTAACTATTAAATGTTTACTTCAAACACAATCATCGATGTGCAGTGGCAAAATAAAATAACATTTTAATATCAGTCACACATTCTCTGACCACACCGAATTATTTGCAAATATAGTCAATAACCATTAAGCGAAAATTTGTTGTGTTCATTAATTTGATTTATATGTAAATTAATTACTCTGTGTAACGTTGGCATATTGAGGCATAAGACAGGGAACACAAAAAATAATCTCGTGTTGAAAAGGCCTAACCCTGCTTTCTATAAAGAGCATTCCTCTGATAATGCGTACATGTATGTATGTATGACGGATAGCACGGTTTTCCAATACGCCCAATATTTTTGGCAGTATAAAACAACAAATACTTTACCTGAACGTTTGGCACCTGGACAAATGAAGAAGGAGCATTAACTATAGTGCGCCCTCCCTGATGGTCCACGAGGTGAGCCATTTCAAATTTAACTACACCATTCACACTCGGAATAGCTGCCCTGGATCGTGTTGCTGGAGGTTGACCGCTCATCTCCTCGTATCCCGAGGCGATAACCGGCGAGAAATCCCGTATTGCATTCAAGAGTTTTTTGTCGCGATGAAAATCATTGTAAAAGTGATTCGGCCATTTCACTGTTACCTGTAAATATATGGAGCTTCCCTTACGATCTTATTTATTAAGTTAATACTAGCAGGTTTGATTTTTTTTTTTTTTTTGCTGAATATATCAGAAGCAAGTCAACGATGGTAAAGTGATTTTTCTAATCATTTGACCGAGAGGGATTCAAAAGCCTTATATAAACAGTGACATTATCCGCAAAATGTTTACATGGGCTTTTGAACGTTAACACACAGCTGGAAAAAGGGGGGAAAATAACAAAAAGTACAAACAAGCAGTGATACCCGTTACTAAGGTAACTCACAGAACCAGTGTGCCATACGGTCATTATAACAACAAATAGACACTTGCAGTGAGATTATTTAATAAAATTTCACACTCACCCTTTGACCGCCATTACTACGATCCTGCAGACTTGTTATCCATTGGTGGCTTGCGTTCTGAGCGGCTGTGTCCATCCACAACAGGTCCGATGCACGAGGTGTGACCACCACCTTGTTGACGTTATCATAAATGAAAAATTTCCTTGCACGGCGGTAATTACCACCATTATCGTCCACGGTCAGCATAATGCTGTAGCAACCTTGGTTTTAAAAATACAATTTATTTCTGGTTTTCATCAGGTATAACAATTTGCCCACAAACCCAATGTTATAAGATATATTTGAAGGGAATAGGATGAGAAAATATGTTTTACATGTGCAAAACACTGTGCACATACCGCAAACTTGTCGCGAAATCTATATTCTGCTTACAGTACAAATACATGTATGCATCATTGTTACATTTGCAGGTTGACAAAGCGGCAAGAAGACCAGCTAATAACCGTCACATGGACCACAGATATTCCATATCCCGGCACGGACTACTGACTCCAAGCTCAGACAAAAAGGTAAAGCTTGTCAACAACAGCCTGTGTTCGTAAAAAACCCCGGCGATTTTTTAGTTGTTTTGCAGTTACGTGTAAGTAAACTCAATACAGGTGGTCAACACATTTGCTTGTCGATCTGCGCCCGGTGTAAATCAAATAATGTACGTCTGGACCATGCGTCAATAAGATACACATATTAAACTCTGTTTTATAATGAGCGAGCGACTATATACAAAGACCTTATATTGAATTAAAACGGCAATATTCAAACGAGTATATACACATTTGCAATGCAAGGATACGAAATCAAGATAATTTATATTTTTTAAGATCACGAAGAAATATTTTATTTGCTCAGCGAGAAACGGAGATGGTGAATAAAGCTGGAGCAGCGGATGCCTAAATTGTAAAGAAACAAATAGGTGTAGGAGATTTGACAGTTATTATTTTTAGAGGTAGCAGTAACAGCCACTAACTTTACGTTACTTGCAGAGATTCGTATTGTCTGTGTAACCGTTATAAATAAGTCGGCAAAAGACCTATTCATTCCGAGTTGTACCGAACTTTTCCGAACCGTAATTAAATATGCATGCCATTGTTGACCTGATTGTCCAATCAGCAAGGGGCCGAGTCTGGCCCACGTCTTCTTGTTTACAACGGATGCCACGGCTAAAGCTGGTGATTACACCATGGATTGAGCTGAACAGTGCAAATTTTTTACCTAAAATATCATATTTGTGGTAAAACATGCATTTTGAGTTTACTGACAGTTTAATTTTTCATTAAATCCAAGCGCATCCTGTGTTTTACTTTCTGATCCTTCCAGGTATAATCCGGCCAGCGTGGTCTAGCACAAGATGTAAACAAAGCAGGATGCGCTTCCCGAAGTGAACCGAAAAAACCCGAGTCCTATGAACTGGTTTATTAACAGATTTTAAGGTTTGCTACCATCGAAGAATTGTTGGTTCTTTGTCAATTAAACTTGTTTTATTCTGCTTTCAAAAAAGTTTGTTCTAACTTTCTTCGGAAGAGGCAAGACGCACAGTGAGTAAAATATATCTATGGATCAACAGGGGAGAGCAAGAACAGAAGCTTCTTCTGCTCGAGAGCAGGATATTTCAGTCATTCAGGGCTACAGTTGTGTATTCCCATTACTTTTCATTGTAATTTACAGTTTTATAACTTTAGAACCGCTCGTTGCCGAAACAGCAAAATTTGTGAGGTAAAATGTTCACGTAAATTTTATTCATGCAGCTTTAAGAGTAGTCTTTTAATTTGAGATTAATCTAACATGAAATCGAATGAGAATGCACATCTCTAGCCCTGAGGAATTCTGTGCATTGGCTTGTGTATTCATCTGAATACACATATAATTGATAATTGTAACCTCCCGTATTCATTATAACCCTTGATTAATTCAAAAGTCATGAAGCGTCACGTGATCCCCCAGCCAAGTACAGAAATTGTTAAAAGACAAAAGTTTACAACAGTTGCAGAGTGAGTTTTCCCAGAGGTTTTATCAGATAGAAAGTTCAGAAATTATCAACAGCTTCCATAAAATTAACGAAAATATGTGGTTGTGTTAAAAATGTTAACGTCATTAAAACTTCACTGGTGCGCAAAATCGAGCGTACAGTTTGAATAAGTACAGATAGGGGTCCTATTAAACGAGCTTAAACTGAATGAATTTATGAATTCGTGTCTGGAAGTCGTAGAGTTCATTCACTGTGTCGTAAATTACCAAACTTTTAGAGAAACTAGAAAAAAATATGATACTGTGGGTGAATTTATCGCAGACTTTGAACGTTCACCACCGGTATACTAATTTATAAAACTTATGAAATGTTATGGTATCGAGGTTGTATGGCAATTTACAAAATTTACCATGGAAACATTAGTTTCCGAGGTAAGCTATTACCAGTGAAAAAAGTCATTTGAAACGAATCTTCAAAACACATGATTTTGTTTTGCATGAATATATCAACTTACCAATATTTTCTTTACTTTTCTTGTATGCCTTATTTCTGTATATTATTTTCAGGCTTCAGACTAAGGACAGTTGTAGTGTAGTGTAGTGAAGTGCAGTGCATTGTAGTACCAAGGAGCCTAGTGTTGTTGTTAGAGAAGTCTAGTGTAGTGCAGAATAGTGTAGTGCAGTGCATTGTAGTGTAGCGTAGTGTAGCTTAGTGTACTGTTATTTCGCTGACTTACAAGCATTAATCTGGTATTTGTATATATGGTACAGAGTCAGAGGTTATTCATGCATTCCTGATAATTTGCAAGTGGTTTATGATCTGAACACACCTGGATCGGTCAAACTGAAGGAGAAGCGGTCTGTAGAAGTGTTGAATCTTCGTGTTATCAGAGGATTGCCCTCCAATGCATGGCCCAGAACGTTTTCAAAAAGTTGCATTTTAAAAACCTCTAGTTCATACCGCTGCAGCCCAGCAACATCGTCCTGCCAGCCTTGCCACTGTACGGTTATATCTCCCTGCATACAATATATATATATATATATATATATATATATATATATATATATATATATATATATATATATATATATATATATATATATATATATATATATATATATATATATATATATATATATATATAATCGATATATATATATATATATATATATATATATATCGATTACAGCCTCATTCAATAAATATCAATATGTTTTACCGTTTCCTTTTAAGGTGGGCCAACAGTTTTACTAGGCACCCCCACCCCACCCCCGCCGGTCGCTTTGAGTGTACCAAGGAGCCTGAAAGAGGGACTACCTATGAAGTTTACACCAAGATTGGCAGGTTCTATGAACTGCACGAGAATTGTCGCAATAAAGTTGTTAGCTTAATTCGACAGTGTACTCACTCTTATTTTGTGCAGACTGCGCGGTCAACTTGACAGAAACTATATTCACCCTAAGCAACAATGGAGCCTCTAAATCCGTTCCAGGGTGCAAAGTTCACAAAGCCATTCCACGTCTGTTAGAGGATACAACAATTGTGTCTTGCATCACTGAGAAATGTGAAATACTTAGCGCGTCCTTTGCAAGTCAGTACAGACCTACCCCCGACACAGAATCCCCGGCCTTGCCTGACTTTTCGAATAGAGGCAAACTTATGTAAAATCACGTATGATGAAGGCGGTGTCAGGAAAGTCTTATCTTCTCTTTAGCTTAGCTCTGTATCTGGTCCCGCATATATTGAAAATAATCTACTTAAGAATAATTCCTAGTGTATCAGCCGACCTCTGTCAAAAATCTATAATCTCCCTGACAGTTTTCCTGTTTCCACGACTTTTGGAAGAAAAAAACTATCATTTTCCCCGAGTTTAAAAAGTCTAAAAGACAAAAAAAAAAATTACCGTCCAATATCCGTATCGTGAAATGTCTCTTAAATTTTCAAACGCTTGGTCTTTAATTCTCAGCATGAATACCTCTCGGCAATAACTTTCTCACTTCAAGAAACTCTAGTTTCAAGACTGACGACTCAACCAAAGTCACAGAAAACTACTGTGCGAGGTCAGAGTGGTCGGAACTCGTTCCACTTGCTTTCTCGGCTGTGAATCGAGCTCGAGCTGCAGCGGTGAAAGGCGAGCATGTTGCAGCTCTGCCAACCGTGCGCCCGATGATGATCAGATAAAAATGACCAAGTTATGGCACGATGAACCTTTCAAAGGGCCAAATGACCTTGCCCATTACTCTGTAAAAGTTATATGTTCTTATGAAAATGAGCGGTGTTGCAATACCTACAACAGGATTAGAATTAGATAGAAATTGGCCAAGTTTTGGCTGGATGAAAATTTAAAGGGTCTCAATGACGTTGAGTTTTGACCTTAGGAGTTCACATTTAAGTTACAAAAATGTGCAGTGTTATAATAGCTACAATTCTAGCTCAACATATTCAAAATGGGATAAAAAATAAACAAGTTATGACCAGAAGAAAGCCACCATGAAAAGTGGTGTTTGACCATGAAATGACTTTTGACCTTGAAATTACCTCTACCTGATGTGAACCTTGACCTATAGAATGGCACTCTGACCTAAAATTGACCTTTGACCTTTGACCTTGATATGACCTTCACATTGAAGATGACATTTGTCTTGCTATGTTCAAATTCCTACACACTCGGGACCTTATATATATGCTACTATAGCATGTAAGATAATGAAGATTTAAAAACTTTAGTTAGCCCTCATTTGCATAAGTTTACAAAGCATGATCTCTCATTATAAAAAGGCAAGACTTCATCTATAGAAGTATAATTGTGCCAAGTTTGGAGTTTCTATCTATAATAGTCTTCGAGAAGAAGGGCGGACAATTTGCTGGTAAAGAAAGAAAGAAAGAAAGAAAGAAGGAAAGAAAGAAAGAAAGAAAGAAAGAAAGAAAGAAAGAAAGAAAGAATATATTATGATATCTTATGTAAAGTTCCTTTCGTCAAATTAACTCATGAACTCGCTATTCCCCCATTTTATTAGTCCTTAAATTATTTTTAACTTCCGTATCCACATAACCATTTTTTTCAGAATTTCTTTTTAAAAATCAAACTTAAGATATTTTTATTTAATTGCCAATCATTTCTTCTCATATTTGATTAGCGAGCCGACGGAAATACTTTAAATTGATTCCTTTCTACAAAATGACTCACAATCTTACACCTTTCTATCTCTACAACCTCCTACCGCCCCACAATATAAGTCAAGACTTGCGCTATTCTAACTTGATATGCAAATATCCTGTGCTAGACAGAACGTTTTAACAACTGTTCATTTCTGCCCAGACATCATCAGACTTTGGAATAATTTCCACTCTGATATTACCGATACAATGTGCTTGAAAATTTTCCAAATCTAGGCTTAAGGCAACCCGACTTTCCGTGACCTATGTCCCTGCCTTTTGTTCCTATGGCTATCGCTTTTGAATATCTGTTACACGCAGCTGCGGCTGGGTTTCTGTCAGCTTAATTGTGATCTTTATAAAGTAAATGTAATTCCTAGTCCTTCCTGTTCATGCTCTTTTCTGAGTGAAGTCATTACTCCCTTCTTCTTTTCCAGCCCTCAATATTCTCCCTTTAGGAAGAAACTGTTCGAAGACTATACCACTTATACTGTTATGGCTCAGAGATAATAAACGTCCTGACACACCAAATTAAACAAACTCCACACAAAGCATTCCACTCATACCCATTGTTGACGGAGGTGGGGGGGGGGGGTCTCGATATATGACCAGGAGAATACAATGGTAAAACACAATACGTGAAAAGGTATAAAAATAAAACCCATCATGCTTTAAGTTACTTATTCACACCCACACTTGCATGCTGGGCACCGCATGGTGACAAAGGTCTCACACCGCTGCAGGTCAGGTCTTCTATCGCGCCAGGATCTTACACGTCGCTTTTTAACGCTAGTGAGTGTTTTGTGTGCTCTTTTTTTCTGGGTACTATTAGTATAGTTCTTACATCCTTGACAACATATTTACAGGCAGCATCTTACATTTTTTGTAATGGCGGGTCCTATGTCCAACATTTTGGCAGAGCATGACCCCGTGACAGAACAATGGACAGGTTTCTCGAAGTCAAAGGTCAAAGATGCGGAGTGAGTAATGGTAGAGCCAGAGTAGTAACGGGATGCGTCAACTGTAGGAGCGGATCCAGAGTCAAAGTTGTTGATCTTAATATAGCCTCCATTTCTAGACTTTACTTGAATCTCCAAACTACAAGATTAAAATAAAATATTGCTAAATATTTGGATAATGTAGCATTCAAAATGTAAATTCCATATTTGCATGGTATAGTGTACAAATTTAAACATATATGTTTCCATTTCGCATAAATGGACAGAAGACAAATTTAAAACGTTTTGAATGATCGCATGATTATAATAACTACAATTAAAATGCAATACGACGAACATCTCAATGAATTGTGATCAGCATGATCTACAGCAGAGTTTCTACATTGTACACTTTGATATTGATCTCTTCTTGGCCACCATATTCCATGTGAAATAGCCCTGACAACTGCTGGATTATCAAGCCACTTTTATCTGTAACATGAGAGTTATTCAACTACTGTGCACACACACACACACACACACACACACACACACATATATATATATATATATATATATATATATATATATATATATATATATATAAACTTACTTATCTCTGCATAAGTGAATATTTGCAATTTGCATAAAAGACCATGTTACATTATATAGCTATCGACAAAAGTCGAGCAATTCCATATAGGTTGGAGCAGTATATCTACATCACGGTATATGGAGTGCTGACCATCTTCCTGGTATCAGAACACAAACTTGTTGTTTGTGTTAAGCATCTGTTGGGTCATCTGTTGCCCTACATTAGGCCCAAGGTGGGAAACAACGGACACAGATCGTGACCCAAAATGTGCCAGAAGAAAAAACACAACAGAGCAATATGGCTGGACACGAGGCTGGACACAAGATATCAGGAAGGTGTTGAGTACCCCATAATATAGATATATACTGGTCCACCCTATATGGAATTGCTTGACTTTTGTCCGCAAGTATATATGTAATTCGGCTCAAGGAAGAACACTCCCTATGGCTTATGTTTCTGCCAAACTGGAATGCACCAGACAAGAACTAAACTATAAATTAAATTTACAAGAATTTGCAACAGTACAAAAAAGTTTAAGTTGCAGAATACCAGGGGCCATTCCAAAGAAATAATTCGAGCCTCTTTAGCTCAACTTAATGTCAACTGAGCTTTAGTTATGTTCCGTCATCCATCTCTAGTCCATCCATCCGCCCGTCCTTCCGCCTGTCGTCCACAGTTTATTTGTTCGAGTACTTATCGGAAACTGTTAGCCACATTATCTTCGAACTTAAGACCATATATTTATTGGGTGACTTCCAATTTTGCTCAATGGGTAATATTTCAGTATATTAGTCATGCTCCAGTTAGCTTTGCATTATCTGTGACTTGTATCCTTGGTTAATTGTTCGGGAACTCTTTAAAAGTCTTCTCTGAAACTGCTTGTCCAGTGGCACCATATTTATTTCCTGATTTTTATCTTTTCATTTTATTTTATTTTATTTTATTAATTTTTTGTTTTTATTTTTGTGTGTGTTTTTTTTTGGGGGGGGGTGTTTGTTTGTTTGCTTGTTTGTTTTTTTGTTTTGATTTTCTTTTCTTTTCTTTTCATTGTTATGAGGGGGAAGGGAGCGTAAACTTTGAAATTAATCTAGGATAGATAAGAATACGTGTAAGCATGGACAATATTGGGATACTGGTGGACGTGTGTGCTCTCGTATTTTTTTTTCAAACCCGTACATTACATTCACATCAAACTTGTCGACATGTACTTTGATAGGACCTTAGTAAATATATGTCTCTAAGTAAAGTATATAGGTCACTCGTACCCATCATACTGTTAGCTTAAAATTAACCTCTGATAAAGAATGCTCATCTTAGCCCAAATCAAGCGCCACCTGAATTTCGACTCAGCTAAGGTCGATTTGTGACTTGTTTTGAGTTCAAAGTATCAAGGTCAAGTGAGGACGGGCTGTTCACACCCATTTTCCTGATCAGCATATGAGTCAGTCATCAACTTTCCTTGTCACTGGTTAAATGCATTTCATCTTCAATTCACAATTCTCAGTCAAAAAAAAAGGGGGGGGGGCAAGTCTCGTAACAACGATCTTCAGCATGTATAATGTTCATGCCAAGCCACTGCCCACCCCAAAGCAGACATAAATCCCTGTATATTTATAATATTAATAACATTACATTGGTACTTACCGGTCACCGTGTTGGAAATTTGATGTAAATGTGTTACTCTTAGTGCAGTCATGCACGCTTTGGTTTGGATTGTCCTGTGAAAAGCCTCGGGTGCAGGTGATGGTGCCTTGACTTATCGTAGACGAGCCTGCCATATGTAAACAGAAAAATTATTGCTACGCAGAATATGATTCCAAAGAATTTTTAAAGAAGGGCCTCAAATGATTTTTACAAGAATTTCTTTTGTTGGTGCTTACATTTAAAAACAACTATCAATAATACTAAGGGATTTGCATCACTTTAAACCTTTTTTAATGCTCTATTTATGACAAATTTCATATATTTGTAAAATTCCCCTCACCTCGTGTCATCTGCCAGTCATATTGTGCCGTGATAACACCTACTTTGAAGTCATTGACATAGTACGGCCTTATGTATTCCGTTTGACTAGGGCCTATATATTGGCTTTGCCAGGACGCCTATAAATACAGAATCGTCAAATAAAACAGGAATCTCCTTTGATCGAAACAGCAGATGCATTTAGCACCTTAATATCCCTAGAAAATGAAATATATGAACACACACACATAAATACACTTATGTTCAAAAGGCCTTAGGCGGAGGTGTAACAAGATGTTCTGACGCAGAGAATTCCCTCAGGTGGAGATATCATCTTCATTCACTTATACTAAAACGCAGTTTCAAACTCTTCATAATCTTTCGCCTGTCGACCTTTTCTGACCCTAATACTGACGTGTATGTGTCTTAATATGTGTATACGTAAATTCTATCAGTTACCTTATGTGGAGGCCATAATTATTATTTTTGTCCTACGCCTCGGGCAATTCAGAACGTTGTCAGATACCCTATCTTAAGGTAGGGCTCCAACTAGAAAATTCCCCTTCTTTGTTCATGAGATTACACAAAATCCTCCACTTTAGTCTCTGTGCATGTTGCATTATATATGTTCAACATCACGTCTTTCATTCGTCCTGAATACACGTTATATATATATGTAATATGTACCGTAAATATATGCTTTTGTTTGTTTAAGTTTACGACTGCGGGGCTTACAGCATTCTTAGGGTTGCAGACGTGGTCACATGAGTCTTAACATCTTTTAGTACGTCAGGTATCTCCACAGCAGTAAAACAGACCTGACTATTGTTCGCCTGATGTTCGATGGGACGCTGTCAAGAGTCTGCTTTTGAGGCAAATGCGTCAGAGTCATCATGGGATTTCCATACTTATAATTTGAAACATATCCTTATCTCCATTTAAGCAAGGTAACTTATGAAAAATGTTCAATATTAATTATGGTTATCGTATATCTGTTACCAAGTCAACATCTTCGCTGAGCGTTGGCAGTGCAATTTGTTTGCTATTCTGATAAGAGGTAAATAGGTACAACTGTCTCAGGAAAATCCAATGGTCAACCTGTGAACCCTGGAAAAAATGTTGCAGAACTTGGCTTTCAAACTAAAGAATTTTCCAGCATTTTTATATTACCAAAAGGACTGTAGGCATGCTGGTACTCGGTTGAAGGACCAATCATACATACATTCATGCAAAAAAGCTTTATTTATTCTCAGTTTTTTTTACAGTGAATTAACATTAACATCCTGTGGTCGTGGGGACCGTAGGCATGCTGATACTGGATGAAAGACCGTTCTTATGTTCTCTGGGACTGCAAGCATGCTAGTACTCAGATGAAGGACTGTTCTTATGTTCTCTGGGACCGAAAGCATGCTAATACTCGGATGAAGGACCGTTCTTATGTTCTCTGGGACTGTAAGCATGCTAGTACTCGGATGAAGGACCGTTCTTATGTTCTTTGGGACAGTGGGCATGCTAATACTCGGATGAAGGGCCATTCTTATGTTCTCTGGGCTGTAAGCATGCTAGTACTCGGATGAAGGACCGTTCTTATGTTCTTAGGACTGTGGGCATGCTAGTACTCGGATGAAGGACCGTTCTTATGTTCTCTGGGACTGTAAGCATGCTAGTACTCGGATGAATGCCCGTTTTTATGTTCCAAGGACTGTGGGCATGCTAGTACTCGAATGAAGGACCGTTCTTATGTTCTCGGATGAAGGACCGTCCTTATGTTCTAAGGACTGTGGGCATGCTAGTACTCGGATGACGGACCGTTCTTATGTTCTCAGGGACTGTAAGCATGCTAGTACTCGGATGAAGGACCGTTCTTATGTTCTCGGATGAAGGACCGTCCTTATGTTCTAAGGACTGTGGGCATGCTAGTACTGGGATGACAGACCGTTCTTGTGTTCTCTGGGACTGTAAGCATGCTAGTACTCGGATGAAGGACCGTTCTTATGTTTTCTGGGACTGTAAGCAAGCTGGTACTCGGATGAAGGACCGTTCTTATGTTCTCTGGGACTGTGGGTATGCTAGTGCTCGGATGAAGGACCGCTCTTATGTTCTCTGGGACTGTAAGCATGCTAGTACTCGGATGAAGGACCGTTTTTATGTTCTCTGGGACTGTGGGCATGCTAGTACTCGGATGAAGGACCGTTCTTGTGTTCTTTGGGACTGTAAGTATGCTAGTACTCGGATGAAGGACCGTTTTGATGTTCTCTGGGACTGTGGACATGCTAGTACTCGGATGAAGGACCGTTCTTATGTACTTTGGGACTGTGGGCATGCTAGTACTCGGATGAAGTGGCCTTTTCCCTGGTCTAGGGGACTGCAGGTATGACGGTACTCCGTTGAATGATCGCTTTGCAAAGAATATGAATCTGGGAACATTCATTCACAGCACATCAAATATTTTCAAATCAGCGATCAAAGGGTTAACAACACACCCATATACAAGAGCAACTTCCAATTGACCCTGTGTCGTTATAATATGAACAACTGATCCTATGTCAACATCTCGAAACACTCCACGGCGCTAGCTTTGCAAAAACAGAATTTGACGGCAGTAAAATTTAAATTTAGCATGGGACTGTACAAAGTTTTGAAAGTGGTGAATACCTTTATTTGCCGAACTATTCTCATTTTGTTTTTCGCTTACAATAAATGATACACCATCAAAATGAACTATGTCCCTATGCAGTAATGCTTCCGATGCCAGGCAAAAAAGCCTGTGTTGATATGTTGTGTATGTTGTCAATTCGATTTACGTCAATTCTCATGGTGTGTTAATTTACTGTTAACGTTACCTCGCGTAACGAATTACCAACTGATTTAATTTTTTAATTTAATATTCTAACTGACAAATGTAAATTCAAAATACATGTAGAAATGAGCGGTAAAAACATATTCGTAGATAGGTGAAATGGGCCCACCTGAAATTGATTAATCTGCAGATTTGTGAATAGCCTCCGTGAGTTTGCGTCCACACATGGTACTTCTATCTCATCTTTTTCGCTACCATTTTCCATTACTAAACCTTTTGCAAGACAATGCATAATCGACGGTTTTGCAGTTACTGCAAAAATAGAAAGCATATTTAAAAACATTACAGCGGTCATACCCCTCTTGTTATCAAGTGGTTTTATGCATACAGTTCAACACTGGTATAAATCTGCTGAACTAGTGTTTCCTCCTCTCACTTTAATCGGAAAGAATGTACTAAGCAATATAAAAATTGAAAGAAAACAAGAGAAAAATATAGTAAACAGGCTTCCCTTTCAAGTGCCTACGTGCAACAGTTAGCAGTTTTACTTTAAGTCGGGTCATTGCATCATCTGGGAAGTATTTATCATATATATATATATATATATATATATATATATATATATATATATATATATATATATATATAAATATATATATGTATATATATATAAATATATATATATTTATATATTTATATATATGTGTATGTATATATATATATATATATATATATATATATATATATATATATATATATATATATATATATATATGTCCCATAAGAGACGCTATCGAACGAAAATTGAAAATGCAAGAGTGGTTTGCAGGCATGGTTTATTGTAAGGGACAAATCATCGCAATAACGCCATAACTATTGGCACTTGTGACGCACGGATCGAGTAACTGCTTACTTTGTCTTTGATTAAATTTTGATTCGTGATCCGGTCGCCATATATATATATATAACTTACTGGAATAACAGTGGGGGCCTGCAAATCCAGGGGCACATGAGCAGGTGCTTGGCTGCCCCGGACATTTCCCGGGATAACATATGCTGTCTGATCGCCAAGAACAGATCTCTGTCAAACATATAATTCATAGTCTTAACATCAGCTGTTTAATTGTACACCTACTTTACGTATCCGAAATTTCAACCTTGAAGGAATGAGGGCCGATGTATCGGCACCTAACTGTTCCACGCTCAAACTTATCAGAAATGATCCGGCTCCATTAATATTGTCTGCTACATCTTTCAATCTTTCATCAAGAATCAAATTAACGATTACGTCAGTTCTCGGTGGGATAAAGCACCAGGCATTGAATTTAAGAGCAATAAGCATGTTATAATCAGGCATTGAATTTAAGAGCAACAAGCATGTTATAATCGAGTATGGAAAACACCATCTTTTACGTCTTTTTCTGAATATAACAATTGAAAATTTAAACTGGACATTCCTGCTTAAACTTCAGTTTGTGCTGCCATTTGGTTAAATTCAACGTAAAGTAACTTGCTTTTATCACCAGGGCACACCAGGTATCACTAGTGAGCATCGTCCACAAATAATCGCTGACACCAACTCCGATTACATTCTGACAAAGGGTCCAAAAACGAAGAAAAAAGTGGAAAAAGTAGGAAGTGACAGAAGCGCCATGAAGTAACCAAATTTGATAGAGGACCGGTCAAAATAGATGTCATGCAAGTTTGAAGGGAATTCGCCCCCTCAATTAATGTGTCAAAAGATTATAAATTAGAATACCAACAAACACACACACACACACACACACACACACACACACACACACACACACACACACAGAGAGAGAGAGAGAGAGAGAGAGAGAGAGAGAGAGAATGAGAGAGAGAGAAATGGAACAAGTAGAGTCTCCACAACAGACTAAAATAGTCACCGATAAACCAAATATTAGCATACCTCCTGTAACTTTGGAAATGTGGTCAATGTCACTCAAATGTAGTCGGACCAAGGGCGGTGCTAACGATACAATTGAGGTAAATGCGGGTTTGAATTTGCCTGTGTATCACAAAATGTCTTGTTCGTTGGTGTCTGACACAGATGGTCAGTTTGGCAACGTAATTCAATATATATCTAAAACTTCGGTAGGAGTATACAAACGGTATGCCCAAAAATTTCATTTGCATGAAGGTATAATTAGTCAAAACCATCGAAGCAGATGCCATTTGGTTAAACGCTTTAAGGACGAAGTGTCGAAAGATCTGGAAGATTATCTTCTGACAGTGGCGGCCAAAGGCTCCCTTGCGTAGTCACCCATGCATTACATAAGAGAAAAAATGAAATTCACACAGGTGACATGTGACCCTCACAATTAGATCAAGCAGACCTAAATACGATTCCAGAAAGGTTTTACCAAGATATAGAATAGTGCCAAGCTCAAATTTCGGTGTAGTTCTTCAGTAATATGGTAGAGCAATAACTCTGCGTTCTCTCATTGACCACCAGGTGGCGCTGTGGACAGCTTTCATCCGGGTCTTCAATAGCGGGTCAACCTGAGTAGCATCGCGTACTTTGATGTGTTAACGCATGGTGCAAACTGAGCGTTTTTCTTGGAGAATGAAATAACCAAGTGTAACTTATAATCATGATAATGTTATCATTAATAAATACTTTTTGTAGAAAATAATGCAATCAAGGAATCAACCAAATACACATTGTTGTGGAGTTAATCACATTCGATTTTAATTTTAATTTAACTTTTAACGCTACCTGCCGACCCCCCACACCCACCCACGCACATACAGTAACACTGTAAAACTTGGGAATTCATCTACAATAACATATTCTGATGAGGTTATCTACTTGTCTTTATTTTTGACACAAAGACAACACACCCGGCAAATAAAATACAATGGACTTCTCAAAATGCGATGACCAATGTTGTTTTATCCTACTCGATCCTCCATTATCGCCCGCGATGAACCGGGTCACATTAAATTCTTGCAACAGGAGTCTTACGAAATCCTCATGCTGTTGAGTCCATATTATGTGCTATGTCGATAATTTGTTATATGTGATCATTGCGTTATTTTAATTAATAACTGTCGAAGAATATTCTTTATTATTGCGTTTATTTCGACCATTCACATAGTCGAGTCGCGCTAGGCAGCTAGTAGGCAGGAATGTAACAAGCAGAATGCGGTTCCCGGTCACCGCGGTTCAAATGGATTTTTTACTTTTTTAGCACAACATACGAACAAATGCATTCATGCTCTGCTATAATACAACCTTATCTTCCGTGTGTGTAAAATTTATTGGCAGATATTACGTGAAAAGGAACATTTTTGGCACTTTGATTGCCGATACGTACAATGTTATCACAGTGTTTGCAAATCCGCCGAGACCAATGTTTACCCGCAGGCGAGTACCCGGATGAAAGCGATGACTCGCGCCGTGTAGTGGAAGTTTCTGGAAACCTAAGAAACTGCCCTTCCCTATTATAGCACGTAGATTAGTTTTCTTCTTGAAAGTTAGGTCAGGGTAAACGTCCCGCCCGCATGCACGTCTGCATATTTTGTGTGGTAACTGTGTCAACTTTGAAAGAAATCCATGCTAAGCTTAAGTGTAAGAGGCGTTGTACACACAAATTTCTCTCTAGAAGTGACCTGTGTGCTTCAGGATCATATCCACGAGACCCAAATATAATCCCGCCCTAGGTTTTTACCAAGGCATACA
>OZ026626.1:20316971-20336971 GCA_964020975.1 Hermodice carunculata
TACCAACTCTATTAGCCTATTCTCAGCCAGAGTGGGTTAAACACCCAGGTAACCACTAGAAAAATATCAAATCTGGGCAGTATCTAACAGAAGGGAAACTTTTGTAGTCAGAATTCATGTGTTTAAAAATGAAATCTACTACATTTGGTCGTAAGGTTTCCACCCCACCCTCAACCCAGTATATTCATCCCACCTGATAATAAAGCAAGGTGCATCTCAGCTTATCCGACTAGCTGGTCATTGCCATGTACAGCACATGTAGACCACTTTACATAGCACTTGTGTACTACAGTTTGATCTTGGTGAACTTCTTGCCTGTGGTTCAACTGGCATAAATGATAGATTTTGGATGAAGTACCAAAAGTAGATCCAACATATTGATGACTCTGGAATTATGATGAACTGCTTTCATCTTCATTGTCCAACTGAACAAGCCAACTGCTATGGCAAACTGCCACTGTATATGGCAATCACCAGATATGGCCAGCCTCCACTGTGTAGGACAGTCACCAGCTGGACACCACAACTCACAGTATGAGAGTGACAATGATGAAGATGAGAACGATGATGGTTAAAATAGCTATCTTAATCACACAAGTATATACTTGGTAATGGAGATGACGATGTCATTTAATGTATCAATACATTTTAATGTGTCATAATGTTGTTTCAATGTTTACTCACAATACGAGTGTGACAATGATGAAGATGACAACGATGGTAGTTATAATAGTTATCCTAATCATACAAATATGAACTGGGTAATGGAGGTGATGATGTCATTTATTGTAGCAATACACTTTAATGTGTCATACCTTACATTGTTTCAATGTTAACTCACAATATGAGAGTGACAATGATGAAGATGAGAATGATGTAGTTAAGATAATTATCCTAATCATACAAATATGAACTATATAATGGAGGTGATGATGCCATTTATTGTAGCAAGACACTTGTTTCATAATACTGTTCCAATGTGAACTAACAATATGAGAGTGACAATGATGAAGGTGAGAATGATAATAATGTGAAATAGGTCCCCCAGTCATACAGGTATGAACTTGGTAAGGAAAATGATGATGCCCTTTATTGTAGTAATATACTGGTGTCATAATATTGTTTCAAATTACATGTAAAGTTATTTATCTTGGTCCGGTTTACATTCTTTTGATCCAATGATTTGATACTTTTAAGACAAATATGAGCCTAAGTTGAATAAGATTCAATTTGAAGATAAAAATCCAACTTTATAGCCGGGAGTTATGAAAATAAATACCCAAATAAGGTGCTTTATACTGCAAGGACCTTTAAGGGACCTATAATTGGACAAAAATTTGAAATTTGGCAGCCATTTTTAAAAATGGCGGCCATTTTGAATCTAACACGTTGGCAAAGTGCCAACATGTTTTTTTCTGTTATTTCAGATGTACTGAACATTTCTGAGTAGGTTTTATAAAATCTTCATCAAAAGCCCGAAGGACTCCATATGCCCCCACACTATATCCCTCAACAGTAACCGTGCTAACATGTACTCTTTCCGAACATTACGTAACTTCAAAACCTCGCCTAAAATCATCGATGATGGTATTTTCAAGAAGTGACCAACTTTGGAAGAGAACTATTCAAGTTACATTTCTGGCATTCAAGGAAGAATCCAGCATGTGGTTAAGGGGAAGACATCAGCATACACACAACAGCCACAAAAAATCATAATCTAAACGACTGTGACAGTCCTGTGCTCAACTGGCACAGACTAAAAGAATCCTGTGACCTGTGGAATAATATCAATGCACTTTCCTCTAAGACCTTTATCATTGCTTGCTATATCAATATCTTCACTCACACATTTCCGAAGTCGACACTTTTGAAATTTGACGTAACAGCATGCACCATTCCCAACATGTACGCCATTGCGTAAAGTTAACTTTTCAAGATCACTCAGAATGAAAACTAACCCCAAAAAGACATCGTAAAGGCACGTTCCTATTTGTATTTATTTGTAACGGTGGGTCAGAGGGATCCCATATTGCTGAGATATAAACCAAAAAGTCAGATATGCTACTATGTATGATAACATTGCCAACATCGAATAGTCGAAAATGGGAAAACCACACAAAATTATCGAAAACTTGAGTAATATTCCAACGTCACCTGCTGAACAACTAAAGTCTATGGGTCTTTAAAAGTGTCTCTATGCAGTTTAAAGCAGTTGAAAAAGTGCTGAAAACGACGGGTTTTTTTTCCGACTGTGTCATAAATTCCACAAAAACGCAAAATAGGTTAAAAGTCACCGGAATGTGATAATTTGAACAAACTTGGACAACATCCCACCCAAGGTACATCCCCGCCAATTCGAAGTAGATTTAGTTAGGGGTTTTGGAGAAGTAGAAAGTGTGAATTGGTACAGACAGATTGACAGACGAACAACGCATAAATGGGTGACGATGGATGTATTACCATAATATAAGCTCATTTGACTGAAAAGGTAATTGACCTAAGAACTGCATCACTACCTGTACAAATGCTAGGCCGCACAGGGCACCCAGAGTTCGACATGTTAAATTTGACTTGCAGCAAGTTTGGAAGTAATGGGATCAACCGTGTTCACTGAGCGTTCCCTGTTGTATATGTACTTTCCTAATAAAATATTCGTGTTGGATACCAATAAATATTTTCACCAATGGGTTTTCACACATTTGCACCCAGAATTCCGTTTCCAGGTGTTTTGGCAATTAAGTGAAAATGAAAAAAAAATGTAGTTATTTAGGGTTATTTTCAAAGCAAAAGGTACTATTAGCAATTGGAGTTTGTTGCCCAGTTTTCGTTATTGAAAGCATGAATAAAAATAAATAAGTAAATAAACCAAACAAACTTTGCCGGACCAACTTTAATCAAACAGTTTCGGGCTCGTATTGATGTATTGAAAAGGAACTGAAAAAATAACAAAACGTTGCTACCACCTGGTGGGTATCAAATTAAATATCTATGTGCCTGTAACAGGCGAGAGTTCATGACCTCTTGTCATGCAAGGAAGTGGGTAGCTTTCCAGCCAATGATTTCATAGCCAAGTCACGAAGAAACATAAAATACAAGCTAATCACGACAAGACCATTGTAGAAGGACAACACAGCTTTGGGGCCCAGATGAGGAAGTAAAAAGTGGGCCAATATTGACAACAGCTCTTTACATTTAAGTGGCCATATGTGAAACAAATGAGGACACTTGCTCTTCCAGTCACCTGTGTTTACCTTATACCTCATGGATTTAATTACAGTATGGAAAAAAGGACAAGTTGTGTTCGTCGGTTTTCCCCCAAAGGACTTCCCAGTCTGAGAGGTGGTCATCGTCTGTTTTCCTTGACAGCATTTTTCATGCATAGTCATGCACGTTTTACATTGAGGTATGCTCAATGCTAATTTTGAGTTCAAAGGAATGAAATATATTTGCCAAAAAAAAAAAAAAAAAAATAAACACTAAGCCTGAACAAGTGATTTTTTTTCTATGCTGCAAATGCATTCGCATGAATTCTCACCCGTTTCACGTTTCTTTTAGCTAATATTACCGGTTTTTTCTCTCTTTCCCGATGGGTTTGTTACTGGTCCACTCAGGAGAGCTTGCGGACGAGTCAAGTCTTATTTCTTGTTCTGTGAATATGTTGTCCATGGAGATTAGTTAGTGTAGCATCTTTGTACTTTACCTAGCCTCCCGAAAATGTTCTTTTCTGAGGGAAAGTGATATTTTTCGTAATAGGAAAGTTCAGAATTGACAATTCTATGTACATTCAGCCTAATTCACACAAAATACACAAAATATTTGTGAGATTTACAGTCCTGTTATTCCATAAACTTTATCTCTTCGTAGCCAATTGAACGCTGAAAGACGACGAAAAAACATCATAGTTGTTCAACGTTCACATATATACTTATACTTTCAACTGTTTTATCACATTTATTCATTGATACGTACATAAAGGCATACACACAGATGTATTTTTGTATGTATATTATGCGTACAAACATACCGTACAAATCAAACACTTGATTTTATCTTGTATGACGTCATATATAGTCATGACGGTATTAATTGTAACACACACACTCCGTCCCATCGGTGTCATACATTCAAAGAAACCACCTACTTTCACATATTCGGTTTGGGTAACCATCCTTCGATTTCAACACAAAGGCTTTGTGATTCTTCCCTCTTTCATACAGACAACGTAGGCACAGTTGGTCGCTTCCGGTGGTGCACCGAATTTGCTGACAATTAGCGATGGCTGTGCAAGCTGAAATAATTGAAAAAAATTAAAAGCTGTAGCAAATAAAGTAAAAATTGTGATGAAAGCTGAGGCGCAAATACACACACACGCGCGCGCGCACGCACATATCTATATATATATATATATATATATATATATATATATATATATATATATAATTTTATATATATATATATATATATATATATATATATATATATATATATATATATATATTTATATATATGTATATAAATATATATGGAAATTGCACTCCATTCATTCGTTTATGAGCAATTTTCACAAACAGCAAAACACAGGCATAAACTTCACATAAAAGTGGACAAACAAACAAAGAATACGGAAACTGTTGAATTGAGATTCATAATACAGTGCAAAAATCATTCAAAATTTTTAACGCACGTTTCTTTGTATACATTTATGTTAATTTTACGTCTTAGTTTAACTTCTTTATTACATGTAGCTTCAGTGTGATGTTATACCTTTTGGGCATAAGACGCTGGTTCATGGTCTATTGTGCCATAACCGACTTTAGATAAAACTTTGTCCATGTCGAGAGTGGTTTTTATCAACCAAGTTTCTGGTGTAAATGTTGAATATTTTTTTTTACTTTGGTGGAGGAAACCACCGTGCACAGTCAGAGTAGTAAGAACTCTTTCCACCTGCCCCGAAATCAAACCCTGGCAGCAGAGGTGAATGGCAAGCGTGTTGCAACCCGGCCAACCGTACAATCAAGTGTACATGTGGTGCTCACGTGATGCTTACCTGCCACAGTGTTTGGATTGTCTGAACATATTGAACAAATTGCACATGTGAAGTTAGTTTATGTGAGCATTGGTGAGGTTTTGCAATGCTTGCCTAATTTGTATTTTAAAATGCATATGTGCAATCCGGTTAGAATACTGACCTCAGCAACTGACCTGCAACTAATGTGCACCAGGGAAGGACATCTCGGGAAAGGCTTCGAACGTGTATTTTGGCCTGTTTCACAGTAATTGCAACAGGCTGGAGCACTGGGATAATATTTAAATGAGGCGTGCCTTATTATGCTTATCCCCAAGGAACTGTTCTTCAGATGTGGTTGTGGGTAAATTAGTTGCAACTAATAAATCTGCTTAAAAATACGTTTTTGCTCTGAGGTTTTGCTTTGGAAAATGTAGTAGATGGAGAACCAATATACCTTTCAAACAAAATGGTTTCAACAGCCTTATGGTAATTCACGCCCCACTGGAAGTTAAAGTACACTGTTTACATTTAGTAAACAATGAAGGATGGTCCAACACACTAACATTGGTTGAAGGTAAGCCAATCTTCATTGTTTGAGGCAGTTTTCTCTTTTCGATCAATGATAGCTGTGTTCATCCAAAATATTTCCCAGGGCCCGAGTGCACCAACACGACATAATGTGATATTCAGGTGTAACTTCGCTGCTAAAAATAGGATATGTCGGCTGCTTCTCTTGCGTCCTTTGGTGCAATCCGGCATTGGGTGCTGTCTTCATTGTGGTTCTTTTGCGAATGGTTGCATAACTACTCAAGTACAGTATGACCACCCTCTATATTCAAGCAGACGGACAGTTGATAATTTTGGGTGTTCAAAATGAACATAATGTCACCTGATCACTTTAATTCAGGGATAGGTTCTGCTGCAAAATATGTACCATGACTTCCTGGTAGAGAATCACCAAGCTTAAACAAGTAACTTATTTCCACTGTGTAATAAAATTATCCTTGTATTCAGAAACGAATGTGACCCTTTTTGGAAATCATGCAGAATTTTTTTTTTTTTAGTTTTTCACTGCCAATATGCATTCCATTTTTTTTTTAATGTGATCATCATGTATAGTGGGACTTTTCCTTTCTGTTTTAATGATAATGGGATGTCACAAGGTTAAGCCCTTAGACAGTGAAATTTTCTGTGGCCAACGTACATATAATTCTGTATTGTAGTCCAGTTTATATCCGTTGATGCAGAGAGTAGTGATTTTGACCTCATATGACATTCTGCTGAATGGTTTACACAAGCGCTGAGAAAATGCCACAGTGTTTTCTCAATGCCTGAAGGCAATAGTCTCTATATCATAACGTAAATTCCTAAACATAGTAACCTATCATTACCATTTTCCCCCAAATCTGTTGTCTAAGGTGTAAATACATCCACAAACGCACAAAAGCATTTCAACTTTATGTACTGTGAATAAATAAAACAACCCCTTATGGTGCCTGCTTCGTAATAAGTTAAAAATAAAAACTCACATGCAAATGTACAAATCAGCAATTCAAGCGCTTACAGTGACTTAAGCACAAGCTGGAAACCTGGGGACTTTTAGTATATTGCTTATCACAATATTATGGACCAATACTGAAAAATGCATCTTACTAATATTTATTTCCCGGGTTGGCCCTTTTTTCGACCTATTGCTTGTGGGCAAGGAAGTTTGATGCCTTGCATAGTAAAAATTAATGATCTTTATTACGCATGACCATGCCTTTATTCCATTGCCTTGCAGTGTATATTGATTTACCCATTTGACCTTCAAGGACATAAGTCCCAGTTACTGCTGTAGTTTTGAGGCCATGGATTCTGAAAATTCGAAATCTTTATTACACATGATCATATAGTATGACACAAACTGTAACAATAACAAAACCGTAATCCACTCTCTGTGGTCAGTTCACCCAAACCTTGAACAACTGGCTTCGATGTTTAAACATATAGCCAAGGTTTACAGTGTCAAACTGTGTTGTAGCAAATCCAATAGCATGAGGGGTCCCTCAACACGGAAACATAAGTTTCAGCTTTTAATAATCTCAACAGAAGAACAGACATAGGAAGACAATGAAATACCTTTAATGATAGTATTACTAACTGTGGCAAGTGCCGACATGTTCTGTCCATAACCTATACCCATATGACTGAAAAGGGCTCCAAAGATACATAAAATCGAATTAAGGGAATCATACTTTTGAAATGTTTGTAAGAAAGTATGCTCTCAGCCTGGAGCAGCGATTAAATCGCGGTCATAATGTTCTGCTGCACACCATTTTCAATTGCAACTTACAGTTTACCAATGAACTCAGCAGAAGGTGGAACATTGTTCTGAGGCATTTATATTTAATCTCACCACATATCTAACCAGGTATCTTGCTCATGCAGATTGGGAGACTTGTGTATCGTGTATATTTTTATTGTTTTTACTAAGCACCTTTCTACTGTACTCTTGCATATGGGATATTTATTTGCCTGTGAAGAAAAAAACATTTGATTGATTTTTTTATCGACATATGGTCTCCGAAACTGGAAGGAATCTCTCAACACGGAAACATAAGTTTCAGCTTTTGATAATCCCAAAAGAAAAACAGACATAGAAAGACAATGAAACATCTTTAGCTACATAAGTACATCTGAATATTTTCTAAATTTTAAAGAACTATATTGATCTGTTTTAGGTGATTTCTGCGTTTGTAGAGAAATAATGCCACTTCTTTTGCATGTCTTATACTCTGAATGCCTATTTAACAATGCAATCCCTGATCTTTTCTCCTTTACAAATAGTACTGTTTTAACTAAAAGCACCCTAATTTCGGCATGTGTGGCCTTTGATACACACATTATTCGACAAACTCAGGCAACACCTTTACTTACTGCTGGTGCTTCAAAGGGTCCAGATTGATGGACAAAAAAAAATACTGTGGACGACTCGCTAAGTATACTGTTGTGTTCAACTTCCAACGACCTATCACCTAATATTTTAATCAAAACGGTAGTAATCTGAATACATTGCTAAATGCCAGTGTATTTGCAAATTTAGGCCTTACTGTTCATGACAACTCGCTGAAGTGAATAGAAAAGTGATCCAAACAGTCTCAGAGCTGGACCACCTGAAGGCAGAATTCAAAGAGCTTAGAGTTGATCTGGCTGGCTATAAAATTAAAGAAAATGCTCTTGAAAATAGCATTGAGGAACTGAAAAACTTGAGGGCTATCATGATTCGTGAGATCACCAAGAAGGCAGAATATGACAAACACAAGAAGGACAGTGAACAACTGTGACAGCAGTTTGTCACTTTTAAAAAAGAAAGGGGTACACTCCAAAATATCAATATATATATATATATATATATATATACATATATAACGAATGTGCTTTAAGGATATATTTCTGCTAAGCTTTGACAATCTGGGTCCTTTTTTTCAAAAAGCATTTCAGAAAAAGTTTGACCTCGCTCTTTAATCTGTGTGATGCCAAAATATTGTTGGACCAGGTGATGAACTTTTATATCTGGTACATTAAAGTCTTTGGAATGGAAATGAAAGAGAATATATCTGTATGGAGGCTTGATACAGGTTGCACTCCTGATATACTTTACTTTGTGGCAAAATATTGCATTTTGTTGCATGTATAATTAAAAATTACGTTCAATCATGACACAAGCCCAATGCATTTGGTGTAAATGTTCACCCTCATGTGAAAAATTATATGTCCCATGGAGGTCACACCTTGTTACTGCACATTTTTTTTGTTCATATAACGAAAAAAACTGGAGCAAAACACTGGGGATAAAATATACGCTTCGCAAGTTCCATGCTCTGTTTAACTTAAAGCTGAAGGTTTTCACCTGCCAATTTACCACAGATGCAAAAGGCTGAGCGCTGTATAGTTATTTTTTGTTCGATCTTTCTCAAATTACCGTATTTGCAAGTGGGCCTTTGTCGCCGGGGTGTATAAATGAAGGCACTCGCATTTGTGCAGATACAATATGTACAAACAGTGCAAGATCTTTACACTAAAATTAACGAACTTTACAGAATGGTGTATGTATGTATGTATGTATGTATGTATGTATGTATGTATGTATGTATGTATGTATGTATGGATGTATATATATATGAACAAAGAAGATGTGAATAAGATGGCTAAGAAAATAAGCCCTAAAGGGAATAAGACTTCAACAGCAGGATAACACGAGAAGAGGCGTACCACTGAACACATCAATGTTCTGACTAAAAACTAGCAACTGGCTACAAACATTTAATTTCGTAAATCAAGGGCGTCTTTAAGAAAGTTGCAGACATCTTTCGACAAAATATCATAACTGAAATACTTATGACCTTCATTCTTTTCTGACTTGCCGTACAATTTTTCGTGTTTATATCCAAAGATTATTAGTAAGTCTGGCTAATATATTTTTACAAATTATACACCTGCCTATTTTGCTAATTATTTTTTCCTGTTAGCATCATTCTCTTCTAGTAGGCACTCTCAGACATGTTTTTTGATAACCTTTTTTTATATTAATGCTGATGACTTTTGTTATTTTCTTTATGCTTACATGCACATTTACTCAATATTAAAAAAAACTAATCAAAATTGATAGTATTTTTTCAAATGTCACAAACCTGACACATTACGTCGAAACATTGACTCAGGGTTGGCAGTGAAATAGAGCCTAGTTGCTTACAGACTTTCAAAGTGAGGAGCAGGTGTCATCATGGGGATTGTTTTACATTTCTGGTGCAGGATGTACATTGTTGCAGTACTTGTTACGATTTCCCTTCGTTTGTACAGGTGCTCTAGCTTCAACTGTTATTCTACAATCACTGGGACTGAATATAATGCCCCAGTTTGTTCCCAGTTCAGCTGTACACTGGCAGATGGTTTATCCAGCTATCCAGCTAGAAAGGTTACAAACTGGTTAAGGGGTAAGCCAAATTGTTCTTATCTGTACGAATTTAGTAATTATGTTTTGTTTGACAGGTATTCTTCTTTCATAATGAAGCTCTGCATTTACAAGATAAACTTCACGTATCTAGCTAATTCATCATTTGCCACGTTCATATTAATTCAAAATTATGTGGGTTGTCTTTGCTGAATATTCGGCTCAGACAAGGAGATGCTACTCAGAGAAACATGTATGGGTAAGGCTCTGAAACATGTTCGCAGTAGTTACCCGCCGAAGACTCTTTATTTATCTTGGCTAATACAGCTTATATCAAAATTATACAGAAGAACGTGTGCAATATGAATAATAGTACTTTTAAATTTGTATAGGTTAGACAGTGACAGGTTAGCTTATGGAGAGTAAAGAGTTCGGACTGCGGGATAGGGTAATAACTGCTAGGAAGTGGTTCTGGGCAAAAAGGCACAAGTGCAGTAAGCAAAATTAGAAGTCTAGCTGACTGGTCTGTCAGATGAGTTTATAATGTGGGTCTGCTTCGGTTGTCCGACAATCGTGTGTTATATGTCCACAATAAGATTCTCTCTTTTTCCAAAATCGTGTGCTAAATCTATTTAAAACTTGGTGGGCCTCGACCGAAGTTTGCTATTGATCATGTTTTAGTGATCTTTCAAATTTCTTATTATTATTATAATTATTATTATTATCATTATTATTATTATTATTATTATTATTATTATTATTATTACTATTATTATTATTATTATTATTATTCCCGTTTTTTAACAAAATATTGAAAAAAAACGCCTTTCCGAAACTGCGGGGCTAATTGCCTTGAAACTGTTTGACTTATCTATAATAGTTTGAAAGTTTTTATAAAACTCAATTTTGCATACTCAGTGTAGACCAGCTTGTGCCGTCTAGTTACCATGCCCAATATTGCTTCTAAGAAAGTTCAACTTTGACTGCATATAGTTTATCTGGAAATATTTATACAAAACGTACTTTGACATTCTGAAAATCAAAACAGCAGCTGTGCTTGCAATATCATTTTGCAATGCTCTCTCTCCCTCTCTCTCTCTCTCTCTCTCTCTCTCTCTCTTTCTCTCTCTCTCTCTCTCTCTCTCTCTCATTCTCTCTCTCCACCAGAAATTCGTTACAATTATAGCATAATTTCGTTGTCTGTGTTGACGCTGACGACGGACCTAGTTGATGTGCACTCCAGGTGTGCACCATACCAATTTCAGGTATTAATGAATGAAATCAAACTTTAAAGGGTGGTGTGGAAACTTCATTACATCTTTGCACATGTAGGAAAAATATTACAATGTTACACTTTATTGGGATAGGGCCCTGGAAGAAAAGAAATTAAATGGTCGATAGAATTAATGAGTGTTGGGGGGTACAATTGGAACGTTGTGGCCTCAGATATATGCCAGTAGGCTCTGGCCCCAGTAAACATATATTGTAGCACAAGCTGATGAGATTTTCGCAAGACCATGGTTTCGTCTGCATCATCATTTATTTAATTTCATTTAAAGAGTCATGGATTTATAATTTAGGCATACTTGACTTTTGAAACTATATTTTTATACATGTACAATACTAACAGAGGATGCATTTTTCACTGTTATAATGGTCATAACATATTACATACCTATTATTTAAACAGGCTTCCAGCCTCATTATTTATTGAATTTCATTAGAAGAGTCACAATCTTATTATACAGATAAACCTGACTTTTAGAGAAAGTACTTAATGGTACTGACCAGGTAGTAGTAAGTACAAACCAGTGCAAATTTAGTTACGAAACAATACTGGCTTTCTCCTGTCAGTAAGAGTCAGTATGAATGTGGTGAAGAAATCTAAGAGTCAGTGAAAAATATAAAATTTAGTAATTTGGGGGTCTCTCAGAGTAACTATTAGGTTAAAAGTTGAGTCATTAGCCTTCAATCCATAGTTGCTGTCGGTAAGGAGAGTATTACTCTATTAGATGTTCATAGAAAAAAATAAGACCAGTCGTCTTAATGCATTTGACTCCTTGCAAAGCAATGATATCGGGCTGTAGTTAGCTTTACTTTGTTTGTTCCACTTTTTAAACACAGGAACCATCTTTGAGCACTTCCAAGAATCAGGCAATTGCGAGATACTAAAAAAAATTAAGCAATTTATCCAAAAGCTTGCTGATGAAATTAGCTGTACTGTTAAGAGAATATTCCTCATATTGTCAGGGCATGAGCCAAAAGTTAATCTTACTGAAGATGAACTGTTCTGACATTTTCCTTATTAAATGTTAATCTTGCTTCCTTCAAGAATGGGTGAAATGTCTTTGTGGAATTAACATCCAAGAACTTAAAGGGACGAAGCACAAAAGATTACTTTTTAAAATATTCCCAGGTTCAGTTACGCTGACGTTGAGTATTTTTTATTTCTGTTGTAATCGAAGGTTTGACCTTGGGCTGAATGGTAACTTCTTTATCAGCGGCAAACTGCATGGTGGTAGGCAAGAACAACTGAGAATTTAAAGGGACATAAAACATCAGCACTTTCCATTTTTATGCGATACTAATCAAATTACATGTACTCAGCGAATCTGAGAAGTGAAAGTCCTATAGCTGGGGGGGGGGGTAGGGAGTCGGGTGTCGGTCATTCATCACAGCTTGATGGGTTAAATGTTGACATAAAAATGTTTAACTCATCAAGCCATAATGCAAGACAGACACCCAGTCATGAAAACTCCAATAATCCACTTGTAAGAACCTTTGTCAAAGCATACTATGTACCACTCAACCCCTCGTGCTTCACATGGCGATTTATCTTATATTCAAGGCAAGTGGTTGTCATGTTAAAAAAATAGACGAACAACAACAATAACCAATGTATTATTTATGTGATTTGGTATGGGCATTAATGGCAATCTTTTGGAACATAAATCCCCTTCAATAGCAAAACATGGCTTGTTCGCCATTGCCATAATTGGCGTCTACTATGAGATGAAAACGAGGGTACAGTTGCACACAACTTTTGTAATCAATGGTGTCACGTGTCACGACACAAATCTTGGTATATAGAAATATGGAACACGCCTTCCAACCAATCAGTGTGCTTTATTTGCCTTGATTGTAAGGTAAACTTTTATGTACAGTGGCAACTACAATTGTCTGGGTCAAGGGTCGCCCGCACAAAGATGTTTATGAGATGTAGAATGGTCCAACGATAACAAACAAAGGGTGAATCCCTGTAAATCCTCCACCCTCCTAACAGACCTTAATAATTACTCACGTGGGGTTTGCAAACCATATGCGCTTGCCATGCCATGATCTGGGCTTGACCTCTCATGAAGCAAGCCAGTTGCCAATACACAATACTTACAGAGTACAGATGACAGATGGCGTGGCAAGAGCCCATGTTGCAAAACATTCCCAGCTCAACATTTCAATGGATTGTCATTCTGTTGACCCAGTTTACTCGTTTAAATATCGTGATGTCATTTTCGATTCCGCCTTTAGGCAGCGATCTAGTGAACAACATATAGGCCAAACTGTCTTTCAATCCAAGCATTTTCTACTCTGTTTATTAGTTTACCATGGTTGTGCTATCTGCGTCTGCTTGCAGTGTGTGTCCATTAAAGAAAGTTTGAATAATTTTCATTGTCCGAGAGAGAGAGAGAGAGAGAGAGAGAGAGAGAGAGAAGAGAGAGAGAGAGAGAGAGAGAGAGAGAGAGAGAGAGAGAGAGAGAGAGAGAGAGAGAGAATGAAGGAGGGAGAGAGAGAGAGATTGCAGGCGGAGGGTAATAGCATCCTTGGCGTCAAGTTTGACAAATTTTAAAGCTTATGCATCACATTATTTATCATCAGAAATAAAAACAATCAATTATCCAAGGGCAAAGTCTTCAATTGCTGCCACAAAGGCCTGACGGCATTCTGCCAACTGATTTGCATGAAGATGGTCTTTGACCGTGACCACAACCTCTGCGTCTGGCTCTTCCCTGTCTGCACTGTGTTAAGCTTCTGAGTGGCATTTTGGACACTTTTAGTTTCTTGGTTATTCATGTATAATGACGTAAAATAGGTGTGCGGTAGTGCTAAAGAACACAAATCCTTTTGTGGCTACAATTTTTTCTTGGGTTTCAGGTTTCTTTTGACATCACATCATCTAATCAGTGTAAGCCTGCCTTTTGACTGATCCGTGCACATGGTGCACGGCAAATACGCAAGCTTGCAGGGTTTTTGCTGTGTGCAACTTCACAATTTGTTGTAAAACATTGTTACCACTGCTGCGAATTGCCGAAATAATTGTACATGTCTTGGTGATTTGAAGCTGAGCTAATACAAAGCAGGTATTTCCCGGAATGTTATCCTGCATCCAACAGAAGTAATGTAGACTTGCCCTGGTAGTTCTACTTACGACTGAGAAAGCACAAGTGATACATGTATGATTTCATGTTCACGTTGGGCCATATTTGGGGTACATTTACATCCTTTCTCTTTTGGAGAATGGGCAGTTGATGTCAGCTGTTACAGGAAGCTGGGATGGCCGAGTGGGTTTCTCTGGAGGTGAAGAGATAAGTATGCTTACTAATACTGATATTACTAGAAATGCCATTACTGGCATACTGACCACGTTCCTGCTGGGCACAGCAGCTTGACGGAAACCATTGGTCCAAGTGAGGAGGCGATGTCTGAAAGGAAACCTCAGCGATATGTACACGTGAGGCCACCAAGAGCAGAATCCAGCCAAAACCGGAAACCTCCCTTACCTGCCAGCATGGGACTGCACTGGAACCCCTGGAACTGGCCGTCCAATATGGTAGCTTTCTGCCTCATGGGTAGACAATATTGGTTCCAGCTTTGTTTGACCTGGCGATCTAACAAGACCTGAGCCCAAAATTGACGAGTGGGGGGGGGGATTTCTTACGGTTCCTCGGCACAGTAAACTCTTGATTCAGACCTACAACAGGCCATCACATAAGGAAAACTGCCTGTTTTTGGTCCGAGATTGGGTCAATTTGGCGCAATGTCATAGGCCCACTATGCAGTGCCCGCAAAATATAGGCTGCATCACATCTAAACCACAAGAGCGCCATTAACTGCAACCCAGAGGTTGTTCTGATGGGATCTGGAAAGCACAATAGACAAGTATGGCAACCCAAGCATAAGCAAACAGAGTATTGAAGGGAATTCCTGGACAACGTCATTTGGGTCATTGTCATCCAGATGTCGCGCATGCGTAAAGCTTATGTTTTCGGTCTGAGCCAGCTTTTCGTCTGCTTGTGAAGTTGTGGACGATCATAGGACCAAGAAAATTACGCCACTGACAGCAAAAAGGAAGGTGCCTGAGCCGCGCATAACAAAATAAGACAGGCACACACACATTTTTCATCAGTGTTGAAAATGTGGAGCGACAACGGTTGTAAAAGAGGGACAAGGTCAGCCCTGGGCGTGTAAATGATGATGACGTCGCTGTATTCATTCTGAACAGGTCTGAGGTATAGAGCAGTGCCCAATTGTCGGACGCGCCGAAAAAAAAAAAACAAAGATCAAAGAAGCCGCCCATTTCTTTGACGTAGTTATATTCATGTCGTCATGGATACTTTATCAGTCGTGTTTGTAATCTGTCAAGATTGAATCCGAGTATCATTATCATATTACAACCGCTCCGATTGCAGAAGTTTGTTTTTGTTTGTTTGTTTGTTTGTTTGTTTGTTTGTTTGTTTGTTTGTTGGGGTTTTTTGTTTGTTTTTTTGTTTTTGTTTTGTTTTTTAGTCTGCTTGTTTGTTTGTTTTTTTCCTCGGTGTAGATAATCAAACTCAAGGGACAAATGCGCCGTTAAGTAAGATCAGTAAAGACGACGGCAACTTGAGAGAGAAAGATGGAGAGAGAAAAACCAAAAAGAAAATGGCGAAATTACCTATGTTTCCCGCTAACTTCGAGATCAAATTTTGTCTGCACCAGCAACTCTTGACTACACATATTGCCCGGAAGACGTGTCTGCGACTTCCGTTACTTACCAGGCTGTTGTTGTCTACGATGTCAAAGATTTATATTACCCTATTCGTCATCAATTTTCTTTGGGCACTAGTAAAATTTCTCCTGAGCTTGACTGTTCTGTATTTTCATAAAATGTGCAAGGTATAATGTGTGAGTTTCTTTCTTTCTTTCTTCGTTCCTTTCTTTCTTTCTTATTTCTTTCTTTTATAAATAAAAAAAGACATTTGTGTACATGCCACCTTTGTGGAAAGTTGCAATACGTTGTTCAGACCCTCGTCCGACAGACAATTTTACCAACAGATATTTCTCGACGACAAAAGACTTATTAAACAAGGGTTTTCTAAAATAAGATTAAAAAAAGGCTTTTTTTAACTTTAAAGATAAATATCAATATGTTCTACAGAAATATCATGTTGATTTATATGAACATATTAATAAGGTATTTTCTGAGTGTCAGTAAAACACACAGAAATATTTTTATGTATTTTAATGTTGTGGCTGAGATTGTTTTACCTTGAGCTTGATCAAACTTTCAATACTGGAACATAAAATTTATTATAATTACAACAAATATAAAATGAAATAAGGACCATATAAGTTCTCAGGCATCATGTTGAACAATACAGGCCTTCTATTTTTTCATCCTTTAGGATACACTGACAAAATGTAAGTACAAACATTGTAGTTGACACGCGACCATATGTAAGACTGCACGCCGCCCTCTTCAAACGATGCGTAGGTCGTAGCTATGAAAAAAACAACACAGGCACCGATGAGCGTGCGGAAAACGCATGTAGTTGTATTTTGCTCTCGCAATATAGCGTACGACTCGTGACCGGCCAGAGCCAACTTGTTCTAAATATATCTCTCATCTGCGAGGAATCGCCCTACAACCGGTGTGCGTGGCTGAATGCCGTTAAATACAGAACGTGCATGGTCGAATGTTAAAACTCTTGTCTCCATAATAATATATTTATTGACTAAAACGAAGGCACACGGGTCCTTCGACGCATGATTAGTGATGAATTACGTGGGTAGGTACGTGTATGAAATGTCGCGGAAGGCAACTTTAATGCAGCTTCAACTCAAAGGGTGGCACCACTAAATTGAAGTTCCCATAGACAACCATTCTAACACATCCTGGCATGTCGGAGAGTAAGAGATTTCTCCGCATCCAATAACACTTTTAAATTTCCTAGCCCCTCAGAAAAAAATGCCCAAAATTAATTATTCAAATCAATAAATTTTATGATAGCAAAATCTAAATTAAGATTATAATATGTTATGTAACGGATTTCAGCCTACTATAAATTCCACCACTCTGGTCAAGCCGAATCCCACAGTGCTGGTCATTAGGCATTATACCATTGTGCTGCCCTCTGTGGCCAATTTAAGGGTGCATCAAAGGAGCAAGCCAGTAATGGCGCCCATTAGAAGGAGGATGATATGGGGAGCATCATGCTCCCCATATCATCCTTCTTCTAATGGGCGCTGCATGCGCACCAGGAGTCACCACCATTTCCAAAGGAAGCGAGTTGTGGTGTCACAAGACCCTCAGCTTTTCAGAATCAAGTGAGTGAAACTCAATTTCATGGGTGTTCGACACAGGCACAGAGGTTCTGGCAAATAGTGGTGGAGAGGTAACATTACGAAACTAATCACTGTATTTTGCATGTCTCGAGCATTGGTTACCAAGTAAAGCAGTCATGCTTATCAGGCAAGTACAAAAATAGATCTTATGTGGAATTAAGTTGGCGGCAATGACCAAAACAGGTCAAGCATCAACAAGTCTAAAGTAATAGACTGTCTTCTTTGGTTCGGTACTGCAAAGGAATTGCCACTTCCAGCAAAACTGAATAAAAATTGAGAGATTCGACCCTCTTCAAATTTGGCATGTGTACTACCGTGGCTCTTATGTTTGAAACACTGCTTTCATATGTATATAACTGGTAAAGGTGTACAACTTTGTGTCACTTGAAAAGATATTACCCAGTCGAAATTTAAAAGGTACAACTCTAAATATATCTCCAGTGACCTAAGAGAGGTGCCGTTTGTTTAAATGGCAATTCAAGACACTATTTGGTGTCAATGAAGACACCAGCAGAAAATAAGTGAAAGTAGTCATCACGATCTCCCTTAATTTCCCAAACTTCAAGGGAGTGGTGTGTGGTCATTATGACCGGTTCAATTATTTTGTAGTTTGGCAAAATTAATATTGGTGGGAAAATGTTTATAAATTTGTTATCTATATTTGCGTTATAAACCCAGCCTTCAGAAAATGTATACTTTTGTAAAGCCTTTGGTCGCCACTTTTTCAAAAGTGTGAGATATTGTGACCAATGTCTGTTCACATACATTCACTATATAGCTACGTTAAACTGACACGATCATCTCATTTATCTACAGAAAATGTTAGTGGTAGCTTGGCGACCCTTGGTAGACTCAATAATTTTCTTCCTTGAAGCTTTTTAATCCGCATATATATATATATATATATATATATATATATATATATATATATATATATATATATATATATATATATATATATATATATATATATATATATATATATATATATATATATATATAACCTAATTTGGTTTATGCCGATACTGTTTGGACTGAATGTGAATAAGGGTTCATATAAATTACAAAGTTGCAGAATCACGCTGCTAGAATAATCCTTATTAAAATTTTGATCACATTCATGTAAAAAGAACAAATTTAGTAAGGCAACTGGCTGGCAAAGTTTAGCGGTAACGTTGTAAATATCATACAGCTTATTTAGGGTATAAATGTACCGACAGAATAACCCCTGATCATGTTTCTGACCAGGTTACTTTAGTCTCAGATGTATATACCCGAAATACGCGGAGTTATAAGTCTTCAGATGTCATCGACGCCATGTTAACAATACACATTGTATAATATAAACGGTCATTTGCCTACCAAGGAATTATAATTTGGAACCTAATACGCTCAGCAGAAGACCTGTATTCATTCAATCTGTTGTGTAAACAATTTTATTTCTGTCATGCTAAAATGTCCACAGCATAACAGCTCCATAGTCATATTTTTCCCCAGTATGAGCTGTATATGTGTCTGTTTTATCTTATCCTGTGTTTGTTAATGCTGTTATAACTGTTTTAGACACTCCCCTTGACGATTTATGTCACTGACATCTCCGCATACTGATACAGTGAGGTTGGCTTATTTCCCTTAAGTTCTTGGTGCACATGTATCGATTTTATATTGTACCCTATGTTTATGCTATAGTTATGCCATAAAAAAAGTGTGGGATAACATGACCCCGCATGAAATGAGGGGGTCTTGTTATCCTCACATTTTTATATGATATAACTGTCTTCTACCATCTGAACCACATAGGATGGTAACAAGGTGGCTAGACTCCCTATCACAGTGGTGACTTCAATAAAAAGGCCCCCTATAACTTTCACGGTGAGCAGTCCAGCTTAGCTAATGCCAACTTTCCGTGCTTTGCCTCTGGACGTAGACCCGGTCTGCTAGCGGACCAACCTGAGTTCCTGGCTTCAGACATCCTGATGTCATTTCCCTGTACTTTAACTGTGGCGCAATATGGCTGCTATATTGAAACGACCTAACCTGCCGCAAGGTGCACCGGGAAATGACCATGGCGCTTTAGCGGCTGACGACTGTACTAGCTAATTTGCACCTTAGGTATTACCTTGACAACCTCTACGGCTCTGCACGAGGTGGTTATCGCGATATTAATCCGCTACCCGGAGTTTATCTCACCCTTGCATTAAGAGCTTGTATTTAATTAAATTTTCTGACGCTATGGAGGGAATGAAGTACTTACGGTTTCCGCAACATTGCCCCCAGTAGGGGTCGGGGCACATGCAACGGTTCCAATCTGTACGTCCTCCATTGTGACAGAAGCGATTGCACCCCTGCGTTTCCCTGGAAGGACCGCTGCAACCCTTTCCATTGCACTTGGCACTCTGCGCCACGCCACGAGTGCGGTACTTCGTGCCCGAGTGGCCACACAGGTGACTGCAGCCACTC